>CAJQTU010000004.1:12960000-13560000 GCA_906901685.1 Desoria tigrina
TGACCATCACTAATGACTTTTTAAAGGGAAACGTTGATCGGAAATCAATTATATGCTGAACACCCACAGCTTGAAGTCGTCCAGTGTAAATGGGTACCCGCCGCGTCGTATAAGGTTATTGCGATTTTGAATTCGGACTACTTTCTCCGGTAAGGATGTTTCAAGATTCGTAAGCTCTTGAATTCAGAGGCTTCTTGTATTTAATTTTTTAAATTTTACAAAATAAAAAATAATTGTATTTGCAGTGTATATAACACGGAGACTGGGGATTGCCTTAAAGTTTTCTGTCTGGGACCAGTAAATACTTTGCCTCTAGTCGTAAAGTACAATGCGGAAGTAGATCCAGAAACTCCTGTTGATTTTGATTTTAGCGTCCGCTTTCCAACATCAAAGTGTTGGTGTATGTTTGCCCTTACTGCATCAGGAACAATTTCTTGCATTGTGCTTAGACTGATAGGACCCACACTAAGGTAACTAAATTTTTAGTTACAATATACAATCATTACAATGTATTGTGTCTTACTATTTCATGGGATTTTTCGCAGATGTTTGATTGAATCATATGGGTCTCTAAATCGGAAGGGGCCGGATTGTGCAGAATATGGCGATGGATATTCTTGTATCCTGACCTCGAAAGAATACCCAATTATGATAGTTACAGGACGACATAGTGGAGAAATAGTTCATTCCCTCTTGCTTCCAACTGACTCAGAAGAGGTACTTGCAAGAAATATTTGCATCATTGAAATTATGGAAACAAAGTATTTAGTGTTGCATAAATTTACTGTTTTGTATTTTCGAATAGTATGAGTTGGAGAAAGACATGGAAGAAAATTTGAAGAAAAATACATGTATCCTTCATGCAAAAGAATTTATAACTTTGCCTCTGTCCGAAGAATGTTCGAGATCTTCAATGCGAATACTTGCCGATCCACTGCATGATGAGAGGTTAATGAAAAATATGATACATTTTAGTATATTTCCGAGAAGGGTTTTCTATAGCCAATTTTTTTTGTTTTTAGATATATATGTATTCATGGTGATGGTGTCCATCTATTCACTATCAAGTTTCTTTCTGAAATCTTGAGCTTTCTTAATACTGAAAACAACGAAAACAAAGGCGGACCGAACCTTAGTCGGTCTGAATCCCAAATGATTATTACGTGGAAGTATGGTAATCAAAAAACGAAAGGGAATAAAATGCTTGGATCCACGTTCACAAATACCTTACCTCCGAAACTATTATTTGTTCTTCAAGATATGCGGGTACGACGAAAATGGCTAAACTATTGTTTTCGTCGTTAAATATTGTTTAATGAATTTGATTTTCATTTTAGACTGTACTGTTCAACTTGCCCCATCCTAATGATTTATTGCATGAGTCCTATGAAAATTCCAAAAACCTACGAAGTGATCGTCATGACCTGCACAGAGCGACTCAAGGCCTCAACGATCTTTCGATTTCAAAAGATGTCCTCAAAATATCTCAAAATTTGTTAAAGAATTCTGCAAACCAACCTTTTTTATGTGGAGATCAAGAAATTTCAGTGAGTTTAAATGCTAAATTCCGATTACTACTTCATTTTTACGATGTATGATCACGATAATGGAATTTTTAGGGGCCGGAATTATCTAAACTTGGACAAACTACTCTTCGATTAAAATCTGATCAATTAGATGGAATTGTGGACGCAGCACAATATCTATTAGAGTATGTGGATACACTTGAGGTCAAATCAGATGAAATGTGTCTTGCAGTGGAAAAAGTTCTAGAAAATAGAGGAAATTTGAAGGTAGGCTTTTATTATTAATGAGCATTGTTAAATAATAATTGTACATTACCTCCAGTCTTATACAAATGATTCAGAATTTAAAAGCACATTGTATTATACTTCACAACTTCAGGTTGTAGCCGAGCGTATTGCTGAACAGTATCAAGAGCGACTAGATCAAGATGAAGTCCTCACCAAAAAGTTAGAATCTGTTCTGTTCCGATATCATCAAAGTTTTCCAGTAATAACAGATCAAGAAAAGACGTGGATACAAACAATCACGCATATCAAAGAGGAAACAGATGCGTTGCTTGTTTTAGTAAATAGAATTAAAACAAAGTTATGTCAGTTGGAGTCAACGGATCAAAACTTGCAAGTACACTTAACACCCATGCAAATACGGCAAATAAGAGAAGAAATCGAAAACCAGTAAGTGTGACAATGCATTTCCATAAAACCATTCGTTATCAAAGACCAAAAAGCTATTAATAATTAATAATACTTAATTAATTAATTAACCTAATTTATTTTATTTCAGGAATACTATTTTGCCCATTATTATATTGAATCTGCGTGAAATTCATGCTGCAATATCAGTTGGATAATCAAGTGATAATCCGAATCCCAAACTCTCAACCTATCCGCTTGCTGTTTTTTAATCAAGTCACCTATTTTTAATAAATAAAATATGAACCAATGTATTCTGTCAAAATTGGTATTACGTAGTACCAGTTGCCAAACACCTGTATTTCTCGGATCCGTAAGATGTTGAAATAAATAATAAGTAATAATAGACAATAAATGTAAAATTCTAAAAACTCAATGCCAATAAATTGTCAAACAAAGAGTTCTAAGCATCCATATAACTAATTACGTGTTCATGTCAATTCATCGTTTGTTGCATTTGCATTTGTAGCTCCAAAATAAAAATCCAATACTTGGAAAATTATTGGTGATCAACGATAACCAGGTGTAATTCTTAGTTCATGGAAAATGATTTTGAAAATTATTATAATCATTTCCAGAAATTATAATATAATAATGCCTGCATAATATCCTTACGAGACTAAAGCCTAGACACCACTGAGCCGCATAATATAAATTTGAGTTCTCCAAGTGTAAACACAAAGAAGTCAAGTTTGAAGTTTGTAAATAATTCCGAACGAAATTAAGAGACGATCTCGATCGTCTAAAAAAGTTCCAGGTCAGCCGTCATGTTTATAAAATGCTTCCAGGCTCTACGATTACAAGGGATAGCTAATTTGGCTGCTTTGAATCAATCCGTAGGAAAGGCTCAAATTAATTTCCCACGACAAGATTACAGCTTCAGGTATCAAATAAAAAAATCGTATTTGTTTTTGTGTGTTGGTACTCGTTGTACATAGTAAGTATTCAAATTTTGCATTATAACATTAGATCCGTCAAGTTGCAAAACCCCAACCGTTTGAAATCAAGTTCATCCAGTTCAAGTGGCGGTTTCAAGATTTATACACGGACAGGCGACAAGGGAACTTCTGCATTGTTTACCGGAGAACGTCGGCCAAAGAATGATACGATATTTGAAGCATTAGGAACCACGGATGAGCTTTCTTCACAAATAGCATTAGCGAGAGAATTCGCAAGAGACGCGAATCATCCGTATGCAGAAAGACTGCTGCGAATTCAGTGTATTTTGCAGGTATGTTTCTCATGTGACTACAATTATAATATTATTAATTAGGGTTTCTCGGGATTTCTTGATAGCTACTGCTAATAATTACAGCCATTACTCCGATTAATATAGGATGTAGCGTCGCTAGTCGCAACTCCAAAGTCTTCTGCCAGAGAATCCCATACATCGAAAGTTGGATTCTCGCAAAGACATGCAGTGGAGCTTGAAGAATGGATTGACGAATATACGAAAGAATTGCCTCCGTTGGTAAACTTTATCTTACCGGTATGGGATACATAACATTGGATAGATACGCTTAAATTATTGCGAATGTAAATGCATCCCAAACTTATTCAAAATAAATTATATTTACAGGGAGGGGGAAAAGCAAGCTCGGCACTGCATATTGCTCGAACAGTTTGTCGACGGGCAGAACGAGCGGTCTCTCCATTAGTTAAAAGCGGTGAAACGGATGCTCAAGCACTTATTTACTTAAACAGGTTAACATTCAATTATATATACTTTTGAAACAATCCACCTATTCATTTCATTTCACGGTATTAAAGCTACTTTTAATTGAAAATAGATTATCCGATTTCCTGTTCACCGCCGCCAGATATGCCGCAAAATTAGATAATCGACAGGAGACAATTTATATAAGATCAGATGAATCAGATCCTACTTCTACTTCTAAGTCTTAGTTAAAATCAAGTGCTTGTGGAATATGAATACCTGATTGACCTTATACCTCCAATACATTCTATGGAAGACAGATTAACGATTAAAACCCGTTACTCTTTCTCAGATATAAAAGGCTTGTAAATTCCATAGAACTAATCGTATGATTCATATCAATATGATTCATTACCCAACTGTACTTTCGCTAAGATTTATACTCCCTTATAAAAATCAACGTAATCGTATTACCCATATTTAATTAATCACAAAAAATATAGAACAATAGCAATTTAACTTTCGACAAGCAGTTTTTCGGCACCGGGATTGATATTATAATTGAATCAAATAGAGCTAGCATACTGTCCCCCTCGTTTTGTCAAAATGAAATCCGAATTGATTTTAAAAAGGACACCGATTTAATTTTTTCAAAAGAATTTAGAAGAATTTATTTTGTCAAAGGGTGAAGGGTTATATCGTAGGACGATAGATTAGATTTTCTTTATTATGCGAATGGTTGGAATTTTGTATACGATACGATTTTTAAATTTTACGATTATTGCAAGACCAATTTTCTTGAACTATGCATTCTTCCTTTAATAGTTGGCAATTTAAACTGAAATGCTTGTTCTTCGTTCTGTTTGCCTGCTAAATATAAGCTAAATCTCTTCCTAAATGCAAAAATGAGAATTATACTAATAAGTATCTGAAACGAACAAAACTACAAATTTTTGAAACTTTCCGTACCTATGACTTTGGATGATAGAAGTGAAATAATACTTTAGTAATAATTTAAATATGGGTAATTCATTAATTTGGATTATAAATTCTCATCTATATGGGCAAAGTACAATAGGGTCAATAAATTAATGTGTTATGGGCCAAACGATTATTATTATCGTGTAAAAAATACTACCATATCAAATATGATGTGTTCAATGCGCATTTATATACGAATCCGATAATGTGAAAACATGCATAATTAGTTTTTGAAAAACATGTTTGTTTTGTACAATTGTAGATTAATTAAGAATCAAAGAGTTTATCTCAGTCAAAATAAACACTCGAGACTTATCAAGTAAAAATAATTCGATAATCAAACGAAGTTGGAAGTTCATCATGAATTAATGGGCATTATATTAATACATTAAAGCGAATTGAGTTACTCAATACTTTCTTCGCTATCTTTAACTTCCTTTAGCGACAAAACTTCCATCAATCCTTGTCCTCTAGTTTCCGCCTGGATTAATTCGTCCAGTTGTCGGTAAAATCCAGGGTCAATTAGAATAGTCTACAATAAACCCTGATTGTTAGATTGCTCAATTGTATATTTAAGTTGACAATTGTAGGTAAAAAGCATGATATCATACCATCGTAACACTGTTTTTATCAAATTCTTTTTCTTCTACTGTCCCCATTTTTTCAGCCTTTTCAGCAATGCTTTTACACGAGTTCCCAGTTACTGTAATTCGGATCCGCATTTGTGCTCTCTCGATGTTTAAAGATGTTTTCAACTGAGGGATAGCTTCAAGGGCTTGTTGCTTTGCACTTCTATTGGGCTTTACAGAAAAATGGATATCCTTGAGCCCTTTCTCGATAATGGAAATCGGATACGGCCGCTTCGTATCCGGATTGATACACAGACCTGTAACAGTTATAAAAATGTACAAATTTAAATACTTTAAAATATTAAGCCTTAAACACATACACCGTAAAGTAGAAAATATCTTTAAACCTGCAATCGTATTAGCAACATCTTTAACAGACGAGTCAAGTTGTTCTTGCCTCTCCTTCCCAGAGACTTGAAGTTCTCCCTTGTCCAAAATCAATTTACAAATCTCCGTCTGGTCCTCCTTAGCAAACGCTGCAATTAAATCTTCCTTTTTTGCTACTTGTCCCTTGGACACGTTCATAAAGACTGTGTGAGTTTGGAGCACCTCGTCGATATCCTTCTCTCTGTAAAGCACAAAGCAACAAGACAGTTCAGTACTTCCGTAATTTAGTTCAGTAATACTGTTCGTAATATTATAGTACATAGTATGCTACATTTACTAATTTTGAATTTGTATCTGAAATCCAAAATCATAGAAACTATGAAAAAAGCAAAATAGAAATGCCTAAGGCCAATACAATTGGCACCAACAGACAATGACCATGAAATATTGACTGCCAATTTTTACAAATTCGAAATATAAAATCATTATGCATTCAACATTACAAATCAAAATAAAATAATTTGTAATTGATAATATTTGAATATTGAATATTGACAATGCAATTGCACAAAAAAATTGTCAATTCGGGTTTTGAAATGGGAGGAGGTTTTATAGGATGCAGACAGATCTTACACTTTATTCCTCCATGAAAGAACCTTATTTTTGTAGCATGCGATTTCAAATCGCTTTCCACCCTTCTTCATCCGCACAATTGCAACATTCGTAAGCCGTATTTGATTCGTTGGCGTGAAGATATGAGACATTTTAGAGAATGCAAACGATAACGATTCAACTAATAATAATTAAGACCAATTTAATGATTTAATCCTTTGCTTTTAACGATCTGATCTATGCTCGGCATGCAGAAAAAACGAAAAACGTGTTGAGGAGCTGTTATTTATTGATCGTCGTATGATGAACGATGAAGAGAAGATTAAGGATTTGCCGCTGTTTTCTTCAAAAGTTTCATAATAGTTGCTCTGACTTTTGTGTCTCTTTGTCTCCATACTCTACGAACTACGAATACGAATGAACTTGCTGTGATGAGGAAAATTCCGCACAAGTCTCTCTGCTTCTCTCTCTGCTTCTCTTTTCATTCAGAGTTCATAGCATCCGTCCGGTCACTCCGTCCTCACTCAACCTTTGACCTTCTCTGCGCTTGTATTACGTATTTTGCGTGAGTTGCCTGCTCTTTTGGCGTGGTATTTCATACCTACGATTTATATCCATTGTCGCGCACCAAGGTATGGTATATTGCTTGTCACTTGTCTGCAACTGGAAACTGTGAACTTGTCTGCTGCTTCTTTGCCTTGGTCGCCCTTCACCCTTTGCTCTTAACAGATAATTTTTCAAATTATTTGATTGAACCTACCGGCTACCTGTGACCTGTTCGGATCCACCCAGCCTGGAGGCAAGTTTTTTTCGTAAGTATGAAGTAGTCGATCATTTTAGTAGGAATAAAGCATGTTTCGTGTAAATTAGCAACTGCGACCTGCGACACACGTTAGGTGTTAGGCTACAGTAGTTGCGACTTATGATGTATGACGCTCTTTTTTTTTACTTTGTTTAACACTAACTTGAACTTCTCATGCTTCTTTATATGTTACAGACTATACTGTTGTCTCTGTGGTGTGTACTGGACCGGAAGGACTGGAAAATAGGCGAGGCAACAAGCGTACAACGTTCAACATTTAACGGTAAGAATTCGATGAAATGATGCGAAATGGACAAAACGAAAGCTACGTCGTACGTTGAAAATTGTGATTGGAGAAAGCGGTACACGTTAACGTTAGTGTGTAGGGGATTGGGCATATCACATATTTTGAATTTGATAGCAGTAAACAACATATTTCATCAATTGCACGTTGCATTGAATTTGTATTTGCAAAACAATGAACAAATCAAACCGTCCAATCACAATTCAATTCATAATTTGTACTTACAGATTGCATGCACTTGTTTGGTCGGACGGATTTCTAAACGTAACCTCAGAGTGGAATCGATTATTTTTTGTATATTTGTCCTCATTTTGTGTTTATATTTTGTTTGTGGTGCGTCTTCGTCGTCGTGATCACTTGGCACAGAGCATTGGTTGGCGACGAGCGCTGCGGTTTTCAAGGAGTCTGGGCATCGTGTCACAAAACCTTGAAAGTGTGAAGTGTTCAGTTGGAATTTGATTTGGTACCTTTACTATCTTTCAGTTACAGTTTACCGAAGTATTTAATTGTTATCCCTACTCGCTGTTCATCCGATGTTGGATTGAATAATTTCCAAATCCAACCAGTAGCAGTCAGCAGTAGGTTCAATAAGGAATCCGACTTTTAGAAATATTCAGGTTAGTACCTGATTGATTAATGATTGGTATTCATTATCCATTCTGTTTGATTAAAAGAGAATTAACCCTAACTAATTTCTTGGATCTAATCGTTTAGGTATCAACTCAGAAGTAGGATCTATGATGTCGAATATCCCGGAGGACGAAATATTTGAGTCGGCTTCGGCAGCTCCATTCAAATTCTGCGTACCGGTAATATTATTGTATTATTTTATTAGTATACATTATGTGTAGTTAAAAAAATAACCCTAACTAATTTATTTCATCGGTTGTTTAGATCTCATGTTCGACGACAAAAGTTGCGACGCCATTGAATGCTGGGCTCGCAAAACACTCGAACGTAATATGGAAACTACATCGCGTAATTACACCAGAATGCGAAGAATCCAAAAACGATCTTGCCCTTTACTCGTCACTGGTCGTGCCATCAACTGTCAGTCCCAACAATAGTGAAGCTTTACCTCCCAGCCCACCTCTAAATCTACTAAAAGGTTACATTGAAGATTTACAAGTTAGGCTTACGTTGATGGCCAGTTACAAATGGACTGAGGACATGGAAATTCAGTGGAATAAAGCAGCGTCTAAAATCGACAAGTTAGCATAAATTTCAAGACTTGTTAATTCTTAATGCAAATTAAATCCAACTTTGCTTCTTATCTTATTTTTATCTACCAATCTTGTTTTAGATTACCATATTATAATTCCCTTGATAAGATGACAATGCGCCTGATCATTTTAATTTTAGGCTTGAATGTAAACTTAAAGAGAAAAAGATCCGCCTAACATCTTCAGCACCAGTTAGAAGTTCCGAATATCGAGTCGAATGGACAAAATTTTGGGAAAAGAAACAAGACCAGCTTAACAAATCGGGCAAGGGTCTCGATCCTCGCCGGAGAAAAAACTATATAACGGAATTGAACAGTTGTTGGTCTGAGCATGTTTCGTCTGTACTAGAAGAAGAATTTTACACTAAAGTGTATGTTGGTATCACGTATCAGTAAATAAATAACCACGTTACTTTCTAATTTTTAATAAGTGCAGTTTCTTATTATTTCCTGTGTGTACAATTGACAATGGGTAGAAAAAAGATTAAGAAACACTACAGAGTCGACCTGGAGTCACTCGAATATATTCAAAATCCGAATCCTCCTCCAGCATCCACGCTATCCTCAGCTAGTTGCTCTCAGTCTTCTGCTCTAGCAAATTCCACTCAGCGACGACCACAAAATACTGGTAACAAACTAATGAAATTTCCAAATTACCGTCACTAAATTGAACAAGTGTTAATAAATCTTTTTGACGGTGTAGTCGCGATAATATAAGTACAAGTTGCTCCTTTGCATAAATTCTAGGGAAACATCTTTGATAATCCTGATTATTTTAATAGGGCAAGAATCTAACAAACCCACAGATAAGTTACAGTTCGTGAAGGCCCAATCTGAAATTAAGAAACGGAAGTTCGATGAGTCTGAAAATTGTGAAAATTTTCCTACTGGTACTAGAGGAAGCAGAACGACGTCGACATCGAGCGAGGAATCCTTCCAATTGGAAGGCTTTTACACTATACAATCTATACGTCTAATAAGTGGCCTGAAAGGTCATACAGAATTTATAAAAAATAAGCTGAACCATTATTTGGAAATTGTAAGTTGAATATGTTGATCATTGATCATAATGATCATAGAACTGTCGATAACGTTTATTATATTACCTACTAATTTACTACTGTAATAAATTAGGCTGAAAAAATGGAGTTAGGCGAGAAGGGATCGTCCCGAAACTTACTGAACGACGAAGAGTTGGTCTCATACCTTCATTCCTTCAGAGATAATTTGATGGCTCGGGTAAGATTATTTTCACAGTCAAAGAGTTAATCCGCTGGTATTAGGCCTTCGTATTGCATTTATATTTAATATTAATACCTATTTTATTATTCCAGATGGAGCCCAAGCCATTGCAAAACGTTGCTGGAGGTATTTCTTACGCACTCGGGAAAATATTAGATTTGGATACCACTCGTTGTAAAAAATTGCGGCGCGAAGTACCACTGGCACCAGTTGAATCGCCCAATTCCTTCTCCTGGCCCTGGCCAGCTGTTTCAGCAACAAGAGTTGTCGAACGCGACGCCCATGGTATCGCTGTCAAACTACCAGAGCCGGTTATTGCGAAGGATGGAGATTCTGCAGATAATCTGTGGTATTGTCCAGAGGTAGTAAACGTTATGAAGAATGTTCCACAAAAGGGAAAGGTAGAAACCGCGAGAATATTGATGGAATATTTGCTGAATAGTGGACAAGGTGATATTAGTGACGCGAACCTGAAAAGTCTAATGCGTCAAATTGTGATACCGATGATGAAATTGCCAAGTATGGAAAAGTATTTGTAAGCAATTCCTTTATTGGCTGCGGTTTCTTTTGGTCCTTTGACTGAAAAGTCAGAGTTTTTAAATGTGATGTTTTCAATTTTATAATGCTTTCAATGTTTCAATGCAATATGTATACAATCTAGTGGAATGAATTCGTTTATCTCTTCCGTGCTTCAAAATAATGCAGAATAAATATATTACTCGATGATTTACTAATGGAAAAGAAAAATATGCTTTCAACTTCTGTTTTTGATTGCCAGAAAAAAGTCTCTTTGAACAGTGATTGTATATTGTATTCGTATGATTGCCAAATATGGCGTATTGCGTATGTTTAAAAGCTTAATTTAAATTAAACAGTATCAATAGAAATATGGTATATTATGACATGAGTTTTAAAAACGTTACACACGGTATTTATCTAACTAGTCATCCTAAATGTTTCCAAACGCTACTAAAGTAATGCCTTCAATGTTTTCAATCTACAGTCAAATCAAAATGTAAACTTCTTACAAAGTACACATTTTCATAAAAGTTAGTTCCCCAATTCTCAATGTTAAAAATGACAAATGTACTTTTCCAGACTCTTATAATTTAATTTGGGAGTTATAACATCTATTTATAAGGGTTTCTTTATGTTCTAATTTGAGTATGTTTTTGAACGTTCAAAATGGGAGTTTCAGAAGAGCCGATAGCAGAATTACGTCAAATTAATGCTAATAATCTTATATGCTATTTTAATAAAAGCAATCACAATGAATTCCACTCAGGAATGGAATGGCTAATTCGCTAATTTAATGCTGATGTTGTCACAATCAAAGACGGCTATATTCTTTATGAATTGGGTCTACGTATTGTTCTGTAGAATTATCAAATAGAAGCTCCTCTCCATAATCATCATTTAGTGTTGATGCAATGTCTCCTCGGTCCAGATTGTCTTCCAACGTTCTGTCAATCGATTTAGGCTGAATTGGTTCCATTGGTACTGTTGTTGGTGTGGAATCTAGACTCTCGGAATCGGATGTATGTCGACGTGGATAATTTTGATTTTTGGTCAATGGCTCAGGAATATGATGATTCCGAGCATTGCTCACTGTCCTAGTCAAATCTTCCAATGAAGTTGTCAAGCGAAATACTTCCGACTCTAAACTCCGGATTCTTGATTCCATTTCTCTGTATCGTTTAATTTATAAAAAGTCAAAGAAGGTTGGTTAGATTAGGTAAGCTACATGGCTATTAATTAGTGCCCAAATTGATCTTATGCAAGTAAATTCCGAAAATCGTGCAAAACCTACAAAAGTTTTGGTTTTTATATGAAAATACCGATATTAATACCCTTATTAGAATTCCTATTATCAAGCTAATGTTGAATTATTTCAAAACCATTAATTTTTACATTGTAAACAAGCAAAGATGATAATACTCGTTCGACGCGCCGTGTTTCACACGTATAAGGACTTATATTATAATCTCCCAGCCAGTATAATTTAGCTGGTCAATACATCGATCATTTTTTCATTCCACTGAAACCAATTAAAATATCAATACGTTACTAACCGATATTCATTCATGACACTACTCATCCTGGTATTGAGCGCGATGAATGTCAAAGAGTTGTCAAACCGATGGTCTCCAGATAGTACGTTAAGATCTTCATTTCTGAATGTTTGGGGAACAAACAAACTGTTTTCTGGTTCTAACAAGATTCGAGAGACCTGACCTTCCAACTTATACATTCTGTCAGACATATCTTTGAAACTTGAACAGTTGAAGCACTCTATTAACGAATCCAATACAAGTCCATTTACGAATGACTTCAATGAAAGGAAAATAATTTACTATAGACGAAAACGTACCGCTGATACAGTCCGGTCCTTCCAATCCAGGACAGCATTTGTACATCGTTTCCATGACCTTTTTGTAAGTGGTGACAAATTTTTGACGACGTAAGATCTTCTTGGTACAGGCATAGGAGCCATTCACGCTTTTCCAGCAAATGTTCGGCCCGTAGTATGATTCTGTTCCATTTTTAACTCGGCACGGAACTTGTTTTTCCACTTGATAAGGGCACCATGAACTGCAAATTACAAAATTACAACTTATGAATTACGACCAAATTTAAAGTTTAACACCCCCCTGGGTTACACTAAATATTTTAGTTCTTGCATAGTAAAATACGTTACCCAGAATACAGAGACGAGGAAATGGAAATGTCCCAATACAAGAAGAGTAACACGCGAAGAATACTTTGTTTATACGATGTTCTCTTCATTCGATCAATTGAGCTTCTAGCCCACTACATGCAAAAAACTTTTCAGAAAAAGACGTCTTGTTTAATTAACAAAAGAACAGATTAAAATTAAAGAAATTCTAGATATGTGCGGTTGCTAACACTGCAGTCGACTGGAATGTGATTTCAGAAGAAATTGTGGGGACTTGTAATAATACTGAATAAGATCCTGATCCTTGGAGTCAGAGGTGATCTGTTGAAAGCTGGAAAAAAACTTAAAATGCAGGGAACGAGGCACTTACTTACACGATGTAGTAATTGTCAATCCTTGTTTAAGAGGATGGTAACAATAAATAAGGGTTAAATAATGAGATGTGTGTATGTATACCACATGTGGACGACGGGACACGGGACTTCTTGAAAGTGAATGGGAATTACAGAGTGTTTAAGGACTTATCATCCGTTTTGATCAAATTTCAGCCGAATAACTCGTCTTTGAAAGGCTTCTCTTTGTTGAATCCATCCATAAGCATGGCCACAGGGGGGACTCACGAATTTGTTAAAGAATTGACAACCCAACCTTCGGGCAATTAAATTCAATCTCTTCGACGAGACAAAGCAATATTGTTGTATCTGGGAATGAAAAACCCGATTTAGGACTCTAGGACGCAATGATTCTAAGATTTCTTTAAACTATATAGACTTGGAGTTTTAACAGGAGTCCTGCTGTATGCCACATGTTTTTAAGTGTTAGACAAATCTGTCTCCTAGTCCTAATCCCATGAAATTACTGCTAAATAGTAGTAGTTCAACTTTTTCTTTTTCAACTTGCTGATCTCATCTCACACTTCTAGTTGTCGGGTTTCTCCAGGCAATAAAATATATTGTTGTTCAGATAACAGCACAAGA
Source organism: Desoria tigrina (assembly GCA_906901685.1). NCBI lineage: Eukaryota > Metazoa > Arthropoda > Collembola > Entomobryomorpha > Isotomidae > Desoria > Desoria tigrina. Next base: position 12,973,650 of record CAJQTU010000004.1, read on the forward strand.
TTTTACATTGTCATCAACTTATGCGAGACGATCATTGTATTCCAATTTTTCAATAGCCGTAAAACCGTGGATGGGATTTTTTGTACAATTGCTACATTGTTGAAACTCACTTCGAAAGCTTAAATATGTTGGCATTTCTGAATTCCATTTGCTAACTTGAACAATTATTTACTTACAAGCCTTGAGCTTTATGGATGAATTTTTTTTATAATAAATATACAGGTACATATTTATTTTCTGAAATTCGAATTAATTTATTATACATTTAATGTTCATTATATCCAACGCGGTTTCCGATAGTCAATAGTAGAAGATCAGAATCAGTCTCTACATAATATTATGTATTAATCTATGTAGTACATATTTCTTATTTAGTATGTTATCCTGTGTTGGTGGAAATTATAGGCGTACTTTAAAATCAAGACTATTTACATATAAGATTATTAGGTTATTGCCCAAAATGCAAACGGTAGAATTTGGAGTACAAGGGTAATAGCCGAGCGAGTAAGCCCATCCTCAGGTTGTATATAATACTTGTCTTGACAATATTATTGAACGCTATCTTTAAATACGATCTAATGACTTTAATATATTAAGAGACAAGCCTTAATTATAATTTTAATTTAATGATAATAGTTACATTAATAACAAATACTTTTATATTACGTCCTTGTGTCATAATGACCACTAAGCACACGTGCAGTGGGCGACACTCTGTAATAATAATAATAATAATTGTATGATCATAGTGTTTTTGAGAAATTTAATTGATTTCAGGTTAAAAGTTAAAACTGTCGGATTCTAACAGTACGTTTGACGCAAAAGCCAACTTTAGTTATGAATTTATCTAGTAAAGAATGGAGGATATTTATCAATTATTTGTCATAGTAAGGTTAGGCCTAGACATGTCAAGGACTTTTAATTGATGTAAGTAGGTGCCGATTTTCAGTTCTACTTGACAACAGAAACTAGATATAATATAAATCTTATAACTACAACAATTAGTAAACTTTCAGGGTTTTAACATAAATATTGGCCATGTGGTGAATTGAACTAAGCTTTCGATGGTATTATTTTATACCTCTATTTAATCATAGTTTTTAATATTTCTTCTTGCTCCATTTAAACCAACACGATGCTGTAGAAATACCACTCACCGAAAATTTGTACGTGAGTCAAATTTGTTAGCGAGCTGTGTTGAACGCTACAACGCTTTATTATTATCCTTGAATACGCCACAAACAAAGTGATATCTATCACTGTCTTCAAATTACGGTACCGAAAATTGAACATGGCTAATTTTTTGAACAAACAATGATTATAATGACCACTTCTCTCTCTTCTCAAAGTTAAAAATGATCAAGAACTACAAATAAGCAATCTTTAATCGGAAAACAGTGCCCAATGAATTCAAGCCTTATATCGATTGAACATGACAATGTAAAACCATCAACTTTGAAGAGCTCATTGACAATTTCGACCAGGTCGAATTCCGAAAGGTATGAAATGTTAAGCTAGTGGGTTAGGGTTAATTTGCCTAATTATATCCTCGGTGGGGGCATGTTCCTCCCTCCCGAGTGTGTCATGGACAAGCTCATCCAAATTAGGGAGCAAATTCATGAGACACTTTAATCTTTACCCTTATCTTTAGTTAGGTTAGTGTTTATAGGTGCCCTCTAATTCTGGCTATGCGAAACCTTTGTAATGTCGTGAAGTATTCAAAATCAATTAACAACTTTAAAACGTAAACTACCAAATATTGCGAAAAAGGCTGGATTTTAAACATTTCATCCAAGCCGAGCGCCGAGCATTATCTACTACAACCCTGCACTCGCGATCTTTTTTTAGCGTAATAGTAGGTTATTTTCAAAATCAATGACATATATATATATATATAATATGTATTCCTAATTCTAAAGTTTTAAAATTAAGTTTTCTTTGACAGATGTTATATCCTAAATTCTTAATGATGAAATATAAACCTGAAGCCATGGATGGTGAATAGGGAACAAACTACAGATCATTTCCTATTTGCAATCTCAACTTTCTCAACATCCTCTCTTTGCTCTTCCTCTCCTGCCAACTAAAACTACTGAATACTGTACAAAGTCTAAAATAGAGATGATTAATACAGTTTCAACTTCCCAAGTCCAAATAATTACAATTGATTAGTCATAAAAGATGAGACATAGTATAAACCCTGATTACATACAAAACATGCACGGCAAAATGCAGCAAATGTTACGCAACATAACGGGAAATGGGGATCCAAAATTTAGTATCGAGTAAAAGCAGGCTCCATTTTCCCTAAGTCTCGTATGGTAAGAAAGCTATAGCCTCTGCATAGGCTCTACTGTACCGTAAAAAGCAGTTTTTTTCTTGTCAGGATTACAGGATTGGTTTTTGGGTACAAAATAAAATTTCTATATCTATATTATGTATGGTGTGACCGTGTGACTATGGGAGGCACCACCGAAAAAATAATATAGTTCATAGTTTCTTGTCAATTATTGATAATCATTCCATATTCCACCAGTTAATTAATTAAATCCACTTGTGATTATTCTGTATTCAGTCAGGGTATTGTCAGTTCAGTTATTGATTGATTGTGATTTCTTAATCCAACCAAATCTCAATAATAAACAATCACAATAATAAACAATAAATAATAATTTGCAATATATCAAATATATTATCGAATATTATAGATTATACAAGTTTGAAGTTCATCCAACTTTAATTTTCCATTTTTGCCGACGTTTGAAGTTTCAAAACCATTTTTACATTTTAAGTTACAATTTTTAGCGTTTAATTTAATTCGAAGTGGAGTTTGATCTTGATCTCAAATTCTAACTCAATCCAAAATAAAAAAAACCATAAATACTATTCTTTTTACACGCCTTAACTTATTTATTTACGTAAAATTCAGAGCCCTTCCCTATATGGCCTATGCCTTATCTTATTAATGCATGTAAAAAATTGTAAATACAAAATACACGGATAGTGGATAGATTTTTCATAGTTTTGTGAATTAAATTTTGTGAAAATTGAACTGTGCAGTTGAAGAAGGTCAAAGGTGAAAGAGGTAATATATACAATATTCAAATGCAATGCCCATATTTTGCGAAGGTGGAAATTTATAATATTTTCTAAATAATTAGCTTGATTGTAGTACTTTTATGCATGTTAAATTCCTGTCTTAAAGATTTTTAATATTTTTTAAGAGTTGCAACGATGTCCGGAGATCAAAGAACAGTCATTAAGGGGAACCCGTCGCAGTATGTCAAGTTAAATGTAGGAGGGTCCCTTTACTACACAACGATCGGAACTTTGACGAAAGTTCCTGAGACAATGCTCCAAGCCATGTTCTCTGGCAGAATGGAAGTCCTTACTGACTCCGAAGGTACTTCCGTTAATTATATCCACATTATCCTCACCGATCCATATTTGGTCATTATCCTCCTTGAGTTGAAGAGCTACTATGTATTTGATATAATTTCAGGATGGATTCTAATTGATCGATGTGGGAAGCATTTTGGAACTATTTTGAACTACCTGCGAGACGGTACTGTCCCGTTGCCATCAAATACGACTGACATTGAAGAAATACTAGCCGAAGCCAAGTTTTATTGTATTGGAGGATTAATTAATTTGTCTGAGAAAGCGCTGGAAAGTCGTAACTGTGTTATGAACCCCATTTGCCAAGTACCCTTCATAACCTCGGAAGAAGAAAGGAAACAGTTTATTGCAAATGCTACCAAACCCGTTGTAGAACTTCTTATTAATCGACATAATAATAAGTACTCTTATACGAGGTGAGCAATATTAACTAACAACTGCTTTGTTCATTTTTCTCGATTTCGTGATTTCTGGCGAATCATCATTTTCAAAGTGTAGTTATTGCACATATAACTGAAATAGTAGTCAATCACCTTAAAGGCTATTGGCCATATTTTCTTCATCCAATTTCAGTACCAAATCACAGGCTTAATTATCTTGATAATGAATTTTTATTTCCCAAGAAAACTGAGGCAATAAATATCTAAATTTATGTTTGGTATTTTTATTTCTAGCACATCGGACGAAAATCTCCTCAAAAATCTTGAAATGTTTGACAGACTTGCATTGCGATTCAATGGAAGGATTCATTTTATCAAAGATGCCATTGGACCCTCAGAAATATGCTGCTGGAGGTTCTACGGGAATGCAAAAAAGTTTGCAGAAGTATGTTGCACGTCAATTGTATACGCTACAGATCGAAAGCATACAAAGGTAAAAATGATTTTTCAATTTTTACAATTTTCAAGCATAAACAGTAAGTTATAACCATCATTTAAAATCCGAAATTAAAAACTATCAACAACTTTTAGGTCGAGTTTCCTGAAGCTAGAATCTATGAAGAGACTTTAAACTCATTCCTATACGAAAATCGTCCTGGGCCAGACCAGGAGTTGATGCGGGCTACTTCGGTTCGTGGGGTAGGGGGTGTAACCAACTGTACATCAGACGAAGAAGAAGAGCGGCGAAACAATCGATCTGGAAACATGAGTAAAAGTATACTGAATCGATAAATGCTTTGTTACTGTGAACGAGTCCGCGAGTCTTGTCATATAATTAAGATTAAATTTCAATTGATAAACCCTGTATTTTGCATCCTCTAAACTACACTATACTAATTTTAAGCAAATATTTATGAACAAAGACTATAGACACGTGCTCTCAAGATGCGTTTTTTTTTTTTTACATATTTTGAGTACTTTTGTTGTTATGCTTTTCCGGATATCAATGATAGGTGTCCAATACGTACTAATTAAGTCCAAGTGAGAACTATTTGTTAATAATGTAGGTATGCCATAGTTTGATGCCTAAATCAAATGCCGGTGTGAGTTGGAAAAAACCCGTGGTGGGTGACCTCCTGACTTCTGCCAGTATAGCTTACGGGGGGGGGGGAGGGGGGGGCGTTGATTAGGGTTTGTCCTTAACTCTCACTGGCATTATCCACTTTGACATCTAATTCCCAGACAGTGTTTTAGCTGTCCCAGGCGTTACTCTATGTAAGCCTAATTATCGATTACTAAGGTTGCTATCAGAATGAAATACAATGCAATTATAGATGCATTTTAATATGAATAAAGATCGAAATCGTATCGTGTTAACCCCGTAAATTAATTCTTTGAAAGCATTATTTATTGGTATTTATAGGTAGTGTTGTGTATAGGTGTAGCGTTTTCACAAGTGTCATTAACTATCACGGACACAAATATAATCACAACCTGCAAAATAAACTGCGTGAATATAGTTTGTAAATTTTACATTCATTTTTTCACTATAACACGATTCCCTTACTTTTTACACTTTACCTATCTGAACCATATCTTAATATACATCTTTACAAAAAGATAAATCAGACTAACATTTATCCGAGGTTGAAGTATGTTCAACCTTTAAGCATCACGATAAAAACTTAATATCCAACCTATCAGTACAGCGCGCAGCGTAAGTAATTATAACATGCAAGAGAACTTGTAATTCATATGATTTCTCTGAAGCTTCCGATATCAGGTCAAAACAAATAAATTGCATGGAGATCAGGCAGGCTCTTACCAGCAGTAAAAGCTCAACAGCTTTTTCATAATTAAATCTATTTCGTCTATGATTGCATTTAATTCTAGAATTTCCGAGTTGCATAAGTACCACTAAGCATTTTGACTATATTTCGATACATACGAAGATCGATAACGAATATATTGCAAGGCGAAAAATGGATCGATGACTTCCTGAAAATCTTAATAATCGACGAATACTTGTTTGGACAATTGCAACTTATGCTGTAGCAAATTATTCGGTCCACAAAAAAACACAATAAAATTGAGATTCTTTAAGCCCGAAACGATGAAGAAAATTACTATCTTTTGTATGTTAAATATAATTAGCTAACATTCAGTTATTATGACGGTAAGTTTTCACAAAAGTTGTCATCAAAAGAGGCAGTGACAAAGCCTTGTTGTTGCAGCACGAACAGTCGTTTTTCTACGGCATCTTTGTCTATTTAAATAATAATTAAGAAATTAATATTTCTGAATCACAGTAAGTAGGCATATGATTATTAGGTATACTATAAGTTAAAATTTACATTTCAGAAGAAGCTGTTTTTCGTTTTCAGAATCCACTTGTTGGTACAAGCTATGTAATAAAATTTGGGCCGTTTGGTACCTTTTGCAACATTCCGCTGGGTTGCCAAAAAGTTCGTCAAGAGCTGCTGACTGGCACTATTAAAATGAATGCATCACTTTTAAATCTGTTAATTTTGTTAACAATCGTTAAGGGTAGACTTGTTTCCATACCACTTCAATTGCATGATTGTACAAAATTCTATCGGCACTCAGATGCTGCTGGTGGATTAACATGTTTTGTGGGGTCTGAGTGTACAATTTCTTTGTGGCTGCGAAGCTGGTCTTGAATCGATCATTTAATTGAGCCACCACCTATAATTGAAACAAATACATATCATACAGACTAATTAGCTCATTACATCTATACTTTGAACCCAACGGTCGTAAGACATAATTATTACTAATTACGTACCTTTTTCACAGCAGCAGATGGTCTGAGTCTACTTTCTTCGAGCTCATCCTTAGCAAGACGTAATGCAGATGACAACAAGTGCAGTGTCCTCACGTATAACACTAACTGCTCGGACTTTCCCATAACAAGTGTATTCCCACTTTTACAGCATGCATCATCCTGCCTAAAAAATATGACAACCAGGGAAAGATGAAACCTCCTATTTCGAAGAACAAATATTCCATCATGTAAAATTACAAAGAACAAACATACCTTGAAGATTCTTGCAGTTTGGAAAATGGTGCGCCTTTGGTTTTTGCAAGTTCAAGTATGCAATCCACTAGCGCAAGAACGAAATTTAATTTAGCTAGTGTTTGATTGTGTTCTTTTTCAAGAAGAGTTTCCTCTGTGAGTTGAGGGGGCTCAAAATTGAATATAAAGTGATCCGGGGGTGGAGACGCAGCAAAAAGAAACGGAGCGGAATCCAAGCTGGCTCGTCGAGGCGAATCTGCATTCTGGATACCACCAGAAGCTCCACAATACTGAACTAATGGGAAATTTGGAGGAGATGCCGCTGGCGACAAGGTACTCTGAGTAGGAGTAAATTGAACTCTCGGTGGAGACAACGAGCTTACATCCGGTTTCCAACAACCTTTAACACAACAAAGGAAGAGATATTCAATAATTTATTTTCAAATTTTATCTTTAAATAGAATAAAAGTTGTCAGTGGCATACTTGATTTCTGCTTCGGCATTGTTGGAGTTAAAGGTTCCGCTACATTCGCTTGAGCAGCATTACTTGATCCCGGAACCGATGGTTTCTTGTTTCCAGAAGGAGAGTTGTTTAGAGAACTGGGCTCGCTTTTCCCGTTTGGAACTGGAATGGGTTTCGATTTCGGCATCGAAGGAACCACGACAAATCCGGCGGTTTCTGGAGAAGATAACGACTTTTCTTCTTCCATCGGCGAATTCTTTCCCTTCGGCACTGATACTGGGACAGTTGCCAAAAAAGGATGCGTAAAAAATGCATTGAAATCAAGCCTCTCCTTTGGATTCCGTTTTAGAAGATTGTACAATAAGTCTGTCAGTTCAGGCGATGTGCCGGCCGTAATTCTGTATAAAATTGACATATTTTAATGTTTGCAAAATATCGAGAAAAAATTCTGATTGGAACAATAGGACAAAATATGTTAATTGCCTTGGGTTCAGGACCAAATTCTTTTCGTAAAAGTTCTTAAGTTGCTGAGGCGTTTGAGCACTAAATGGCGCCTTGCCCGTCAGACACTGATAAACAATCGTTCCTAACGACCAGAGATCGGCCTTAGCATCGTAAGTTAAAGACATGATAACCTCAGGAGCCTGTGATAACCATTATCATAAATATTAATTATATTTTATTATATCGTTTAACATGCATTGAAAAGGACTATCTTGTCTTGTTTCCTAAAGATATAAATTCTTACCATGTACATTGGAGATCCACACAACGTTGCCGCCATTACTCCGTCTTGCAGGAATCGAGCAAATCCGAAATCGGCTATATCGAAATCATAATTTTAGCTTTTTTACTGTTGACACATTTAATTTGTAGTTCGAGTTTAAACAGAAGTAATCACCTATTTTTAACAAAATTTCTTGAGGTAGTGGACTAGGTTTATGGTACGTTAGAAGAATATTTTGTGGTTTGAGATCTCTGTGAACTACTCCCTTGGAGTGCAATGCCCTCATAGCTCCGGCTAATGAGATATATAATAAACATTTAAATTAGACGTGAATTTATTTTTAATTTTATGGTATCACAGTTCACAGTATGCGTAATTACCCAATTGACGAAGAAACAATCGTATCGTATCTTCACTAAGAGTCCCTTTCCCGTTCAAGTAATCAGCCAAATCGCCTCCATTGCAGTACTATATAAAAATGAGTAAAGTTCAATGTGTATCAGTGAGCAATACCAATTCCGACACTATTAAATATTTGGTTTTTAATCTTTGGCCAAACTTACCTCCATAACAAGATAAACATGCGTGGAAGTTTCCTGAAAAGTAAGAATAAAATTGAAAATATTAAAGGAATAAGTAAGGATCAAAGATACCGAAATTACGCTACAATTACATGACATTTGACATCATACCCGACACTCAAACAAAGCCACGACATTTTCATGATGAAGTTCAGTCAGCTCCTTCAATATAGCAATTTCTTTTGTGAGGAGTGCTTGCGACTATAAATTAAAAATACACATTAATTACTTGACAAATGATGTAAAACAATTATTTTATTTAACACAAACTCATGAAAAAGAATCTGATCTGATCTAAGGGTAAATATTTAAACTTCAAGTAATTTCTTTATAGCCAACATTTTTTTTCATTTGACAAACAACAAATCAACTTCATCTCAATCTCAGATTTTTATCGGAACGTAACAATGACGAAATCTGAGAGGCTCTGATCTGATCTGATCTGATATATTTACGGAATTACGGACTTCTCATATATTGAACTGGCATTTTTTTAACCTTTCCCATGGTGCATTCTTCGTTTTCATGATCATATATTTTGTAACCAATCAATATTATCTCATACCGGGCTAAGGTATATTTATAGTGTGAATACATACCTTTGGTTGATTCGATCTGGCCAGATTCTTCTTAGTGATTGATTTTATGGCCACACATTGATTGGTCTGAAATAAAGAGAAGTCATCATAAATAAATAAGTTACAGTCATTATTAGTTACTTTAATCATCAACTATATATTCCTGACGAAAAATGAAATAAGTCATTCATTACTAATTCTGATTATAAAAATCTTATCAAGGGATGGAAATCGAAAAAAATAAAGTCCTATTGCAAGATCATTGAATTAATGAATCTGGACTATGAAACGCTGTCTTCTAGTCCCATTCCCATTTTCCATACGATATATTTTTTAGTTTCGTTATCGTTTCGCTACAATTTTGGAAAATTATAAGCTGAATGCTCTAACAAACAAGCATCAATAATAATTTATTATTTTAAAGTCAAACTGAACTATTATCTATGTAGTTCTGCATATGCCTATATGTAATTCATACTATGAAATTTATATGAATATTGAATCATAAAAATGAGGCTTCATTTCATCAAAGGTGAACAAACTGTGAGCTTCCTCACACAAAAAACTAGCGGCACAGGATATATAATTAAATATGTACCTATACAATATAGCCTATCATCCTTTAATTCGATAAGAAAAACTTAGACTTTGAACAACAAGACAGCCAAGATGTATGCATTCGATAACTATATTTTTATAAACCCTACTCCAGTTGAAAAAAAATTAGTGATCACCTCGACAGACTCGACAGTTCAAACATATGCAGACTGTTCACGATTTGTATTTATATAAAATATAAATATAACTCATCTCATGACCAATGTTCATGTATTTGCGATTAGATAAACGCAAGTCATTGAAATTTGATATTAAACTGCTAAATTAAAAACGGTAAAATGTGGATATTTCTAATATGCAAATATGAAACTTCCATGTAAATACATATATAAGTGAGTTGCATGTTATCATAAAACCGGCTTAACAACCATTATGATGGCTACGAGAATTTACATACGACTCATACGAGTGAGGAGATGATAATATTATTAGCAGAGAACAAGATACGTGAAACTCAACCCTATCCTTAAATATACATGAATTTAATGAATCAAGGAATCTTGATCCGACGCTAGCCCCAGACTGCGTGGCAACATCATATTTATACAAGTATATACGTACCCTAGGTTGTACCCACGTACCGTCTGATAATATTCGAATCAACCTTCATTTGGAACTGAAGAACTGAGCCTTCCCAACACGTTCTTATGTTGTGTAAATGACGAGTCTAATTATTTATTTAAGAACGATCTTTAAGCTCATCATAATCTCATTTTACTTTTGAAGCTAATAATACGTGCATACATAAGCCTAAACGGATCTCTACGTCTATTCATCCACATGTCGTCAATTAATTTTACGACGATAGATTGAATGGTAATTTGGTAATGGTTCCACGTACTTCGTTAACTTATCGCTCCTTGCGACTTGCCATGAATCCTAAGCCGTTCTTGTATATATAGAGTTTTAGCAATGAAATGAATGACTATATTTTATACGCAATTCAACTTTGTTTAAAACGCAATTCATATCGTCTAGACCTCATTAATTCGGAATGAACAACATATCCCAATGCATTTTGCATTCCGTCAATTGTCAATACCACGAGCGCAACTAGGGCACCATATAGATACATTGATAGCATAACATAACCCAACCATCGCCAGCCTAAACTCTTTTTAACTACGAAAGTCGGGAAAAGCTGCACTGTGCTAATCTGATAATCATAACACGGTTTAAGCCAAGAGAATTTGAGTAACTATAGGATATTCATGTGCGTTTGCTTGGCATGTGCACCACTTTAGCTAGATACAGAGTTCGGATCACTCAGGGAACACGTGAAAGGGTCACTTACCCGAACCGATATGCTCCATAATCTAGGTTGAGCCGGACCCAATTATTTTTTAAATTGGTAAACGGATATTTAACTCCTTTGCCAAGCCTGTTACGCAATGGCATCAATCAATTTGGTCCTCAAATTATCGGTTCAACTACCTCTCATCCAGTTGTTATTGAAACTAACGAGCAAAAGATAGGAAAACTTTTGTGCTTGTAAAAAATACCTTCTGATGTAAACACGCTATCGACTAATCATTGTGCCGTTTTTATTGTTGAAAACTCGAAAGCAAACTATTTAAATACAGATTTCCAAATGAAAACATCTTTAAGACTCATCTTGTGTGATTGAGTAATTTACATTTTTCAATTTAAGGCAGGGGTTACGGTTACGGGTTCTGTGAATGTTTTTAAGCCAATTCATTATTTCGCTTTTCTACAGTAAAAAAATTTACTACCTAATTTTTGGAATATGGATGGTGATCTGAGTCGATTGTCGTAATTACGCAGGTTGAGATAAACATATACGAACCAAAAAAGTAACAGTCGGGTTAGATTAATATCATAATACTACCAAAGTAACCAAAGGAAGTTAAGTCATGATGATGTCATGTAATTCATTTATGAATGCCAACTTTGTGATGTGACTATTGACTATACAGCAGCGAGCCCAAATAACTCAGGAGCATGCTGCCAAAATACGTATCAGCTGATGAAATAACCATGAACTATGTCAAACCAAACAAAAAACCTTATTATACTTAACTATACTATTTAACTACTTTAAAACTATATACGTACGATTCCTACCTTAATGTACGTAGTATTGTATGCGTACTACAGTATGAAAATGTAATTTTTAGTCATAATAATATAATTGATAATGGACCTGTATAGTATATTTGCATTCCGTTTTTTTTTCAGTGAGTGCACATTGAAATTTGAAATTCATAAAAAATACTATCCAGTAATAGTACCGTAGTACCAGTTATCCACATCAGATTTCATGACCGCATTAAATTTTATTACTTAAATAAATGCTTAAATTATCCTAGCATTATGTTGCTTTTACTATTGCTAAATTACGTTTACGTACCATTTACTGTTTACTACTTGCATATATTATTCGCCATTTCACATTTCATATTCATTAAACATCGATCGATCAATTATCAAATCAAAGACTGTAAATTATGAACATTCAACTACGAATTATATACGTACATACGTATATCAGATATCAGTATATTTGTATTTATCTGATATGGTGTATGTAAGATATAATTTAGAATTTATACAATAAAAAACGTAACATATCACATATCGGTCTAACCTTTCTGTTCCGCCCTTTGAAAACAACTGCAAACGCTCCATGTCCGATAAGGTCCTTAGAATTATACTCGTAATCCCCAATGCCCTCCGACATCCCTTAGCAGGATTTGATTCCAAAAATCCGTGGAAATATCTTCTCTTCCAATGTATTACTTTCACCTTTCAAGATCAAGAGATGATCAAAGTCAAGCACCAACAAAAACCCGAAGAGTTCCAAACTTCAAAAACGTCGATTATATTTAGCACCAATACTAGTGAATAGAAGCCACACTCAAGGACAAAGGATATTGTGATTGTGAAGGAACGTGTCGCAGTCTAAATTGCTAAATTTTAAACTGTAATGTGTACTGCAATTGCTAGACGATTCACAATCCACACAACTGGTTTCACGTGTCTGTAAAGTGTAAAGTTGATTTTGGTAATATTTTGGACAGGACAACTCTTGCTTGACTATTTTTGCTTTATTATTGCTGCTATACTGGTCTGATTCCTTTCCCCTTTTGCCTTTATGTTGTTCAAGGACTCTCGTATTGTATATTATTATTGTTTCACGCTTCGGATCTTCTTTGGATTTGGTTTACGGTTTGCTGATCCTTCCGATGTTCCAAATTCCAAAATGCCAACCGTAATGTAATGCTCCTGAGGACAGCTTCTAGGTTTGATGTTCTAGTTCTACAGCAGGACTCGAATAAGGTTGGATTTGGATGGAAGAGGGCTTAACCTCATCACACATCCGCTGGGGAAAACAAAGAAATCTGATTTTATAATCTTCTTCTTGACTTGTTCGTATCTCCCAACTTCTTAAATCCTCTGATCTTGCTACAGCTTGCAGGCAACAGTTTAACTTGCTTGACTTTGAAGAACAAAGGCCTGGCTTGAAGAATGTAGCGAAATTACAGCAAACGACAAGAGAGCTATCCCTGGCAACAGTCACGGCAACAGAGAGCTCTTTCTCGTAAAATCACAACTGCAAAAACTGAAGTCACCTTCTTTGTTCTTTGCTTTTTGAAATCGTAAACCGAAATTGGGCACAATTTTTAACGGACTACTGTTTTCCACTTATGACTATTGACTATTATTATTGCAAATTAGGATAATTGCCCTTTGTCCTTTAGCTGGGGTGACACTGCACACTACTGCTCTGGTTGTCTATTCAAAGTAATATTAAATATTTAGAATAGCAATTTGACAGAAGTCTCTAATTTAAATTTTTTCTAATTACCAACTAACTACACTCAATACGAATTATTAATATTCAATATTGCAATTGTCTATGACTTAAATTATCCTCTTTACTGCCTTTGTCTCATTATTTTTAATACCTTGAAAGACTATATATTACCTACATATATCAAAAGCAAAAGTAGTTAACAAATAAATCTGGATTAATCTGGAACGCTTTAAAATTGAGGATCGAACTTTGAAATTGGGTGTTAAAATAGTGTTAAAAAGAGGTGACAGGGCACAGGGCTGACTAAATTCAAATTAATATTACTCAATTCTAAACCCAGCTTTAGTTTAAGTTGATCAGATGTCAGAGTTGACAACAAGTTGTAATTGTTTACAATCAACAAAGTTCAAAGAATATCTCAGGAAACTTATGGTTATTGAACAATGAATCAATGAATGTAATGGCAAATGGCAGGAGAATGGATAAACATTGATATTGAGTGTAAACCCGCAAACCCAAACTTTGACCTTTTAAAATCAATATATGAGTACAGAAACAGAGACAGAGTATGAGTCGCTCTCTGTACACATTTTCAACTATCGATTTTTGCTTAAAAAATTAATTTCAAACTTCTTTAGTCCTTACCTTTAAAGTTGAAGTTACTAACAATCCAGTATATAAATCAAATATTCCAACAATCGACGGATGGATCGATGACTGACACAAGAAATCGATATTTCTCTAAACTCGACTCGAACTCTGTATATTGTATATACAATATAGATTCTAATACACCTTTTATATGCAAGAAAAACGAAGAACGAAGGAAGTTTGTAGTTCCAATTTTGAATTTGTTAATACAACAAATATTATTTATAAACTTGCACTATCCGATATGTAAAAAAAATGGAAAATATTCGTACATTTGTAAAATCAGGCAATTAAAAATAAAACCCTTGACCTTACTCTATTCTCATTTGATATTCCTGTGACTGAATTTAAAATGTATCTATTAATTCTTATTTGCGATGTGTATAGAACTGCATAGAGATATAAAATAGGATCCTTCTGCCTTCTGTACTTCTAATTCTGCTATCAAATATCTTAATATATATTATATCTAATTAATTGCAGACGACTAAAATCGCAATTAAGAGGCTGGAGGAGGTATTTTTTATCAATAATAAAATATAAGGTTGCCTGACGAGTGACGACTCCGTATAATATGTGTCGTCGTTCTCGTTCGTAGCAGCAGAACGTGTTCCTAACTCGATAGTTACTTAGTAACTGTGAGGTTTCCTAAATAAGTTGCGTCTTATATGAAAAATACATCCCTCATCATCTCCACTCTGGTATCGTATGATGGTATGATCCTCTCCTCTCGTAGCTTATATTTTATATACTAAGCGCATTGGGCTTAGAACTCTTCCTATCGATACAGAATTGCACACACATGAACAGGCAAATAGCCAAAGATATTATAGATCTACTTTTCCCATGACATTTTTTTAGATAGAAACCATCTCTTCCAGCGTCCAGCAATATAAATACTGAGCTATATCTAATCTGACTTGAAAAAACAGTAACAACGTAGTGTAATAATGCAATGGTATTAATTATAGTAGCGATAATAAATTGTCAAGTAGATAGTAATTTTTTGGTGCAACAATTAATAGTAAATATTGTCCAAGTCCAAATCAATAATCACAGAGAACAGATGCATGTTCTAAACAGTTCCGAGATTATTTATACACACAGCGATGAAGCTCAAGGAGAAGGAATATGAAATAAATCAGGCTGATCTTGAGGATGAAGGTGTATTATTATTAGGCTCTGTAGGTTATCTTATGTGTTAAATGCTACAATTTAACATTTACATATTTTTTATGGATTTACTAAAAAAAATTAAGTTCTGCCCGAATGTCGTACGCGCTACTCGTATGATTCATCTCATAGAGAAGCTTTATATAGCTTATATTCTAGTGTTTTATTCTATATATTGTCGATTTTTCCAAGACTTTTAGTAGCAGATTTTGTGGATATAATATTACTTTTGTAGGCTTAGGATTTGCAAATGTTAGAGGAGGCAGAAATGACGAGGAAAGGGTTATATTCAGCTATAAGGAGGATTGTATAACTTATTGAATGTATTGCGATGAGGCTTTGCGCTGCGCATTTTTATCCCTCTTTTTACTGTGATTTTGGACAAGCCTCTTTGACCGTGTTCACTTGTTCACAAAATGTATAGCTTCTTTGTTTCCATCGTGAGTGCTATTTTTTAATGAGAGGAAGAGTTATCAGGTTTTTAGCACATGGAGTTAGTTAGTTAACTTTTTAAAGGCCTTAATTCCACCCATATGAATTTTTAGGTTTATATATGCTTTGTTGTTGGCTAAATGGCTTGGATGAAAAAGGGAATCAAGTAAATTGTAGTTGCTTATTCCTGTGCTTTGCAGCAGAACATTCTTTTATTTCTAGGCAGTACTGAACATATTCGGAATTTAAGTTAATTACACACTTTGTGATTATTTATATATTATGTCAGAATATGCATTTTATACATTATAGGACAGCCAAGTGCCAAAGGATTGGATGCAAATTCGATAATTTGCTGGTAATATTAATAGTATAAATGGAACTGTGGACTTGTGGTGATGGTGATGGGTTTGTTCATGGTTATTCTTTGAGTTTTGCTAATCAGATAAGGTGTATGCATTTAAGGTTAGTGTCCACAGTTGAGTAAAATTAAATTAACTGATTATCGTGGGATAATTTCTTGAATCCAAATATAATTATTTATATTTATGATACTAGACGACAATTAAAATTGTTAGTATTGTTAGAGTACATACGGGCTATGAGTTATGAGCACGTTTTGTTAACGTAGTAGATAATTAGCGCAAGCAAAGGATCGTTCATAAACCGTGTTAATTAGTTAGGGAACTTTGACGAGTTTGAGGTAGTTGGAGGGTAAAGGTGCATTTAATCCGTCGCATTTATACGATTTTATCTATACATTTCATAAGCATACTCTTCTTGACTTACCTAGTCTTGTTGTGATTTATGGCAAACTGATTGTGCTAAGCCAAAGCTAATTGAGTCGGTACTGCTAGTTTTGGGATATTTTTTAAAGAATTTAGCATTGATGAGAGCGTAGAGGTAATAATAATAGTAATGATTTATTTATACTCCACTATTAGCTCATTCTCAATACTATATGCATATGTTGAGGTTGGATCTGTTCTGCAGCAGTGATCCTATAATATTCAAATCTAAATCTACGACAACACTTGCAATATTGATTATTGATACATTGCTCAGTAAGGCATAGCAGATAGATTTACAAGTTTATGCAAACAAATCCAAGACATTAAATTCCTGTTTATGCTACTAACAATAAGATTAGCATTAGCACTCGTTAAAACTAACTTGCTGGAACTAGGATTGATGCTTTCATATAAAGTAAAGGAAGGTGCGGAATTGCAGAACATCCTATAGCGTAGGGTATTTTGAAGTTGGAATACATCGAATCTTTAAAAAGCAGTTTTTATTATTTTTCTTGTTGAAACTTACAATATAACGACGACAGTGGCAAGTAAACCAATAATAATTCTTTGTTGAAAGCACAAAAAATGATCTATGGATATGCCCTTCAAAGTGCTATTTATGGATATGCTTATAAACTATGAAAAAAATGTATAAATTCTAAAAACGTTTAGCTATTCCCGACCCGGCCTTACCTGAATTTGCAAGAATTGGTGCACAATTAGTTCGATTAAAAGTTAAGTGAAGGCGGAAACGTTAATTTAAAATTAGTTTTAAATAACGACGGCGAATATTAAAGGTGATTAACTATGGTAAATAGGTTTTTACGCAAGACGAATTCTACTCGTCTCGACCTGCCCTAATTTTTCATGATTTAATTATAAACTTAATTATAACTGTCAGTTGAATGACGTATGATTCTGTGGATCTTGATAGAAATGAAATGATTGAATAAACATTTTATAAACGTTGGGTAGTAATTTATTGTGCATTGAAGTACTATTGAACAACATGTTATCCGGTTTTTTAATTACAATACGAGTTAATATGATCGTATTAATTCTATGTGAAAATTCTAGATTTTGAATACTTCTATCTATCACGAAGGCAAAAAATTCATTGTTTGTATTAAGCGTCTTAATTTCTTTCTCTTCCGCTGCCGAGCGATCACTGACCTAAAATTTACGAATTCTCTAGGCAGGACATTTAATTCCTTAGACATTGTAACCTGAAAAATTTTTGTGTCGGAATATCCGGGATAAAACCTCATTCAAATTAGATGTTGTAATTTGACCAAATTCAGTTCATCTCTTAAAATATTATGTGTAACGGTTCGGTTTATAAATTGGAAAATGAAATTTTAATTACGCACAATTAATTTACAATTCAAGATTTTGTAAAAATACAACCATCATTTATAAAATAATTGCGAAGAATTTAATTTTTAACACGATAGCCGGTTAGTTCAGCTTTCAAAACTAACTCCATGTAATGAATTCGTTGATACTTAATTGAGCTGAATTAATAAGCACGGACTGATCTAATAAATCCGTAAAGGTCTATATCCTTTGAAACTATGAACATTTTAATTTATATCATAACTAATGAATCATAATAATTTGTATTTTATATGAATTTGTATTTCTTTAAATGCAATGTAACACCGAATGGGGATTGCAGAATTTCATCCATGTCCATGCGATAAATTATTCAACTCTTGATGATTGTTTCTACAAAATTTATAGGAATAAATCGGGCGTTTCGGTAGCTCTGAAAAAAACAAATCGTAATAATGATAGGGATAAAATCGAATCCTCAAATTATGGTAAAGTAGGATAAATTACAGGAAAACATGTTATGGGAATGGGATGTAGTTTTCTGTAGTCAGTGAATGATCTCATCGTGCCAGGTCGTCGAACTAAACGTGGTTTCGTAAAAACAAAATAATAATATCAACCTTTCTAGTGTTAATTGTTTCTAGTGTTAATTGTTATCGTACGGTTAAAATAGTGAAGCAATGAACTTTAGGTTTATCTACTGGATAACCGAATCAAAAATGAGGGCTTTTCATTTCGCATTGATTGCTTACAAATATATTGCTCTTCGAAATAAAATTGTCGGTATACAAGGAAATTCTTTTTCAATTAAAAGATATCGGTCATCATATATTCGTCCGCACTTCTAAAATCTGCCGGATAATGATTAATGATTATATTGATAATCAAAATATTATTTGTTTGCCTTTGATTGATATTGCATAAATAATTGTTTAGAAATTCTGCACGAGTCCACTGGATCGTCATTCGATAAATATACAATTTATTCGATTCTGATACAATTGCCTTAATTGTCAAATATGCTTTCGAGCTTTCGCTCACAACATTTATAATTAGAATGAATTGAACTAAACTCCGTGATTTGCATTTTTTTCTCGTTAAAGGATCAGCAACTATAGTGGCATATAGGTCCAAGTTTAAACTGTAATGCAGATCATATTCAAAAGTTTGGAAGCATTGGCACTAAAAATTTAATATTACAAAGGGGAACATAAAATATATTCGAGCAACACGTCACACCTAAATTGTGTTCACACTGCCTTGACCTTATCCACACTTCGTCTTTAATCTAATTAAACTTTTATTTTGTACAGTTGACTGTAAATGCCAGTTAAGGATCCAATAAAAGCTACCAAGACTCGATATCCCTCATACTATACCAGTTTATATACTGCTATATAAATAACGATCATAAGCGTTTCTTTTTTACTAGGACGTTCCTTGATATTGTATTTAATCATGTCTCAAAATTCTGTAACTCCAGACATAGGAAGCAGACCAAGATATAATCACAATACATACATTATTCCATAAATCATATACAGCATTTTATTCGCAATTCGCATGGTGATGGTCTGCAATATAAGGCAGGGCCTCCTTTTCGCAAACCTATCCAGCAAGTACAGAATTAACAAACCCAGATCAGATTTTACAAATGGCAGTTTGTTTGTTTGTTTATTAAATCAAAACTTCCTTGTAGCTACAGGGTTGTTACGTTTGGCAGTGAAGTATCAATTATGAAAGACACCTAAAAAAGTGGAGTTTCAAAGGTCCGAAACCAATCAAATATTGAAGAAAAATTTACTATATTTGAAACAAATAAAACATAATAAAAAATTGAATTATGTATTGTTTCTTTCTTCTCATATTTGTGAATAAAAATATTGATTATATTTAATCATTTGAATCGCGCATTTTTAATCGAAATCGAAACACGAAATTTGGCAAACCCTGGCACCTGGTTGATACACACTCCTTTTCATTATATGTTCGGAATATACAGTTTAGATTAGACCAGGATATAACTATAATTATGAATGCTTTGTGGCGGAGTATATTACAATTTAATAGTATATCATAACATGCACGCGTTTTCTCTAATTCATAATGGAACAATGGAATGATGCAGTATTGAAAACTAAAATGAACGAAAAACCACTGAGGAATACGTTGTCGTCGGGACTGAGAATTTTTGTATCAGACAGCCAGACAGGGGATGCAAATCAGAACATTCTATGCAAGTCATATAAATATAATATACTCTTATATTTTTACTACTATTTTACAGCCAAGTTAAAAAGTAATCAAAAGATGAGATAGACCTGTGGTCCGCCGCTTGGCATAATATAATGGTTACAATTTACAAATCACAAATTATTCGCAAATCACGAGTGGAGCACGATGTGGTCTCTTTTTCTTACACACACACAGCATGGATTTTAATAGGAGAAAACCCTTGTTACTTTGCAAGTGCGTTGCTAATGTAGTACAAGCAAAAAATAGTCTCAAGGATCTTTGGACCGACGCTTTTTTATCTCCGGTTGCAGGTGCAAAAGTATCAGGATCACACCTTCACGTCTCCAATTACTTTCTGTTCATGACACTATCTTATTATTTACATAAACAACAGCCTATTAGGATTATTATCATTTTTTAAATAAACCCTAATTTCTTATGGCGAATCCTGAATATGTCTGCAAACACAATTATCTTCACGTAAAGAACATAATAATATATGACAATTGGCTATTTATTAATATCTCTCGATTTTAATTCGCAGTTTTATCTTATGAAGAGCTGAATTTTCTAAATGCTGGTCAAGTATACTTTATTCAGCATGAAAAAGTCACTTTCTTGCACTGATTCATATCTTACAATTAGTGCAATTTTTTAATTAATACTGGGTTCAGTGTATTCTTGTTCGTTGAAGGTTATGCAACCGATGCTATATTATTTTATCTACACCATTAATTATGGTTTTTTACTTCTATGGTAAATGGTACAAGTAATTTCCTGACAAGGTTTCATAGTAAGTATGATCATGGGGTCATAATACGGGTGTTAAATTCGTTTGGAAATTGAAAACGCCATGAAAAATTAAGATATCTTGTTACCTGCAATATTTAACTTGAGTTAAAGGCATGAATATGTTAAGATCAAGGTCGACCAGTGTATTAGTTCATATTTCATTAATTAAGGCCCTCTCAGAGTTCTTGTCAATTATGTATTCTCATGCATAAAGTGGGTTTGTTCCAGGATGTGTGTGATTAAAAAATAGTAGTCAAAATTATGAGTCTGATGAGGCTTTTGACTTAAATCCTTTCTTCCAGGGATTGTATTTATTACTATATAAATTCGAGTTAAATGGAAGTTGGAATTGTTGAAATTGACAATTAGGTGAATATGGAATTGTAAAATTAGGTTATGGTCATTTGCTTAAAGTTCTGATGATTTCTGCTGTCATTCGTTCCTATCGAGCACTCCACATCCACAGTCCAACAAGTCTTGTCGCTCCACATTGCACATTATGGATGTGGTCATTTTTTGTTATCAGTTCTATGTTACACTTTGCTTGATATAGAAAACATTCTTATAGGTCAAATAAATCGATTTAAACCATATAGTGTGAAGTAATCGAATGCTTTGAGAATAAAAAAAATGAAGCAAAACACAATAAATCAATTCAATATTATTCTGCCGGATTACTGTCGGATAACGCATCGGTTTACACAATAACTTTTGAAATTTTAATGTTAAATGAGACAAAAGCAATATGTAGCTCATTGTATAATATTTTGACACATTGAATCATAGAATCATCACGCCGGTTAAGGGGAATTAAATAATATCATAGAACAGCTTTTTCATTTTTTTAGAGAAATACATATCAACAAAAATACATCCTGATTCCTGTACAAAATGTACTTGAGAAAGAGTATGTTACCATGCAATCAAGACGGCAGACCTAGTTTAAGCTCAAGATTCGGTGAATCGCTTGGATTTAAATAGGTTTCAAGGTCGAAGATATTTGCTAGAAAAAGCGATTCCCAAGTCCTATGGGAAATGGTTACAAGACTTCCTTCCTCAATAACCCACACTATAAGCCGTATGTAGTTGGATAGCAAAGCAACTCACGGTTTTTAAATCAGCTCATGCTCATCTAACTTTTGACTTTACTAAAAAAAAGAGTAAATAACATTTATCATTTGATTTTCCAAAGTCGACAAAAAACGCTTCGTTCTGGAATCAGTTTTATTCCATGTAAATACTCTTGCGCTCTATTTACGTTCATGTAATATGCATGCGTAATATATTATTTACTCCAAATAATCCGCTAACTTTGTAGTAGAAAAATTGAACACCCAAATAACGAAGTCGATATAGGGTTGATGTTAAAATACTATCTTAGAATTAATACGACAAATTTTATGAAATAGTGCGGAAAGGGCCGAGAAATAGCATTGACTGGTGGACAATTATATCCAAGTTAAGGCTATTGATAATTAAACCTGTCATTAAATTCAGGAAGAATTAGGACGGTTCGATTGGGGTCAATTCTGAAGGTCAAATTAGCTATGCTGTTCGTGTATCGATGGAGTAGAATTGTAGAATAAGGCAAAAATAATGAACGGTTTCCGATAAGACATCCGCGTGTGTCGTATTCCTTACTCAAGTAAACTTTTATTTGGTTTATAATTCCAATGTAACAAAAACCATGCTTACAACAAATAAATAACAGTCTGAAATATTGAAGTAACACGAGTAAACATGAAACTGTAACATTGGTGAACTTGACAATAAATAAGAATAGTTGGAATCTGAATTAATTTTGCTCATCAGAGGAATATTTTCACGAAACGTCAGTTTAGGGAGGTGGTTAGTTGAGCGTGTCTTTAGACGCTTTTCTTGAGAGTCGGTCGCTTACTGTAATATATTATATCAAGGTTAATATTTCAAAATCATTTCTTCACAATAAACGTAATTTCCCATAAGATTTATTTTGAAATTATGCTAACTTGGCTGTTATCTGGGTATGGGTAGTAGTACAGAACATTGGGTTTCTCAGCATACATCTCACGAGCCTGGCTTGCCTAGATTTATAATTTTTTCAGTATTAATTGATTGTAATCTTGAGAATTATAGTCTCATGTAGTAGGAAATTATCAAGATTCATACCTTAGGTTCGGATCGAGCTTTGTCATCTTCCTCTTCATCCTCTTCTTCATCTTCCTCTTCGTCGGAGTCGTCATCGTCATCAGCCTTTGGCTTATTCTTACGTTCCTTAGTCGTTTTGGGTTCCTCTGATTCGGCAGCCGTTGGGGCTGGGGCACTTTCTTCGACAATGACTGGAACAACTGTGATATTTAAGATTAAAAATATTTTTTCGGAGTGTCGCAAATAATTTGGACTTATGAGTAATTGTATCCCGTTATTTGTCGGAAGTTTTATTTACCTGGAACACCGGGTTCTTCGTTTTGGACTACAGCAACAGCTAAAGGTTGTTCAACTTCATTTTGGGAAGTTGGGCTAGTTTGAGTATCTTCTGACTCGCCTCGATTTTCGGTGGAGGATGGCTCGGCTTCAAGTCCCTTGCCTATATTTGTCGAGAGAAGAAACGAGTTTTAGAATTTTTAAAATTTATTATGGCGTTGAATGAATCCGGTGTCAAAATCCAATGTTTTATAAAACGAACGTCGATTGTGTTTACTTGGTTCATCTCGCTCTTCGTCCTCCTCATCTTCGTTGCTTTCGTCTTCTGGGCTTTGGTCGTCATTTTCGGCGTTGTCCTTTTGTTTGGTTGGTTCTTCATCAGAGTCCTTTTCACTTGAAGACTTCTCATCCGATTTTGGAGATCCTTCAAAGATTCCCAAGTCCTCTGCCTCGTCATCTTCGACTCCACCTTCTCCGATTTGAGGGACGGGCTTGTTCTTCTTGGCTTGTTTGGTAGCCTTGCTCTTTGGCTTCACAGCGGCACTGAAATACAGAATGTTTATGTTTAAGATTTGAGTTTCTGAATTTAAATAGGAAATGCCGCAGGTACGCTATGAGTTGGAGGATACTTTCGACAAAAAACAATAAAATGAGATTAAATGGAAATTACATGTCGCCTCGTTCCTCTTCATCATCTTCGGCAGACTCATCATCGGCCTCTTCATCGTCATCGGTGTCATCGTCAGCGTCATCTTCTTCGTCTTCATCCTCTTCATCGGCTTGTCTAGCTTCCCTTTCGGAGACTACAGCGAAATGCGGCGTCATTAAAAATCTATTGACTTTTCAGAGGCATGAAATTCAGAGGAAAAGCCAATACTTACCTGAAGGTACAACGGTGGCAGTTTCTTCAGATCCTGAAACTACGCCCGAATCTTCAACAACTGGGAGAACTGTGGTGGCTTCTTCGTCTTGGCTTTTAACCTGGACGACAGGAACAGCTTCAACCTTTTCTTGTTCTGCAACTGCAGCAGGAACAACTACAGCTGGAACGGCGGGTACTGGGGCCACAGCGTCTTGGTCCACAGGGGCTCCATAAGCGAAGGCCACAAGAAGGGGTAGGATAAGGAACGACGTTAACCTCATTTTCCTAAACAACAAAAACAACTTGAGATGAAAGAGGGACAGGGTTTAAATTCATGCAAATGTAACAAAGAGAACGGTTGAGGTTCTTGCGAGGAGCAAGTTTGAACTGAAACTAAACTAGCTTCTCAGAGGATTGCGGAAATGCAACACACTTCTAAGGCAGATATGACAACGTAAACTAGACAGACAGGTTAGGAAGATCTGCACTCCTCATTTGAAAGGTCAGGGTAAATGGTGCCCCTATGCATTGGGATCGTTTAACAGACATATGATAATTAGCTAGCCGTAAAACCACATAAGGGGATGTGACAGGCGGAAAACCGGTCAACCCGGTTCTTTGGTCAACTTTGTTGTCTCTTGGGCTACTCACACCAACACGAGTGATCTGGGTCGTTCAACTTATCTCCATATTCCAATCATGCAAAAGTTTTCAGTTTTTCGTTTCTGAACAATCTAAGCTTACTCCCAGAAATAAAAATTCCTCATTTAAAACCGATTGCTTGGAAACAAAAAAAAATCTACAAAGAAACGCCAAAAAATTACTACATGGATCAAACTGCCGGCACTTGATTTTGAAACAATACAATAAACTCAAGTAGTAAAGGAACCGATTCCTCGAAACAATGATTTCTTAAAAACTCTGGTCGGTACAAAAAGATGCGGATATCTTAACCACGTCGATGTATGCAATATTTAACAACGTTTCCCAACGACTCAATGTCCGATGTTTTACCTTGAAATTTTTGAAACTCCGATAACTTGGAACGATATAATATTTAAGGAAATGGTCGTGGCCGAGCTCAGTGAGCAACTAACAAAACTGAGTCTTCGTACTAAGGTTTTTAAGATGTAGTTTGTTGACCCTGGTGGATCAGGTTTTTGATCCTTTACCCGGACACAGCCCCCTTCTATCTGGGACCCCATGACACACTAAGAACATTTGGCCATAAAAAACGAGTCTCGCTTACCGTTTACCAAGCTCACTTTTTTGCCTCAGAAATGCGTTTATCCTATCGTTACTAATATACAAAGCCATCTGACATACTTCCCCTAGGCCTAGATCAGCCATTGCGTAACATAAACTTGAAGTTAAACTCAATCATGTCAATAATGCCACTGAAGTGAGGTACAAAGGTTTTAGGTTCCGTCTTCGGTATGAGACCATATAGAATACTTTGTGTTTTATAGCAACAATATAATAAACGAAGGTTCTTCTTGTTTTCAATGAAAAATAGGCAGTCTCTCGTTTTCATTCCATTAAAAGTGTCTTTAATGAGGACGGGAATTAATGTCTTGTTCTTGAAGCATCCATTTAATAGATTTATATAAGATTTCGGCATAGTCAGTAGTACGTACATAAATACATTAAACAGTAGGTCAAAGTCCGTTAACATTTTGAAATCAATTACGTTAAGGATTAAAAACCATCTCTCATCATTATGAATCCCGTCTCATCTCTCTATACCCCAACTGTGTAATCTCTAGTGATTCCTTCCCCTCCAGACCGTCTCCAAATTTATGACCGTCCACCCTGCTAAGCCTCGTGCTTCCGTCCGTTCGACTGTCCGTAAGCGTCGGTTGACCATATTGTCCATCAAATCGACAACAGACTCCTATAAATGCCATTTTAGTTATGATGATTTGTGATTTAAAATTAAATCAAACATATTGCAGACTCAAAATAGGTATTTATCCAATGCATAACTTTACCACGAAAGATCGGATACTTTTGCTGCAAAGAGCGGAGCGTTTCTCGTTTGCAGACAAAGATCGCAAAGATGGCAAGGGCTTGAAACATATTTGCCATATCCAGTACGACCCAATACCATTTAGTCTCGGTCGCATCTACAAATGCGTGAATTACTTGGAAACTCCATGCAGTTCCCATCACCAGGAATAATTTTAAGAATAGTTGACACCTAAACATTTAATTGACAATTAGCTATTTGTAAACGTTTCGGTTAAAAGTACAACCGTGTTTTTTATGCATTGACTTCATAAATTGTTAGGGGTGATTACGACTGCCGGTGCTTCATGTTGGCGACACGCTGACTGACTCGGTAGAGGTTGAACATCTTGTAAGTTGTGAATGTATAGAAGGTGAGATTAATCAGAAGTAGGATTCCGACTGGGATATAAAAGTAGAACAATTGGGCTGAATTTGACAGAAAGCATATTTCCTTCCCATATTCTGGATATATCGTAGGATCGATTGGCTTATCTCTGCATGTCTTGTCTCTACAATAATCATTTCATTACTCTCATTGTTGATTGTACTGTCCCCTTTAATCCTGAATAATTGTCAGTCTTAATCCCACTTACTCGTAGTAGAAATGAAGACCTACGGACAGAAGTATTACAATCACTGGGAGAGCGACTGCAAATGTTGCATACCACAAAAACCGCTTACAGTTGACGTCTTTTTGATTCAAGGGTGTCAGAACTCTGTGAAAAATCAAGTGTTCCTATGTAAACTTGAGAGTTGGGATTGAGGTGGTTGGGTGTTAGAAAAACATTGCCAAATTTGTAGGAAAAACACGGTATTAGTATTAAGTGAAAACCTGAACGTCCACCAAAGATCATAGTTGATTATAGAGAGCCATGAGAAGGAGAAGATTCCGAAGAAATGTGTCAGCACACCTGCCATCCAAACAAACAAAGAAGGGGCCAAGTAGGTTAAGTAACTTGCTAGAACTTGCATTATCTGTCTTGATGATTGAGTCAAGGGGCTTAACGTAATCCAATTCGAAACTAAGCAGCGTTCTTTTTTTAACTCACCAACCGCGATGCACCAGTTTCTTGCCAGTGGATTATCCATCAACTCTCCCACGTAGATGATCACCAGGAAAAAGTAAAAGAAAAATTGACTCGAAACGTAGCATTGAATTGTCCAGCCGTGAATGTTTTGCTTGTCCTTCAGTAGGAAAGTGACCACGGCAGTGGCGGCCAAGAATAGCATTGAGATTATCAAGCATATCACGTAAATTAGATGGAGGACCTATTGTTCGACATTATAAATTTTATTTCCACCATGCAAAGTAATATCAGACCAGTTTAATATCAAGAACGGCTGAATTTTTGTCTTTACATTAATTTTGTGAGTTTGAAGATCGGATGGAAAAGCGGCTGACTCGTTGATACAGGCCACCAAGATATCCTGTTCCGTTGAACCGCAATGACTGTAATCTGTCAATTCAGGATCTAACATTAGGCTGTCTATGCAATAGTCGTCCCCATCTGACATTCGTTTCCATTGTTTTTTCTGATTCGTGGGGTCCAAGTACTTGACTTCTCCATTGTGGAGGAGGACAAACCTTCATGAATTTGGAAACTTTAAATTGCAAATCGGAGATTATTTGATTAATTGCGTTCGTAAATTAGAAAAAGCATTGCACATGGTGATTTCATGCCTAATCTTTGAATATTTTTAATCCCTTCAATACTTCTATATTACGATGACTACTTTCTTTTGACGGAAACTTAACGTGGAAGAGGAACTTGAATAGACTAATATTTATTGTTAACGACTTATTAACTGCCGTGATAAAGTCTGAACGGGTAAAATTAGGGATCGTTGCGACAATTCAAGATCGCACAAGTGATTCATGCTATAAAGTCCCGTTTTATGAGGATTTTTAAATTGTTACGTTTGTCGATACGTAGAATAATCTTTAGAAATGTGTCTTCGACAAATTTTTCAGATACTCCGAAAGCCGGTAAAAATGATAGTTTTCTACTCTTTTCTGATGCTTGCTTTCTGTTCAATAGTTCGTGGACCCTATATAAAAACCTTGTTTCCTGATTAAATATCTTGTAAATACATATTAGATTTAAATATAATTGCAAGATATAGCATTTCAAGTGAAACAATTGATATGGGAGATGAACAGAAACTTATTTCAAAGTAACTAATAAGCATAAACGCTCCATGATAAAAGACATTTTTTCCCACTTCATTGCTTACGGGATTCGTGAATAGTTGAGCTTCATCAACGCTGTGCTAATGTATGTCGTCATAGTACAATTAGGCAGTCCAATCTCTGGTTTAATTAATTTTTTGCTACGAGAATGTAGAAGCATGTCCCCACTCTCAATATAGACTGGTGGATACCAGTCATCAAAAAGTTTTTGATCGAGGTCCACACAATATCCAAGCTCAAAATCGAAACCTTGTCCTAAAGGACAGCATTTTCGATAGCAAGGGTTTTTGCTAGTACAACAGGTTTCGATTTCTGACCATGTCTCGTTTTTTCTAGAAATAAAATGAGCAATATTCAATTGCATTTCCATAAATATATTCGACCATCTTGGGATACTTTACCATTTTTACATATTAAAATCTTTACATTACATAGAAATGCAATATGATGTCTTAGGAAGCTGTCTACTTTGACCAGACATTGTAAACCCAACGGTGCCATCCAAACTTAAGGTTACTGTGGTAAATTCACCATGTTGATTAGTGCCATTGAAGTGCAAATGTGTGTAACTTTGCATCCAATCGTGTGTATTGATCAACATTTTTTTGGTATCATCATCACAGCCATAAGCTTGTTTCTGTAAACTAAGAAAATAAAAAAATCCTTTATTCTAGTGATATATTTGTAATCAACCAATCAATGTCATTAGGCGTCTTTACATGCTTTCTCTAGATTCCAAAATTTGAATGCTTTTATAACGAAACCGTTAAAGTACATTGATTCGTGATATCGCATAAGGATCACATTTTTGAAAGATAATGGCTGTACCGGAAATCGACAGGATTCGAATCCCCCTGCGACATGGTTATCCACGACCTGTTGCCCATTAAAATGCTTGATCCAGATGAAAGACAACCGTTTAATAGTACGTCTTTTGCATAACAACGCAAAGTTAAATTGACGAGCAGCCAAAACGGTAGTATGGAGTATTTGTAAAATCCCATTGTATGCACTGCTCTACAGAGTATCAAATATGCAGTTCAGAAAATCAAATAAATACATTTTAAAGCTGTAGTAAGGAAGATTTTGGAACAAGTAACATTTATCGATTCGGCAATCAAAAAGAAAATGCCGTTTTGTGTAAAAACAGGGATTTTCCTGTAGAAATAAGGAAAATAGGAATCGGATGCAATCCGAGGGTTGCGGTCGAGGAAGCATAAACCTCATGACAATAACATTGTAATCCTCATTTGAATTTGAAGTTGGAAGATTTATACCGGAAGGGGCTACATCTAAAATGATAGCTTGACCGTGTCATTTTTATTTTATATATGTCAACAGACGTCATTCTGGTTTATTTTAATACATATTAAGTAAATATCTATATTCTACAGTTTCTTCGTCGTGAATGTGTTGTTTTGATTCATATATGATATGATGTAATCCATAATTTTAATTCATCAGTATTTTACATATTACTTACCTTAGGATATTTTTAGAACATTGCAACCCGAAATGAAACCCACATTGACATTATTGCCATTAAACTGTCCATTTCACAATCAATACATTACAGATTAAAGCAATGCTATGCTATTTCTACTAATACTTGGATTTGGGAAGCTTTTGGAATGAAAGACTGCAATATCGTAATTAATTTTTGGCATTAAGGTAATATGCGATTACGATTACTACTATACATTTTGGTACATATTACTATAAATCAGCACCGCTGAATTTGTATTCTAGTAAGCTAACAAGCGAGGTAATAGAGAGATAACACTTCGATTGACTACGGTCCTAGTCTTATTGTATTGAGTAGGGTCTCTAAAAAAATCCATACGCCCCAAATATGGTTATCTAGTTTGCGAAGATAACGTTAACTCGACAATAATAAATAAATTACACTTTTCCTAATGTTGACAAAACCATTAAAAAATTCGTTAAGGACAATAACGTTTTATCACACGGTCTTTGTTCGGGTTCAAAGTTTGACACTTTGACCAACCGGAAAATGTCACATTTTACGCTAATTTCTCGTAATATCTTATTATTTAGAAACTCAACACTTTTAGTTAGTTGTATTTAGTTGTTTAGCACTTCCGTTTATTGACTGAACATTTTAAGACTCAAAAATCCTTTAATGTTTAAACTTAGTACATATGTATCCAATTAAGTTAAAAACTAATTATTTCTAACAATTAATAATTGAACCTTTAAATCCTATCAAGCCTATAATGTTTCCCAACCCCACCAGAGATTTTTTTGAAGTGATTAATACTACAATAGAACCCTTAGTCCTTGTTTCGCAATAAATAACTCACTGCAAACGGGTGTATCCAAGGTTCTCAACGAGTATGATAATAATTCTTAATTCTCCACAATGAACCATAGCATCGTACGGATTGTCACTCTGTATATAGTGGTTGCGAAATCAGATTATGATGCTGAAGATTCGCAGTTTAGAAATGAGGGTTGTTAACGTTGTGTTCTAATTTTGTGGATGCGAATATCTTAACCTCAAACACACCCCCTGAGGATATGACACATGTTATAGCGTGGAAGTAGAGACAGAATGTGCACAGTACTTACTTAAGTCAAAGACAATTTATTTTTGTCTTCTTCAATTCAAAAATTATTTTCGCACTGTGAATAGTTAATTAATGCATTCACGGTCAGGAAATCGGACGGACAGTAAGATGAATGTTTCCCATGAATGTTTTCAAAGCGAAATCAAAGAGAAAGGATTTATAATAGCTATAATCCATTGCATATTTTGTCATACAACTTCTAAGCATTATAATAATTATTAACGTCGCCCAGTTGCAAGAAAAATGGTTTCATATTAGATATCAAATATGCAGAAGGTGTATATTTGTAACGGTTTTAGGGACTTGTAATGATGCAATGACAGACTTCCAAGTAAGTGCTAATCATGTCTTTTCTTTTTGTTATTGTATCATTCTTCTTCGTAAAACAGAAGTCAGAAGTCCGGTTGTGGTTTACCGAATTCATAAAAATGTGAATTGTATTTATAATTTATAACAATAAATAAACTTACTTTAATAGTCACTCTGAAACGATCCTTTCCACGTATGACTATGTCATGATTCGGTTTATTTCATGTAAGTGTCGGTTGCGGTAGTATAAATAAGTTCCCCGAAAAATTATAACATACATATGTAACATACATCTGTTTGAGTGGTCTCGAATTTGCCGATAACTCAGCGAGATTGGGTTTAATCTATTAGCCCGGATGCACGTATACCGGTCGCATTTTTGTTTTGTTTTAAAAGCTGATGTACTTTGATGAATACCGATGGACCTGGTAAGAAGCATGGCTCAAGTATTCTAGACAAGAATTCCAAAAACTACCTACATTTAATATTTAAAAATCCAATTCACAATTAGTTGTTGTTAAAAACTCGATTAATGTTAATCTATGATGTCAGGATTACGTAACCGGGCCAGCGATTGGTCGAAAATATTGTAGCGGATACGGGTGCTCAGTTTGCATATATTGTATTTTATGTTGACCGGAGTAATGGAACTGCGGAACTACGAAATCAAATCATTAGATTCTTTCTGAAGAATCGCAATATAAATACCTATCGTATCAACAGAAATAAGTCCCACTCCTGGAATCTGTTTAAATTGTACTACTAAGGGTATACAACATAGTGGATAGTTAAACGTCTAAACCCTTGAGGACTTTTAGAGTAGCAGAGTAATTCCAGGTGAGATATATTTCAGGTTTAGTAGATTGTCATTACTATGCGTTTTTGCGATTTTAGTGCTTTTAACAAAACAAATATGTTTTAAAGATTTACTGTGAATGCTGCTGTACAGCTTCTCAGGCTAAAGGCTTGGGTGCTTTATTTCAGATTGATTAAAAAGCATGGCACAATTATACAATATGCAATTTATAAAGGCAGTCTAGTTTAAAATATGTTGGTACTTAAAATTAATCTCACAAGGTCTCGATTATCACATAAATTCATGAATATTACTTAGGATTATAACTAGCATTAAAATGAGAATGAGATGTTATGTCCAGCTCTATGGACCCCACTTCACTGTTCCGATTTACAGGAGACGACATAGTGGCCATGGCATCACTGATTTTCCTAGATTTGTCCCAAGTTGTCGAAGTTATTGTATTTGTGTGGCTCATGTTTCGCCTTCCTTCCAATGATCTCGTCACCTGACAACAGAAACTCAAGAGTCCCCTCAGTCTATTTACTATAGGAATGATCACAATACAAAGCCAGGCAACCATTCGACCCAGCCTCAACATGGACGTGCTCGCGGTTGATCTTTTGTCTGTGAAATAATTTTAGGCATTTAATTAAAACTGTCAGCTACGATTTGGAGTGAAAAACGAGCATAAAAAGCCTCAATTAACATACCTCTTTGCTCTTCCAGATAAACTGAGAATTTTTTGAACTGAGCCTCAAGGAGTCTGCAAGTGTTGGGCTTGCAGGTGAAAATTATAAATATAGCCACGCCCTGAGCCCCATTCAAAAGATCCGTAGGTAAAAATATATTCTTGATGAAATGATTTTCTTGGGGATTTAGCATAGACGTTGCCCAACTTATAACTTCAAAAATCCACAAGACACCCATTACCACAAAAAGCTTCATAAACAGGAGAAATCTAGACAATAATTAACGAGTTTTGTAGCATTTATCAATTTAGTTTAAATTAAAACTGTGAAGCCTAAACTCTTACCTTTTCTTTTCCTGTTTCGAGCTTTGTCGTGTAGCAAATTTAGTGTCATTTTGTAATTTATGTAGCGAATAAATTGTACTTATAAAAAAGACTGAGTTCACTGTCAAGAGGACGCCGACGGGGGCATAAAAATACGGCAGCTTCTCTTTGTCGCCGAAAAAGTAACAGTTCCGCTCTCCAAATCTTGGCGTGATTATGTATGGGTGACCCCTGAGGAAAATTAAAAAAACGTCCACAATCTACGCTTCTATACAACTTTAATTAGACAAACTAAGCAAATGGTTTTTACCGAAACATGCTGTCGAGGAAAAGGCCTGTTCCAGCAATGAA
This sequence comes from Desoria tigrina, assembly GCA_906901685.1. Lineage (NCBI taxonomy): Eukaryota > Metazoa > Arthropoda > Collembola > Entomobryomorpha > Isotomidae > Desoria > Desoria tigrina. The sequence continues at coordinate 13,007,148 of CAJQTU010000004.1, forward strand.
GCATGGGAATCCATAAGAGAATAGGGCAAAAAGGCAGAACCGTCCCTTCTCCCCATTGCTACTTCTTGTTCTCAAAGGTCGACAACCACTATTTGAAATAATGTTCGATTTGTGAAATCAGTTGAGGTTTTGGCATGCGGGTGGATTATTTGCTTATCAGGAAATTAAAAATGGCATACCTAAACGTCCACCACAAGTCGAAATTCATCGACGTCAACCAGAAAAATGCTGAGAGGAAGAGAAAGTGTATCAGAGCCCCTGTTAAATGTCAGACAATTATTCCCAAATTATCCAGGAAATAAGATGTAGATAAATGAAAATGATGGATAATTAATCTTGGCATACCAATTACTTCGCAACAGACTAGAGAAATCTCTTGAATAGTCGAAGACGAGAGTTGTACAACTGCCAGGAAAGTAAAGGCAAAGAGAAGGGAAATGACGTAACAAAATTGAAGCCATCCATGGATATTTTGATACTCCCAGAGGATTATGTAAACGAGGGCAGTGAGCAAAAGGAAGAATGATGAGATAAGTGCTACACAACCATACAGCATCAGTCGCCAACCCTAGTAATTTCGATTTTGGATTAAAAAAACAATGGAGACTAAAACAACACAATCAAATGTCAAAATGCATTATAAATAGTAATAATTAACTACCTCAGGTTCCTGACTCCTGGGTTCATCCATGTAGCACAAAATTGCAGTCTGGTCCCCCTCACGACCACTATAATGGGCTAATTCGAAATAGTCCGGGTAATCCAGGCTTTCGTCGCTGTAAGCGGCGGAGAACGTAGCGGCTCCGTCCAGACAAAATCTGTCCGGTTCCCAGATATTTTTCTTACCATCTGAATCCACTAACACGAGAGTCCCGTTCAGGAGCAAGAACAATCTACGAAAAATATTAGAGAAACATTGTCTTCATAATAACCTATATTTCCATTTGTTTATTTTGACCTAGCACTCCTTACTTTTCAGACGGCTCGGTTTGTAAATTCAGCTCATACATGTCCTTGCACTTGGGAGTCCCGATTTTGAAATGTGGCCGTATCGTGGAATCGGCAGGAACTTTTTCTCCTGGGGACTTGTATAAAAACGGTTCCCACAGCTTTGTACTTGGAGTGCAAGTGTTGTTGAACAAAACCTGGTCTGGGTTGCAACATTTTCGAACACAGGGGTGTGTTTCGTCGCAAGCTGGAGAGCATAAAACCGCAACGTAGGTTGATGGGGTCACTCTGCAAATGTAAATTAAGAACAGATAATTCTCAATGTTTTAGATTAAACATACTGTAATCGCTTTGTATATTCAAGTAGAAAAACTATTTACTGGTCAATGCAAAAATCCTGGTAAGAAATTTGATGTACGTATCCAGATTCATCGGACCAAAGCAGGTAGCCTTTCGGTGAGAGTGCAACTACAGGATCGGAGTTGTCTGTCACTGACATCAACTCGTTGTGTACGATCTTCTCAAATCTTTCCGTTTTGCAGCTTGGCTGGGAAACCTTCAATCTAGAAAACATAGTCCTTTATTTAGCTGTTAGTCGGTGGATTGTTTTCATATAATGTTGAAAGGATTTATTTAATCAAAATTAAATTCGCTAAAACTGTATGACAGCATATTATGCCATTGTAAATCTAATCTGTGCGATCAACTTGTCTGGAATCTAAATGGGCCAAAACTATTTATTAGTTGTATTTCTCTCATAATATTATACATATTCAACAATAAAGCTACCCTTAAAATCGTAGATTCTGAAACCCGAATTAAGTCCCTTTCCACTAAATAACTAATCTAACTATTTAATATGTCAAATAGGGTAGTTATCTAGGAGTTTGGATTAAATTCGGGGTTCAAAATTTATGATATTTAAGGACGTTGTTTGAAGAAAATACGATAAGAGCAAGTGGATCATAACTATATAGTTTAAAAATTCTTTTACAGGATATTAATTCGGAATCTTCATCAAATTCTACCGGTTTTATCAAATTTAACAGGTTGACCATATTCTATGTAATAGAACATGCAGTTTTTCAAGCAAAGAGTTGACACTATTTGCATGTAAACTAAGAAGTGAAACGCTAAAAGCCAATTCAAGGATGTGACATAATTAAGAATGCAACATGCAATCAAGATACTGTTTTGCATTAAATGTAAACACAAAATCTAAGAAAACTTAAAGATTACACATCCGTTTTCAGATAGAAAATGTTGCAAACAGGAAAACTCGTACCAATTCATATGGAAATTCCAAAAAGACCAATAAATAACTGCAATCAAACTGTAGTAATAAACTCATTTCCATTGTAAATGATAGTCGATGAAAATTCAAAGCTGTCCAGTAAATATTTTGTAGAAGATTCAATGCCCAATGTAAACCTCAAAATAAAAAAGTATAATAGGAAGAAGATTTAGGATTCACTATTGTACTTCTATAGATTTCAAGTTAAAGTAACGTTTCGCAACATTGTAGTCACCGCTGGGCCATTAAAGTAAATAAAATAAACAAATAAATAAAAGTATGAAAATCACGGAGGATATCAAGGATGTATGTATAATTATTGACAAATTGGCAACTGTTTTTAGGTGCGGTCTACCAAAATTCCTTTTTTAAACCGTCGGCAAATAAATGGCCCAGTTTTTATGTACATCTAAATTGTGTTATTCTTGTAAGATTTAACAACATTGAACCTAATATCAGTTTGTTATAAAATAAACTAGACTTGGCAAGTTTGTAGTTTATGCTAATTTCCATAAATTGATTAATTTATTTGAAACATGAGCTTGGTATGTATACATGTTGATTCCTACCTCATTCTTACGTTTACAAAACATGTCATTAAATTTGAGAAAAATAGTTGTGAAAATTTAATTCAAATGAAAATGATTCAATTCAATTTACGTTGACATGGGACAGTGACATCGAAATTTTTGGGTCCCTTCTGAGAAGGAATGGGGAACAAGTTTAAAGGGATTGTATATAAAAAACGTATAAACCTAATGACGTCTCAAAACTACTCGTCCTAATGAGTTGTTTCATCATTGTTTGTTTTTGCATGTAACAGACATTCTGAAAGGAAGTATTCAGTTAGTATCTTTAATACCTTTTGAAGCCACAATTTAAATAAGATCCAATTTTAAATGCAAAGATGAGAAACCCATAACTTTTGCACGTTATGAATATTGTAGAATTTAAATACTCCTCAATTTTGCTCATAATTGAATCGATCTTGAACTGCAGAAATTTCTCTTTCGGCTATACAATTCTACCAAAAATAAAAATCTCTTCAAATTTCATGCAAAATTTTAATGGTTAGTTATTCTGAAACATTCCTGGGTTATCAATTATCATTGAACTTGAATTAAAACAATAATCTTCTCAGGGAAATGTATTTTTTTTCGACTTTTCTCACCACCCTTAACAAGAGTACAACATGAGGATTTCCCCTATCCGTAGTGACATTACAAGGAAACATTGTTTAAACTCTGACTGTTCAGCCAGAGTTTGTGATTACAGTAATTATTCCTATGAATTAAAGTATATTATTAGGAGCTGTAGTTCATGGGAGATTTCTCCGTAATTAATTGTTTTTGAGTATTTAGGAAACTGAAAATTTAAATCATACCGGAAAACGATAGGATCCCCCAAAATATCCGTCATATTGAAACCCTGAAAATCTTTTGCAAGTGTAACAATTGTTTTCGGAGCTTCGGTTGTCCGGGTTGAATTTGTGTCCACTTTGACACATTTCCCATTCTCATACCTCCAGTGGAAGGGACAGCATTTGTTGACAGTTGGGTACAGTTCCTCGTTGCCCCTGTGACCAGGAACCACCCCTTTACTACTGCTAAAATAATCTAATAACTCTTCGCTGGTGTTATCGCTTTTCGTCTCAATATTCCCAACGACACCGAATAAGAGGAACATGGACCAGAGTGCCGTCCCCTTCATCGTTCCCAAATCTTCCAATAGCGACTCCGAATAAATGAATCTGTTTTAAAACCTAACGCCTCCATCCATCCTTAAATTCGTCCTAGCCTAAAGACTAACCCCACGTTCAGTAATTTAATGTCTCAGGTTTCCAACAAAATAGGCACTTGTTTTTAGCAGAGCGTTGCCGCAGAATTGTCGAGTCCCGTACTCGTACTTTATCATATCGCTTCTATGCAGATTTCGTGTCCTCAAGAATTATCTTGGCACTTAAACAAAAATTAAGAACTCTTCACACGAAGGACTGACAAAACCTCCCGATCCTGAACCTATTAGTCTGATCAACAACAGGGAGTGTGTGGATTTCAATCGAGTCGTTAGCACAAAGTGTACATATCTGAATGCAGATTCATATTTATCTTTACAACAACTTTCACCCCAAATCTTGCGTAATTTCAGCCCAAGGCTCCAACGTGACTTAACAAATGACTAAGGAATGGGGACAAAGAGTTGAATTGAATAACACTCTCAATCTCATGACCAACACTGCTTATGTACCATTCCCCACGATCCTACAAGCACCTTCGTAAGATCATTTCCAACAACTAATTACCAAGGGGGACTAGCCACTTTCCATCGTCACCCTCTCCTTGTAACACTAGACTTTGATTCCTCTAAATAATAATATAATTTTGTAAACTCCTGGAGTTACCAACAATCTACTGCAACGATTCCTGCAGAAGACGAATCGCTTGCTTCGTAATTCAGGAATAACGAGAGGAACAAATGTATCATAGAAGACGATATAAGACTTCCTAATTATTAGTTCTTGTATAGCAGTTACTTTAACAATGAAGTGGAATGAGGGGAATTGAAAGTAGATATAATGGTGGATAGGTGCCAAGCAATTTTTTTTAATTGATATAAGGCTGTGGATGCTCTTGACCGTATTGTGAGTTTATGATGGAAAATAGCTAACCAAAACTCATAAAACTAGAGGAAAACCAATTCTTCATTAGACATTATTTTTCTTAGTTTACTTGCTTCATTACGCTGCGATTGCGAATGGATAGGCTACCCAGTCATAACAATATATCTACAAGGAACGAATGACAAAAAACATACCATGGATCTCTAATACTTTAGATACAGGGCAAAAAACATTTAATTTCGTTTACTGGATGGGTTACAGTTTACAGCCTATCACACGAGCAAAATTAATGCAGAAAAGAAGTGTATAACTTTTCTATTGGAGAGCATAATGCAATTATCCTGTTCCAAGTTCGCAGGGGATTTCCATTCTACTTAAGTAAAATCATTTCAAAAGTTTGTTTGATCTTGATATTATTTCACTATGGATATGTATAGGAGCTTCGTATTAAAACTTGTTCAGACTCTGTAACAAAAAAATAAGTGAGTTCCGTCAAGAATTTCTGATTCATTAGGTTGCCATTTGTTATACTTAAACACTTACGTGTGTACTCCTATAATTTATATAGTGTACTATAAAAGTCTGGTATTTTAAATCTTATATTAACTAAAGGAGAATTCGGAAATAATAAAAAAAATAGTTGTTCATACATCATACATCATGCTACCTTTGAAATAGAAATGTCTAAAGGTTCAAACTATCAGAACAATTAGGGCTTTCTGACTGATTATTAATCGAAATTATTATTGAATGTAAACTACGAACGGCTCATGAATATGAAGTTTATAAAAATTATTTTGTAGCTACAAAATTATATTTACAAAAAGCCTGACTCATTTTTTGACCAGACTATCGTTGCAATCTAATGTTCTATGACGCTGCGATGGCGGATTTTCGCTTAAGTTGCTTATTTAGAGCATTCAGTTTAAGATATAGTGTTGAATCCAGCCTTTCTTTAGGCATGAGCCGATCAGAATCCATACTCGTGTTTGGATAGGGTAAACTTAATTTTAAGAACAACGATTATGTTCTTCTGTCTGAGGAATTTATACCAATAATATTATTGGCACTGTAACAATGCAGTGCCTGTATTCATAGCTCATTCACTCTTGTCCTAACTTTTAATTTTTATAAAGGAACAGTTCATCCTTGCCAAAACGTGTTCTGGAGGCCATATTCATGCAGGGTTTTCAGATACTTTTAATGTATGTAATCTGCAATCTCACACATCGTTTTTAACAACGATCTGCCAAATTAGCTGTCAACTCAACGTGTCTCAATTTTACCTCAGCCCTTCTATAGCCCCTTTCCAGTAAATATTATTTCCAATCCTGAGAGTTACAAAATATTTGACTGGGAATTCAAGAATCTACTACAACAGTTATTACCACCCCATTTGAAATGTTTTGAGATTAACCCCGATGTATATTTTAAGGTAGAAACGACTTAATAATTAGGCGACGGTTGCTCTAATCGAGGTTGGAAAGACGCTGTTATAATTGAAAATAATCAACGCTGAATTGTTTATGTCTAAAAGAGAATTTCAAGTAAAAAATCATGTTCAATAACTTGAGTCTATTTTACAGTTTACAGTTTATTCAGAAAAATCCAGTGCATGTTTATGTAATGGTACTTTGACTGACAAATAAGGTCACATAAAGATATACTATAAGTGTTGGTTAATGCGAGAGGAAGCAACAAAACAATTTCCTCAAATTCTGAATAATGTTAATCCAGCATCAACAAATATCCATGCAGATGAAGATGTAATGATTTAAGATCAATCATATTAATTAGAAGGTTAATATATGAAATCGCAATTTCTTTCTGTTTGTCACATTGAGAATTTAGCATTACTCATTTCATAATAGTTCAAAGGGTTGTAAGTTGTAACTCTTGTAAACCAAATAAGTTAGTTTGTAAAATTCCGGATTTAATTTATTCGAGATTCGATTCATTAGAAATTACAATTCCGAAACGCTAAATTCCGTACGCATAGGTATACGTATGGTGTTTTTGAGAGGATCAAAATTTCAGTCTATATAATATTCAGACATGGTTTAAAATACCACAAAACGGCTGAAATTTGCCTAACCCTGAGAAATACACCCTCTTTATTTGGAAACATTTTCCTCTCGCAATAATTATGTTTAGTTGTCATTATTCTCACATATCGATGATTTAAAAACGAGGACTATTTTTTATCATACGAGTGTTAAAATTAGTTATGAAAATATCAATGAACATGAAAACGTATGGTATTTCAACTGTTAATCTGGATTTGAAACAACAGCTCATTCCGGGATAACTGCCTTAGGCTTGGGGGATTGATAACGACCCTACCGGGGCCTGTAGCTGTCCTAATTTTTTATATTCATATGGGAATAAATGATTTTATAGTCTTGTGGTCAAGTTGAAACCTTCGTCTCTGTTTAAAAAAATCTCAACAAACTATGATTCATACCGAATTTTTTTTTCGAAAATTTAGATTTTTAGAATTTCATTGAGAAAATCAGGTTCGATTCGAAGTTCGAACTTTTCGATCTGACCCTTATGGATACGAATTTCCTTACCAATAAAGGATAAGCAGCTTTGGCCTTCTGTCAACAATAGAGATATAATATTATATGAATTTCGGCCGAACTGGAAGTTTTAATGGAAAAGTAGGCGATTGTTATTACTTTTTAATTATGCTATAATTGGTCTCACGATCAATTTTTAACTGGGAAACCGTGTATGCATTTCAATTTTCAATACATTAGACCATTTAAGTTATCAGACAAATCACAAATCAGACAGAGGATGAAAAGCAAGCATAGGGATTCCACTCTGGTTTTGTTAGTAAATACAAATTATACGATTATTTTTCATCATTTCAGTATGAGTTTGAGATATCGTCAAATGTACACGCTTCGGAATCATAGTATCCGTCACATCCAAATGTCAATTCCAATGAGCTGTAATAAAAAGTCAGATCACTTGAATATGGTTTCAAAATTAAAAAATGAAAATGAAGGGGTGGATAACGCATTACAATTACAAATGAGACGATTCAAAGGAATTGTAAAATTATAATTATCAATCCTACCCTTTATTTTATTCTTGGTGTTAGTTAACGTAAGGGTGGTGAGAGTACTGTTGAGGGTGCAAACGTTAGGATTTGAACAAATGATTATTTCCCTTTGACAATTTTTTTTGTAGACTAAATTCAATGGCACCATATACTAGAGATCTCGGTTTCCTACCATGTCTAATAATATGCAATGACACTAAATGCATTGGTAAACGTAAAAGCGTTTGTAAATGATTTTGCTGATGCCTGCCGGCACACAGTTTCATTTTCCGTTATAGCCCGGTTAGGTTCCCATCTCATATTATATGTGCCATGCGACAATCCCCATCTTATTGTTAGGACCTAATGAGGATGTGTGTATACTTCAAAATATATAGGACTTGGCATCTTACTGTGCTGACCCAATCCCCGGGCACTCATTTCATGACATTAAAGTAAATCAGACAATCTGCTTGGCTGCCACAACCGGATGTATTATCTAATAGTACGTTCCGAAATCCGAAGTCTCTTTGTCTCTGTTTCGATAAAAAAATTGTGTAGTGCTGAACTGCCGAGTTGCAAGTATTTAAGTATTTGTGAGGGTGTATAATCAAGTGTTCTGATGGTTAATGGTGTTAACTCTTCTAAGGAGAATAAGCACTTTCGCATGATGTACAAATAATTATATAATGTTGTTCACGGTCAGCGGTGCAGTGGCAGCTGAGCCGAATAATAACATGTAGGATGAACAAATAAGTCTATTTTTAAACATTTTTATTTTTTATGTTTTGTAAAAAATTATAAACTTCTGAATTTCTTGTGTTTGTACGAGAAACTACAACCTATCACTGTATTTAAATACTGAGTTCTAAATGAGTTTTCACCAAGTTATTGACTTATAGTAGACAATTTTCGTTTTGTCATTTCATACATTTTTTGAGCTGAACCCAACTGTAACTGTGCTCACGAGTATACTATGAGCAGTGTGTTTAAGGCCATCTTACTAATAGTATGATCTGCCCATAGGCACCTGTCGCTATTAGAGGGGCATTAACACATACAGAATTCACGCAGACATTTACACCAATAAAAACTATTACAAGTAACGATTATCACTCTTTAAAACCTAGAACTGTACCACTCAATTAAATCACTAGAGGAAAGGTTACGGAGTAGATACACGACTGAAGGAACACAGACCACTGAAACCGAATAAAAAAAACAAACTCAAGTATAAATACACAAAACAGAATTCAAAAAGTTATTCATACTATTGGATAGAATTTCGTAGATTTTCGGCGAATATCTTTTTAGTCATTGCTAAGATATTGATCTCGTTATAAGCACGGTAGTAGCTCTTATTTAATTTGTTCATGATGGCAGGCAGTACGAATGGGAGAAGATTATAGTAAATTTCATCCGACACTTTGCCTTTCCACATTTCCTGGAGCTCTGCCCAGGTGGAGGGAAACCATTCACCAGTTGCAAATTTCGACTTCGCGATCTGTTTTTCAATTTCTGATAGACAACAAGCTATTGTTTCCACTAATTTATTAAAGCTCGATATTGCTGAGGACTCCATTGGCGCCTATAGAAACAATGAACACATTACAACCTGAGCATTAGTGTACTATGACTATTGGTATAATCTAGATTTTTGCCACTAGCCTCTACTTCCTTTGGCTTTTTCTTCTTTGTCTTCTTCGAATTGGACGACAGATTCTGAAGGATGGATTTAAGAACATCTGCCATTACACAGCAAAATCCTAGAGCCTATTAATACAACGTTAACGTTTAAATTGAAAAAATTGAGACTAGTATATTATATTCCACCTAAAACAACTTACCTCAACCATACTGAATATTCCCTCCGTCAGTTTCGATAAATTTCTTAAAGCGAATGTGACAGTCTGCCAATCCGCTTGGCTGGCTTTGAAAGCAGCGTTAATTATTTTATCTAAAGATTCTATTTCAGCTGCAATGTTCTCTGTGTTTTGCTCCTTCACGATTTTAAAAAGAGTCTTAACAAATCCAAAAATTATATCAAAGCAGCCAGATGATTTTAACTGGAACATTTTCGGGCCCCATGGTCCATCAATACTCGGCTGTCCAAAATAATTTAGATATTCATGAGACTTTATGAAAAAGAAAATATTCAAACACGATGATTTACTTACAAGGCAAACGTCGAACCGCTTATAATCCGAACGTAGTATTTCTTCCACAAATGGCATCATTTTCTCAATATAATTCATACGCTCATTGCATTTTGCATCATCTTTAAGTTCAGCTGTCACTAGTACCAAGTTATTTAGAATCGATAAAAAGCAGCCACGAACTTGGAGCAACAAGTGATCATCCTCGAATGTTAGCTGTTTAACCTCATCGGAAATTTTTGCTTTACAAAACAAAGTCAATAATTTAAAGTCTCTATTCTCCTGAAGAAGGTCAGTGACATCGAAGATTTCACGTACAGCATCGAACTGTTCTCTTTGTGCTACCTAAATTTTATTCAGGTTTAATAATTTAATGATTGCATACGACAATGATAATACTGCCCTATATAGAGAAAACTATTAATAATATCAATTGATTACCTGGAGACAATGCTCGTGAGACACTGCATCTCTCGTATATTCCAATAATTTCTTCTCAACTTTTACCCTCATTCCCTGAGTAGAACGTAAAATCGACTCCCTAAATGAGGAAAATTCGATAATTTTCTCCCACGATCCGTATTTATAGGCTGAGAGTATATGCTCGACACTCTGGAAAAAAATCAATGAACAAACCATACAAGTATTATAGCATATACAGAACAGAAATAACTATTGCATATTAAAAATAAATCCAACCTCTTTGTTATGAGTGTTATAAAAGCTCTCCGCATGATAGAGCACAGAAAACGAGTCGTCCATCACTCCAGAGGACAACGTCTTCCATAAGTACAGATAACCCAGTGATTCAATCTGGGCATGTTTTATATCAAGGCTCATGAATTCTTTAGTACCGGATACAACTGCCCCACAAAACGTGTACACTTTACCGAGTAGCACTCTCATTTGCGAGCATGACTGACTTCGTTCAAGCCCATATTCTAACAAAGCGAGACTCAAGAAAATCGGAAAGTCCTCCTCTGAAAGGTAAAACGTTACGTCACTTTGGTTATTTTGGAAACCGTTTGCCAAGGAGGATTCGTCTTCTGTTGTAGAATTTTCCTTTTGGACAGTCTTTTGATCATCTGTCTTCAAACCAAATCGCCGCATGTCATTAAGTATAAAGTACTCCTTCCAAATGTCTGAAGATACCCAAAACGATTCGACAAGTGTAAAACTCGAGAGCGTGATGAAGTCGTCGTGTGGGTATCCGTCCCTGGGATCTAAGGGATACTTCTCATCGATGAGGGTTTCTCGTATTTGCATATATCTTAAAACGTAGAACCCAATGCTGTCAATAATTTTTAACGGATCTGATGATATCTCGACGTATTGTAAAAAATGTTTAATAGAAGTTAGATTCATCTGGCGTTGAACACTTTCAAACTGTACAACACAAAAAATGAGTAAGATGATTGTCTTAATTAGATATTTAAAACTCAAAATATGACCATTCAATTATTATTCTTAAGCAAATTACCACAGGGTACGTAGCTTTAGTGAGGAAATCAGTTACTTCAACTAGCTCATCTTGATCCTTAGCTGTCCTGACACAAGGCAAGAATATATCAATATCTGACAAACAAAATGGTTTTCCGCCAAAGACACGGACATATTCATGAAGTGCTTCGTAGAAGTCCGATTCGGAGTCAGCGTTCTCCATCGCTTTTTGCTGAAGAATCTTAAACAACAACATTCGTCCAAGGAGACAACTCCTGAATCCATTCGGGCTAATAGCCCTGACTGGCATAGCGTCTTGAAGAAACTTTCGAACTCTGTCAGGATATTTGGTTCCAAATTCTCTAACATAATGCACGCCGTATTGAAAATCATCCGGTCTAAGTACAAAGTTGCAAAATTAGAATTACAACAACACAGATACAGGACCACGTGAAATGAGTAGGTCAGGTATACGTATAACTTACTTAATGAGAATCAATGATTCGTAAAACGAGACCAGCTTATCCGTCTGATCAGTTTCCTTCAGACATTTCCTCATCATTTGCGGTAAAACACCTGTTTTCCAGGAAGGCCCATCCTTCGAAAAAGTTTCCATTATTTCAAATGCCACTTGAAATTTATTCTAGATAGTAAACATTAATTTAATGAACATCCTAAAAAGCAATCTGGTCATTGTCGTTTTCTAATTAATACTATGTAAGTTAAAACATGTTCTCACCCCTTTCATCAGAATTAGTAGGTAAAGAAATAACTCATGTTCAGTTCCTATTTGATTATCTGCTATGAATTTTGCCATCATGCGCTCCGCCAGTGGCAATGAGATTTTGTCGGTGGACTCAGGATCAGCAACACACTTAGCATACAAACTCATTACGGCCCATGAAAAGTATGGGACCTTAGGATACGATTTGTATAGCGACATAGCAGTTTGATGCTGTTTTTGAAAATCAGCAACCTGGTGCATTAAAAAATAGTAAATCGAGATTTAATTAAATGACCTATCAATAATTGGAATTGGCCTATTATTACTGAAATAGATTGGAACTTACGCGAACATGAGACATGAAACATGACGTCATCAAATCTTCCGATTTATCCTTTTTAGTGGCATTCTCTAGGAGTTGGCAGACAAGATCAGCTATAGATTCAAAATTTAGAATAAAACTTTATTGTAACTCTTTATAAAACAAAGTGCATGGTTAATATTTTTTGTTATGTACTCTTAACTTACGTCTGTCCAGCTCCCGATAGCATATCGTTAGTGCTTGAATAGTATTCTCGTCGGTGGGACCTTCTTCAAATACAGGATTTATCAGGGAAAGGCATTCCTCTCTTTTCTCCATTCGCAAGAAGGCCAATCCTTTGAGCACCTTTAGTACAGAAATGAATCAAAACAAATTAGAAATATGCAAATAGCTACGTACAGAATAGTGCAGATTCAATGAATATACAATAGCAATAATTATAAACTCAAAACTCACCTTAACACACAGGAAACCAGATTGCTTCTTTAGCAACCTATCTGCCTCCTGAATTACTTTCTTATTATGTCCCCCATCGAGCAGTTCTATAAGATTTACAAACAAGATTAGAAATCCTTAAATCCTTGCGAATATTTTTAGCACACGGAATTGATTGACGGAATTGATATTTATTGAAAAGACAACCTGGACCGACCAAGTTCCTACGATATCTGTCTAGCTTAGTATAAAACAATATAATTAAGAAACATACCATATATAGGCCGGAGACGACGCTCCTTCACAGCGTCCGAAAGAGAATTCCTTCTGGGGAAGCTAGACATCACGGCCACTATTACTAGAATGACTAGTTATTACAACAAATTGTCTTAGGTACTCGGTACTCGCGCTTGATTTCTAAAATGTCACACAAAACAAAATTATTAACAATGAACAATAAGTTTAAAGCTCAGGCTTGCAGTTCGGCTAGTAGTTGCTTTGTTTTTGAGTTCAATGTTATGTGTAAATGTTGAATGTAAAAATGTGGACTTGTCGCTGATACATAGAATTTAGAATGTGACTGTATCTGTATGCTGTATATCATATCATATATTGACTTGTGACGTGACTGATGACTATAATTCCAAATTTGATTACAATATGCAATAGAAGAACAGAGAACAAAGAATGAAAACTGAAAACAACTACAAACTACACTTGAATTATAAAGCATGCCACATGCAAACTAACACGATAGAACAGCTACCAACTACCATGTACCATCAAATCATGTACTGCACACTAACTATTCACTATTGTACCATGTCACATGTCACCATAATAAGTTCTACACGGGTAAGAATCGAACTATCGTGGATAGTTCGAAACTGGGGTAAACCCCTTGTACACTGTAAGTACCAGCCCAATCAGCCGACTACAGTACTTCATGCTTTCTTTTTGTACTACGCTACGACCTACAACCTAGGACTCTACAATGAATGTCATAAACATACAACCACTGCACTGCCATGTACTTACCATGCAGACCATGCTCCAAAAAACCACCAACCAAAAATCCGAAACCTGAAACAATGAACAAAGAACAAAAAAAAAACGTTCTTACCTTCAACCTTTACCTTCGTGTTTCGAAGGTACTGGCACCGAACCCGTGTTCCCTAGCAGGTGAGCTAATGGAAGTCAGTCTTAATTCTTTTCGAAACTTGCATTTTGTTCTGAGAGGAATAAAATTACGAGAGATTTTTCGAAGAGCAAGAGTGGAGAGTGAGGGAGAGAGCCGACGACCCGACTGTATCCAGCCAGATCCAGAAGAGATTGAACGATGGAAGGGAAGTGTGTGTGTGCGGAAAGAGAGAGAGAGAGAGAGTGAAGTGTGTGTAGTGTGTGGTAGAAGTTGAGGCCCCTGCTCCGTCGCCGTGCGTCCATCCGGCCGGGCACAGAGAACAGGAACTCAACTCTTCCCGCACTTCTCATCTCCGCCGACGGGCCAGAGAGGGAACAGCTGCTCCCCTTCCCCGGCTCTCGACAAGCAAACAAAAACCAGCTTCTTCCTTTTTTTCTCACAAACTCCATTCACTTCACACACATTTCACACACATTTCAGCTCCTTTCGGTTCAATTAAAATATATATATATCAACTTTACCTACAACCTACAACTACAACCTACTTTACTTTGCTATTACACTACAAAATACAACTCTCGCCAATAAATGCAATCCTCAAGAAGAAGTCTTGACTCTTGAAGTCTTGAATCTCTAAGCTCGGCTACACAACACAGACAAGTGTCCAGTTTACTTATATCCAATTCAAAAGGTATTTTATTCGTTATAAATTATCGTAGTATAGAATTAGAATGTATGTAGAATATTTAATAATATTATTATGTATGCCATGTATGGACGGACTAAACTAAAACTACTGCATACTGAAAGTTAACTCTCTCCTTGTAGTTAATGTAATGCTATGCTAATGTTGCATCTTTGATCTTCTCCATCCAATCGCAAATCGGCAATCCCAATATTGAATATATTTTATTGTGTATTGTGTGTAGAACATAGCAATAGCACAGAAATATAATGTGTATTTCATATTTGGGAACATGGTTAATTTATTTAACTGAATTAATTTGGGTACTGTACTATGTACTATAACCAAATCGGTTATATTGCATAGTTTGTAGTTGAAGCTGAACCGCTCCGATAAACTCAACTTTTGACGTCGTTACAATACAATTTTGAATTTATTTTGTATTTTTTATATTTTTATTTGTTTTTATAAATCATAGATTAAAATAAGCCGTTTCATTCCACATTCTAATTAATAATAATTTGTAATTCATCTATTGAACCAAACTACACACTACTATCGGTAAGCTAAAAATGCAAATGAAACTCTATATATGATATATATATCGTTTGTAGTTGATAGTCTTGATAGTTGACATTTTCAATTTTGATGTATGGATTGGATTGGATGAATGATCGACATAATACATAAGAACAAATAAATAATGAATAATGCAAAGGACAGAACACAGAAACATAGGATAAAATATATGAAATTGAATATGTAGATCTCGTATATTCAATATTTTTATCTAAAAAAAATATTATTAATTTCCATTTTATATTTGGATTTCATACTTAGTTCTTTAGTCCATTTTGCATTTTAGCGAGTCGATAATATCAGAAATAACTGGAAAGTATGAGATGTGAGATGTATAAATACAGCTCAGTCGGTCTTTGGAACAATAAAAACAAAATAGCAATACTAGCATATAAAAATAGGTTTGAGTTAGTTGGGATTCTTCTAGACATTTAACATTGGATCTAGGAGATTTGAGATTTGAGAATTGTACTAATTAATGTTGAATGTAATACCCGCAATCCAAAATCCAAATCCAAGAACAAACGGTTTATTTATTCATTCCAAAACTCTAGATTATTTAATGAGCAGTATGAATCGAAAATAGTAAAATTATTTATTTCTAAGTTTTGCCTCTTCACAGTCTTCTTAGGCTTCAGTATTATTATTTGTTATTGCGTATTTTTTTCGTTTGGAATTCAGCATTGTGATTTTTAGGATTGGATAGCGTTTCAACACTAGGAGTTAAAAAAAGGATGCGTAGATCAGTTCGTCGATCAAACTGCCTAGAAAAAATATGTAAGTGTATGTTCGCTGGACGTCAACGTTCATTAAAAAGTAGTTGACGGTTCTTGAACGGTTATGGTTTTTTGAAATATTAATGTTGATATTAGATATATTGATTTTTCACTATTACTATTATTGTTGGTTTTTATATTGTTGTTTACAATAAAGGTTTGATTATTGAATTCTTTACTAATTACTTATTACTTTTGTTGTTCATAGGATGAAAGAAATGATTTCAGAAGAAGATGGAAGTATGAGTGGAACAAGCGATTTCGAAAAGAATCACAAGCGTGCTAGAGAACCAAACCACCGGGAAGATGTGACTGCGAAGCGAATTAAAGTAGAGACACTTCCTGATATTGGTGATAATGAAGAGGGGGGTTTGGAATCAGAACAGGGTCCAGCCATAGACGCTTTGAGGGGTAGTATTGAAACGGAAGACGTTGATGACAGTCTCAGTGAAATTAATAATCAGCAAGAATCAACTACAAAGAGGATAAAGAGTTCCCCAACGTTTGAAGAAAATGAAGACGGTATTTTAGAGTCAGTAGAAGGTCCGAATATAGACGGTCTGCGGGGAGATAGTGAAGCTGAAGATATTGATGACAGTCTGAGCGAAATCAATGAGAACTCAGACGCCAGTCAAAATAGTATTTCCTCCAGCAACAACAATTTAGATCGACGGAATAATAATAATGATACATTAGAGGATTGTCAGGAAGGAGATGGAAGTGATTCTCCTTGTGCTCCAGTATTGCTCCCTGAGATGGCCCAACCGAAGGACAAAATTATTGAAAATGGTCGTCATGTCACAAGAAGGGGTTCCACGGTTACGGCAGGAGCAAAAAATCTGTCAGTTGAAACAAATGAAGACTCATCTGGCGGTTCAACCAAAGAAAATTTAAAACAAGAAACCGTCTTGCAACGCTTTGAAAAGGAAATTTCCGATTTAACTACACTTCTGTTACTTAAAGAAAAGGAATGGAACGCTGTACTTAAATTGGTTAAGTTAAAAGAAATTGCTCTTGCTCAGCTACAGCGACGACAAGACGTCGCAGAAATTCTTGAAAGCGCGGTTCCTGGTGACAGTGGGGATGACTATCTGCAAAAATTATTCAAACAGATAGTAGGCGAAACGATTAAAACAGGAGCAACTGAAGCTCACGTCCGAAATAGTATTATCGAGACTGAGAAAGAAGTCATCGAACTTGGAAAGAAAATTTCGGGTAGTCGTATTCATAATATCGCTTCTAAATCGATAGAAACAGATACCTTAAGTGGGAGTGACAGTTCGCAGGTGGATAGCTTTTTCCTGGCTAGTAATGCGCTTAAAAGTCTTGTTAGCAGAAATAAGGCAACCTTAATGAGTCACTCAATCCCGACCGCGGCGTCGACGCTACCCTCATCGACAAGTCCTGGTAAAATCATAGGGGAAGGAAGGCAGGGGCCCATTGTCGAAGTAACGTCCCTAATTGCCGATTATAGGTAGGATTTTTACTTGTCTCTCGCTTATATTTATTAGTAGGGGGCTTATGCACCATTTAAAAGTAAATCTTTTGTTTTATAGATCACGGGTACACAATGACACTACAGTGGATAAAAAACCATTAATAAAGCAGTCCTCAACTCAAGGTGCGGCACCCACGTTCACTCCTCTGAACCAATCTGCCACTATTAGTTTTACGGATGTCTTAACTCGACTGAAAAAGCTGTCCGAGAAGGACAAAGAAAAAGATTCCAATTGCACTACCACTACAAGTACCACTAGTAATAATAAGGCCCTACCCGCCTGTAAAGCTAAAGGAAGTGTGAACACAAATTCAAGTAACACTAGCGGCAGTGGTAAAACAGCAGTGGGAACAACGTTAGCCAAGTTATTATCTTCTAATAATGCCGGTACCGGAAGTAGAAATGTTGAGGACACGCCAACATTCTCCAACAAACCACTTACCTCTAATCAATTGACGAACTCTGATAAAAACTTATCTCTAGCTAATCTGCTGGCATCTGCAAAGGTAATGTTGTGAATGTTGTGATTATCTCAAAAGCCCCCGTCCTTTATATTAATTACGAAAATTTATTTGTAGAGCCGGGACGATCCACAAAAAAAGAAAGCGGATCAGACTGTACCATTGTGTCAGGGATGTAACGCAAATAAGGCTCAGTTTGTATGTGCTGGCTGTGCCAATCAATGGTACTGCTCTCGGGAATGCCAGGTACGATCATTACAATTTAGTTCTTGTTCTAGTCTGTTAAATTATTCGTTTATAAATTATTATTACAATTTCGGAATCGAACGATAAACACATTTTTTGGTACTGTTTTTGTAGGTGGCTGCTTGGGATGAGCATTCTGAAGTTTGCTCTGGCTAAACTTTCTGCGGCATAAAAGGATTTTAGTACTGAGTGTTGTATTTGTATGCAAACCTTTTTAATTTCCAAATTAGTCTCTGTGTAAATAATAATACACATAACTGGTTTTTGAAAGTGTATTGAAACCCGAATTCGAAGCAACTCCCAGACCCTTTTCGGGACCGACCGATGAAATGAATATAGAGAGTGTGGCAAGACAAATGGAATTTAAATGTCCCCTTTTTCTGTTCATTTTTGCCCTACCCCCAAGTTACAAGCCAGTGTTAGATTAGGTAAATAACTTGTCTGAAATGTTAACTGTGTGGCTTATAGAGGAAGTTTGAGAAGATCCATTGCTAAGACAGGTCATCGAGTCAAAAGCGCTGTATTCATTCAGCAGAGCAATTTTTCTTTCTTTGTTCCAGGCTCCGAGTAGAAGAAAATATCCCTGTTCTGAGATACCAAGAATCTCCCGATTAATTTGTATTGATTGATGGTTTAAATCATGGTCGTTTGGTTTGGATCGTCATTCGACCAAAACGGTGTTTAGATTGGTACATGTCATAGACATAAATAAGAATATAATTCTGTGGTACATGTTAACAAAACGGAGAGACGCTAAGTGAGGAGATATTATAGGTAAAATGAAAGGAATAAAGGAATGAACTCACTTTAAGGGGTTGACGTGAGTGATCCTAATTAGTCCACCATGTACTGATTGGGATTTGGCATCTCCGACATCAACCCCTTAAAAAGTGAGTTGATTACATTTGTTTTACCTATTAGACCGGTACATGTGACATGTTTAATCTGACTTAATTATTACGTTCTGTTTCTATACTGAAATTAGTCAAAGTTAAACGACATTTAAGAAATCATGTACGTCCTTCGATAATCTGCTAGGGCTGCAGTCGAGAAAGCAGGTTTCCTTCTGCCGTGTCCTGTCTTTGTTATCTTTTGTTTTGTTAAGCAATAATATAGTAGTACTATTATTACTATTGCTTTGAATAGTAGAATCGAGTAGTTAGAATTTTGGAACAGGCAAGGTGTATTATTGCGTATTATGATATAAATAAATATAATTATAGATTCAAAATAAATTCTGAGCAATGGTTACGCAATAATATAGATAATATGCATATTACCTCATTTTTTTTATATTAAAAAATCGTAAAGATATTTTGTATATGGACGATTTCGACATAATCAAAGGAAAAATATTGAATTTTAATATTTCACAATTCTACAAAAGATCGAATTGAACTTAAACTTAAAGATTAACAAAAGTACTGAACTAGCAATCACTGACAACACTGCATATTGTACTGGTTTGACATTGACTCGAATTACACATCGGAGTTTTAATTGTCAATTGTATTTTAAGTGACATGTTTAACTTCAAAACGAATGCTTACAATTTAACATATATTTAGAAACTATTGAGCAGAGGAATGGAATACAGTGAAAGTCAAATTGGAATTTTGTTAGAGAAAAGAAACTCATAAAGTCACAAGTAATCGGGTAGACTAACTACCATGACCCATGACAGATGACAACTTTTACAACTTGCAACAACAGTTTTATAACATGGATAACAGCCAAAAAATAAAATTACAAGCCAATTAAAAATTTCACCATCCAAAGGTTTCACAACCCGAAATGGTAGATTTTGGTATTTCAAACTGTCCTTCTGGTTAATCCAAAAATACGTTTCAGTAAACTACCCTATGTAATTGAAAAAGGTGGAAACTCATTGCTCTCAAGCAAGGTGTCAAATGTTGAATTAAAAAAATGCGTGTATTTCAATACTGATTGGGCTATTCAATTTTAAATTATCTTAAGATGTAAGATGTAAAATGTAAAAGAAATCTGATTTTCGGAAATATAAAGCAAAAATGACTCGATGATCTGATCTGAGGATCCTCTGCAAGGTACCTATCCGTGGTCTCCTGCCCCACGCTGGGGTACTAATTAATGAATTTCGATATATTTAAATAAATATAAATTAGATTTATTATAAATCTATATAGCATATACATGTGGTATCATGATTTGGAATAATAAAAGAGTATTAAAATGAGATGTAAATTGATGGACGTTTGTTATAATCTTATTATTCTTATTTACTACGCTACGCTTCACCTTTGTGCCTTAGACTTTCGAAATATAAGTCAAGCCAACAAGTAAATCCAAAACCAAAGCTAAGCCATTGGTTAGTCATTCTAAATTAATTATTAATTAATTTCCAAGTGCATAATTCGTCATCTCATAAATACATGGTATGGATTATGGAAACTGCTTCGGATCTTCGCCAGGAATAATCTGTAGTAATTACATAGTCTTAATTTGGTCTATAGTAGAGGCTACACTGAAAAGAGTCATCTAAACGAGTAATTTGAGTAAAGGGATGCGTCAAGAGTATATAGGGGCATTAGAAGACAGAGGAGGGCATTAGAAGACAGAGGAGGGCATTAGAGAAGAGAGAAACGGAGAAACCCTTTCAGCGAGGCCAGAATATGGGATGCGATGCAATGCAATCATGCAATTTAATTGATGTGTAATTGATGCTTGATAATTGATGATGCAATTGATGTAATTGATGAATTGTAATTGATGTTTATTTTATTTTAGTCTATCAAAGTTATCATTCGCCGTTTCGCTACGGCTTGGTTTTGGGCTCTGGAGAAGTCAGGAACTCAAACTCGATTGACCAAATGCCCACGTGAAAATACTAATGACTAAAATATTAAATATTATTAAACTGAAATAAGGGCCCACCAAATAACCTGCTATTTTCTCTATTCTAAAATGTTAAAATATGCAGCTTTTCAAGTTTGCATGATAAATAACCCTCCCCCGCCGGGGGGACCTGGGTATTCTTTAATCTATTGTACTAGCCGCCTCTCGTCTGCTTTTCCTTCCTAAATAAAATGTCCCATTCTCATGACCATGATGACTTCAAAAAAACCTGAATTTCCAAAAATTACAACAACATTTTAATATCATAATGGAAACCCTGAAATGACGCAACGAAAAGACGAAGATGAGTAAAGGAAGGTGAATCATAATTTTCTGAGATCTATCTCCTAGTCGTCCTAGTGGGATCACTCTCTCTCAAAGTCTCAAGTTGCCCTTCTTTAGCTTGGGCTTAGCAAAATTGAAGCTGCATCGGCATCGGGTTCTTTGACGTAGTCAGAGAGAAGGATAGGTTGCATATATGAGCGATGGTATGGATAGGTTGTATATGTATTCTATACGGGAAAGATCGTGGAGGGTGGTCCTCCTGTCCTGCAACCGAGGGACTCCGAGTCTCCGAGGGAGTGAGTGAGACAAAGAAAAGTCTCACTCTGCCCCATGGATCGGGTACGAAGATGTCAGTGAGGTAAGGAGTGGTGTTGGAGAGTGGCGGCCCTCGCGTCCGCTCCCTCAACTCCAACTCCTTGTTCCGAAGGGGAGCCAGCCATTTTCGTGGAGAGGAGTCGGATTGGGCAGAAGGAGCAGAGGCAGGAGGAGGAAGGAAAGAAGCTCTTCAAGCCTTCAAGCTACCTTTCCTCATCAGTTCAACAAAAAGGCCTGATGGAGTTTCAGCTCACTCACAGATCAGACTAATTTTTAACTAATTTCATTCTTTTCCTCAGTCCCCGCAGACAAGACCAACTTCCAGACACGACAAACACTTATCTGCCCAGGAAGGAGCCAAGTAACAATGAGTGAGGCTGATAAGTTGAACATTGATAACATCATCGCCCGTCTTCTTGAAGGTAAGTCTCCACTCTCCACTTACTTCAATTTATTCGGAATTCATTTTTTTGGGATATTCATTTGATTAATATGTAATGTATATGTTGCAATGCTATAGTTCGTGGGTCGAGACCTGGCAAAAACGTCCAATTAACGGAGACTGAGATTCGTAATTTGTGTCTGAAATGCCGAGAAATATTTTTGTCCCAACCGATCCTGCTAGAGTTGGAGGCGCCACTTAAAATCTGCGGTAAATAAACGTTCCTAGTAGTGCCTACATAAATTATATATTATATAAATAGAGAAGGAATGCAGTAATTTACTTATATCGAATGAATTCTAATTCTAGGTGACATCCATGGACAGTACTATGACTTGCTGCGCTTGTTCGAATACGGAGGATTCCCACCCGAGTCCAACTACTTATTCTTGGGAGACTACGTTGATCGTGGAAAACAATCTTTGGAGACTATATGTCTCCTTTTGGCATACAAGATTAAATATCCGGAGAATTTTTTCTTGTTGAGAGGCAACCACGAATGCGCTAGCATTAATCGTATATATGGTTTTTACGATGAATGTAAGTTGAAAACAAAAAGCAGTATTTGTGCAGGCTGATGAGTTCTGACTTTTGATAATTGATAATAGCAAATATAAAACTAATTTTTGGTTTGCAATACAGGCAAACGCCGATACAACATCAAGCTGTGGAAGACTTTTACGGATTGCTTTAATTGTCTGCCTGTGGCTGCTATTGTTGATGAAAAGATTTTCTGCTGCCATGGAGGACTTAGTCCTGACTTGCAATCAATGGAGCAAATTCGCCGCATTATGCGGCCGACGGATGTTCCAGATCAAGGACTGCTGTGTGATTTGCTCTGGTGAGTACAATGCATATCAATTTGGCATGTAACCCTCTTGAGTTTCATTTTAATTCAGTTTATTGTCATTAATCAATTATTAATTTGTAATTTAATTTCTGTTTCAATATTCTAAGGTCGGATCCAGACAAAGACACTATGGGATGGGGCGAGAACGATCGTGGTGTTAGCTTCACTTTTGGAGCCGAGGTGGTTGCTAAGTTTCTTCACAAACACGATTTTGATTTGATTTGTCGCGCACATCAGGTAAGAAGATTTTCATTGATAATACGTGATAGGTGATACATGCTCGTTACAACCATTTTACTAAGCCTGCAATTTAAGTCAAATTTAACGATGCTTTTAAAAGTTTCAAATGATATAGTGAATGAATATATTATTATTATGATTATTATTTATTAGAAATGAGTTTTAGTGAATTTCGTAAACGTTAAAACGTTATAGATGTATTGAAATAATACCTTAAAATTAATTTGGATAAAAATTACATCATTTTAAGGTCGTGGAAGACGGGTACGAGTTCTTTGCTAAACGCCAGCTGGTCACACTTTTTTCTGCTCCTAATTACTGTGGAGAGTTTGACAATGCTGGCGCTATGATGAGTGTGGACGAAACATTGATGTGCTCGTTTCAGATCCTCAAGGTAATAACAATTCTCATTGATATTTTTAATTGTAGCCAAGAACTCAATCATAGAGGAAATTATCCCCGGCCATATGGGTTCCCCCTGCTTTGCTGGAAAGCACTGACCCCCCTTGTCCAATGTGTGCCACATTCATATATGAGTGATGGCCAGGTTCCCTGGGAAGGGAAGGGAACCTGGCCATCACTCGATCACTCATATTATATGTGCCACATTGTGGGTTAGACCTCTTAGCAGCCCAAAGGGCTGAAAATCGTATTCAATATCATTGAATCAATCCTTTCCACATTGGCTTAATTTCTACCTGCTTTCATGTCAAAATCCGAATTGATAAATTGAACTGAACTGTGCGGGACAAGTATAGGACAAGCATATATTCGACTAAATGAATCACTGTTTTAAAAAATCGATGTGTGAGTTTATATAGCCTTGACCCCCCTTGGAGAATTAGAAACTTTTTGCCCTCTTCGAAGCTGCGAGTTAAACACCGTTAACAAAATTAGCATTTTTACGGTCAAACTAAAAGTATTATTTTATGGCAGGGCTATACTCCGCTATACTAAATTTTGTGTGAACAATTCAACTGTATGAGGTATAAATATAAACCAAGGCTCTATGAGGTTGGATCACTTGCCTTTAAAATTTTCTCCTCACTTTTTCCGGGACTTGTTATTTTAGATTATGAGTAACATAGGGCAGATTGGGTCCCCCCTTAGCAACTATCAAAAATGGCGCACTAGCAGGGTTTTGAAAAATCCAAAACGTTGGGTTATTCCGAAAAGATTTTTGTAAATTTTGACACCACCCTCAAATTTTTTGGAGGGATCATATCAAAGAAATTAATTTTTCCACTGGTCCCAAAGAAAGTCAGGAGAAAAAGTTAAATACAAATGATCCAACCTTATTTTTTAAATTTTAACTACACATTTCTAATTAGGATAAGGATAACAACAACGACTTAACTCAAGTTAGGCTCGACTTTTTGTCTCATATAAGAGAAACCTCCATTAAAATCGGTTTTCAAATTTTGTTTTTTTGACTGAACGAATTCACGACCCAATTCAAGGTCAAAATTTGGATGTTAATTTTCAAATGGAAATCGATTTGAAATTAATTTAGGTTAGGTTCAAATTTTGACTATATTTATTTTGATATTTTGAAATTTTGATCTCTCCAAATTTTGACTGTAGACTGATTCGGATTTTGGCTAAATTAAGTGCCTTTTTGTATTTGCTAATGCTAAAGTGGGTGTGGCCGGGAGAGAAGGTCGACAGTCGTCGGTAGGATACCTTTTCGGTTACCGGATATCCTCCTCCCTTATGTTATTACGGCTGTGCTGTGGTAATTTCCTCTCTGAATCCAACTTCCACAAACTTTAAACTTATTCATTTCTGGGGCATCGTTTTTGCTTTGATAATGTAATTCATTGTATGGTTTAATATTTTTTCAGCCTGTTGTTGGGTATCAAGACCCTAAAATGACAATTACAGACAATGCTAATGATGCTAAAAAATGACTTAGCTACACTTTAATACCTTGCAATGGTGTTCGTTACTAATACCAATTGACTATAATAGTACAAGCTTTGTTGCAATGTGATTATTTTTGTATCTAGATCTAGTTTGAATTTCATTCTTTTGTAATTGTTTTACATGTAATATGACAGCACGAAAGTGTATGAATTAAATGAATTGATTACGGTAACGACTATCACTATTACAATTTAAGCTTAGAAAGCACGCAAACGTCATGGACAGACTAATTCACTAATTCGCTTAAGGAATCCATGAAATATAAAATCCACTTGTGGAGTTGTTGTTTTGTCAACATGTTGTCAACCAAGTGCTGGTTTGGAAGCACTTATTGGACATTTTCTTAGTTTATTTTGAAATTCTATTGGGCATTGGCTTCATTTACTTTGCAAATACTTGTTTATCATGGGTTTCTTTTAGTTTGGAAACACTTGTTTTTTTAGCATGGGCTGTATTTATTGTGGAAACAATGTTTAGCATGGGTTTCGTTTATTTAATTCTGCTCACTGCTAACTGCTGCTACCAAGCTGAAAAATCTTAACTGTAAATCTTAATTTATCTGATCCATCGACCTCACTTCCTCAATATGATACTTTATTCACTTATGGAAAAACGCTGGAATACCACTCTTTAAAATTAATAAATCTAAAAAAAATATTTGTTTTCGTGATTATATAGCCGGCAGATAATAAAAAGAAGTTTCCATACGGGAGTTTGAATTCAAGTCGGCCTGTTACACCGCCACGAGGAGGGAATACAAAGAATAAAAAGAAATAAGTGATAGCAGGTAGATTAGAATCTCTTTGAAAGGAAAAATTCAGAAAATTTGACTTTGACATTGTAAATCATCCATTTTCTTTCTCCATCCGACCATTTATTCCCGACTGTTTTCTAATAATTGAAGTATAAAATAAAATACTTACGTTAATTTTTATTTGCAAACCTACCTATGTTAGTTTGTATTCTAATGAATTAAATACCTATCTATATACCTAATGTAAATACTAGGAAATGCAATGTGCTGTCTCTCGCTCAGACAGTGTTAAACAGAGGCTGTCCGATTCGTTTGATTCCGTGTCGGTGCATTATTATAATTGTCATTATATCGAATGGATGGACACAATGAGTTATATAAGAATTAATTGAACAATGTATAAGAAGTTTTCAGTCCTATTCTCACCTTGTCTCTGTACCACAAGTTGTCAATATTATTCATTTCAAGGAATTAGATTTGATAAAAAACATGATTGTCGTCTTATAAATTACTATTGTTGACTAGTTTTCTTATTACCAATAATATTCGTTCATCAGTTTATTTAATGTAAATTCCGTTTTCTAAGGCCGTTCATGTTGTTTCATGTAAGTGCATTTCATGATATCGTAGTTTCTAATACATTGATCACTTTTAGATGAATTTTCTCCCATACAAATACTTTTTCAACACATTCCGTGCTGACAAGGATGAATTCCTGTTTTTAGTGGGTAGGGGGTAGGGTAATGTATTATCTGCCTTTGATTTTCTTCCAAAGGGATTCTAAGTGATTTCTTACCGGAGAAAGTGGTAAATTGTTATATGTTACAATTACAATAATGAATAGGTGGAATATAAGTCTTAATAAAATCCATTACGGTCATGTGTCACTTTATACTCACATCCACATGTT
This sequence comes from Desoria tigrina, assembly GCA_906901685.1. Classification (NCBI taxonomy): domain Eukaryota; kingdom Metazoa; phylum Arthropoda; class Collembola; order Entomobryomorpha; family Isotomidae; genus Desoria; species Desoria tigrina. The sequence goes on from CAJQTU010000004.1 coordinate 13,034,121, forward strand.
TAAATAGTGAAGATTTTATTTGTAGACACAAACTTTACTGAGAAGCGGAAGTAGCTATAAATAGAGGTGAATACAAAATAATCATTATCATTTACAAACAATTTATCAATTTTAAATACCGTATTTATTCGTTAAAAAAATATTAGTTATAGAAATTTAGAAAATATCGAAAATCAAACACATGCAAACGTGGCACAGGCGTAGGTTATATTATATGTATCGCATAAAAATGAACAATGCAACACATCGAACTACATTGCTAATTAAATATTAAAATATTCACGAGTACATCACCGGTCGACGTTTCAGCAGATCAGTTGTCGTCCTCATCACTTGCGGCTGCTAATACGACGTCGTGTCCAGGGAAAGCTTTATTCATATCAAAAGCTTTACCGATGTTTGGAAATAAATTGCGAATGCGTTTTCGTGGAGGAGAAAATCCCTCATTTCTCGCGAATTCCCGTTGAGTCTTCAAACCTGAATCCTTTTTCTGTAGGTCAACCTCATCCTGTCTTTCACTTTGCATGTGAACATTTTCAAACTCTGATTCCGGTAAAAGCGATTCTGATTCAAATTCAGGTAAAGGTGGATTATTGGGGTCTTGAGTCTCCTCATTTAACGATGCGTGCGGAAAATGTTCAACTTCTGAAACTAATTCATGGCTGTTAGCGGCAGTATGTGGATTTAGTAGTACCTCTGCTTCAGGATTGACATTTTTAGGAGCCTGTGACGAGTGCGATGACACATTACTAATCCTTCCGTTTGATGTGACCGAGCTTTGCGAAGTAGTTTGGGTCTCATCGCCGGGAAGTACTTTTGTTGCCAACGTCATTGTTGATTCCAAGAGTTCACTCTTCAGTGTGAATACAACGGGACTGTAAATTCGAAAAGCAATTTACTTTAATAGTAATTGATAGTACAAATTTTGAAAACAGAATACAGACAACAAGGACACAACTTACTCAGCTGCTCCTTGAAAATGGACAGAAAAGGGCAATTTCATATGTTCAGCCAATCCAGCAAAATTTTTGAGCTCTCGGAGGCCAAACGTCAACTCGCTGTCCTCCTGGACGTTATATTCGACAAAATCCACGGCATTCATGAGAAACTCTGTGTAAACCTGGCCGTCTATAACAAACATAAAATAAATCTTTTTTACAACAGTGCCAATTCCAATTTCCAATGAATCAGGAATCAGGTTTAATAAGCGACTTTGTAAGGAGTTTTTACCTCTCTTTACAAGCTCTGTCATACAGTTTTTGAAGGACACTTTGTTTCCTTTTACTTGAAGAGTGAGATCATTAAGGCCTTTGCTGTGCGTAAAATTTGACAAACTACCAATAATGAGTTTGGCTTCAGTTTTAATCCAGTTTTTTAAATTGTCAGGATCCTGCTCGATCTGCAGTAATTCAGCATCAGCAGCCAAATCTATCGTATATCGAATTTCTGCACCCGACCTACAGCCCATACTGACCACAATTGTGTCATTGCCAACCTCGAACTCAATTGTACAAAAGGTACAGCATTTCGTAAGAAACCTCATAGATCTAAATGGTTTCAAAATGCATTTAGATGGGACTCGAAACATCAGCTCAGTATTCATTGGAACTTCGTACCTGCAATTAGAAACATAGAGACGATTAAGACGAAGTTTTAACGGGCATGGTAATGCTTGTTTTTGTTAAATAAATGTGAATAATTGGATACGGGATTTTGTTCTTACAAAAGGAAGAAGTTTCTGAAGAAGGTGCATGTAACACATACTTCCAGAGAAGCACCAAACGCAGTTAGAGTCAACATCGTGTCTGTGAAACTGAAATAAATATCTTGGTCTCCCGTTATGGACAATGCTTGAATTACCCTGCTCCAAGCTGCAAAAAACATATACGATTTTGGACATTTATACTTGAGAATATAGCAATTTTAATTGTAAATTGTTTTGCTTCGAGTTTGTATTAAATATTAACGACAACGATTCAGATTTCTAACTAAACTTACTCTTTAGATTCGGATTCTCTATTCTGCATTTCATCTTAGAAACGATTAATCTTGACAGATATGAATAACTAACTAGGACTAGTCCACTAATCCACCGGCCACCGATGACAGATATAATTAAAAATAAAGTGGCGAAAGGTTGTTACAGCACATAGCTAGATCCCAATCCACAATCCTGCAACGAATGACAAATAACTCCTTAAATATCATATATATACATTGCATATATCATATATAATAAATAAATTAGTATTCTGTATTTTGTATTTAGTATTGGGAACTGTCAAGCATAATTCAGAATCTAGACAGTTTAACACGAACATGCAGGCCCAGAAAATGTATCACATTAATTTATTGTACTTACTTTGTACTTTTGTACTTGATCAAGACCACAGATTTTGGATGAGATCCGGCCGGTACGACAGACAAACATGAAGCAGCAGTTTCTTGTTTGATTCGAGCTGGTTTTAAAATGTAATACTTTGAAACCCTAAACCAAGACACATACTGTCTGTCAGCCAATGCACAATGAATGTCAATATCAACTTACAATTACTTACTAGAGAACATAGTAAAATTAGTAAAAAGTGTAATGCTTACAAAAAAATTCAACACCAAACTATATTCACTTTAAAATTATTACTACTCTTTAATTTTGCACACCTAGTAATTTAGTCTGTAAAAATTGCTTGTCTATTCACTATTATAAATGTATAGTTAAAACGTGACACTTAAGTTCGAAATGTGCCAACTTTCTTTCAAGATTTAAAGAAATAAAATTAATAGATTTTAAAATTCCAAAAACTAGTTCCCGCTGGCGGATAGACACTAGTTCTCAATGCTTTGTTTATTAGCTTAACGTCTCGGATACTTCTCTATGTTCTATCGATGCGGGAGAACCAACCGGAGCCACCGGACGATGCGAGTGTAGTTGTAGTCTCCGGTGCTTCCATGACCATGAATATGAAATGATATATTTTAAAAAAAAACTGCAAAAAGATGTCTGAAAGATTTATATGGTAAATAAAGTCCAACTTCCAGAACACAAAATTTAGAATGTCATAAGAACTCCTTTTATTTCTTAACAAATTGAAAAACAAATCAGAACTTCATGCGATGAGGGTACTGTCCGGTACGAAGGAAAAATGGAGAAGCCAAATATTTAAGGAGGGCTTTCTTATCCGGATGTGCCTTCACCACGCTCAGTATCGCTTTATCGGCCTCGACCTGATATTAAACAAATGAAAATTGTAGGATTCATTACATGGAACAGAAAAAATCGCGAGGATATAACAAGGAGTAATTAAATTACCTGATCCTTCTTCCTAGTTTCACTGACGGTGTAAGGGACCCTAGGAGCAGCGAAGATATCTCCAGATTGCTGCTTGCGGGATTTGCGAGCTTCTTTCTTATCCCTTCGGAAGTAGGTGTCGTTCAAAGTTTCGGGCAGTTTTGCTTTCGAGATATCGATTTTGGTGGAGGTGGCGATCAAGTATCTCTGATTTATACGTCTAAGAGGAACGCTGTTCAACTTGAAAGGTCCTGAAGCAAAAATAAATCTGATATGAAATACAGGAATTTGTATATTTTTAATCTATGACTAAAAATAGTTACCAGTGACAAGAAGAAGTCCAGATTCCAACTGCTTAATGAAAACGACTCTCCTGCCAGCAAAACGACCGGCCACAAGTATGCAGATGGTACCAGGAACGAGAGAACCCCTCAACTTGGTCTTCCGGATTACGTTGTTTCGCTGAACCTTGCGGCGTGGCCTTGACACCGCGGTGGGATGGTATCTCTTCGATTTGTTCAGCTGAACAATACGCTTTCCTCCATTTTTATCTCCTCCAACCTTCTTCTCTACGACACTTGGTTTCTTAACTCCGACCTTGAAATAGAATTCATAAAATTTTTATATCTTAATAATTTTAATCGGCTTAATAATAGCAAGATATTTTCAACTCAGTATATGCAAAATGTAACACCTAAAGTACTAACGACCTCAAGAAGTATGAAGTAGTCAATTCATTTCACATTTAATGTCATATAACTTTAGTTATTTCAACTTACAACTTTCGGGTTGACGATGTTCCGCTTGGCCCAGATACCCTTCTTGTGGTACATCTTGGATCGACCGAATCGGTAGACTCCAGGAATCAAGACCGGGTTTTTATGACCCGTCTTGGGCTTTCCACTCTTTCGCGTAGCCACCATTGTATCTATATAAAAGAAGTCACCGATTTAAAAAAGATTCAAAATTATAATATTATAAATACTAACAACTAACTACAAACTACAAAATTCTCCATTCACTTATTGTGTATTGTCTAGGTTTTATCGCCTTTCAGGTAAATTCAATGGTACAAGAAAAACCCAATGCATACAACGATATCAGATATAACGACTTTCAACTTTCAAAGTCTAAAGTCGAAAATTATTGTGTATTTTTTATGCCTGAAACTTTGAGCTTAAAATAAGCCATGGTGGAATATTTGAAGGAAACGAAATACCACGTGTTGTGCGATTAATCTTTTTTTATAAATCCTGACATTCAACATTATAAATTGGCAAAGAACATAGATCGGAATCGGAAACCAGCCTGATTCTACACACAATATTGTGTATTGAATTTAAAATATGATTTGCCTTCATTGCACATTCAACATAACATTCCGCATTCATTGCAAACCCAATTCACAATTCTGTGACATGAAAATTACATAATCATATTGATATGTATTGTACTAGTTAGTTTAAAACTACCTCAAACGACAATTCACAATTAGTTAAAACCCTTTCACCCCTTATCACATTATGCAATTAAAAAATTAAATCCCATACCACAATCAAATTAACAATTAAAAAAGTAAAAAATCCTAAACCATGCCTCAGCCTCAGCCCTCAACTTTTCACAACCGGCTCCTTTGGCTCTACTAAACCCACCGAATATTACAACAGAAAAATCTCGTGTTTTCTCCAAAAACCTTTGACCTATGGGCCCTTGAAACCCGTTTTCGAGAGAGATGATGACCTAGCCCTTGACCTGCATGCAGTAAAGGTTCGGAAATGTGGCCTCAATAGTTCGGAAAAAGAATTAAACTTACCCGAGTAATTAGTAACTGCTTTGCAGGCTGATGGGGAAAAGTGGATAGTGGACGGCGTGCTCCTCTCCTTCTGCTCTCTCTTCAATAGTGAACTGACTGAACATGGTTTCTTCTACTGCTGAGGACACGCATGCACATTTCCCCACTTACTTCTCCTCCACAGATGGAGCACGAACGTCCAATCCTTTTCCACTCCCAATTCCACACAAAAAGGAGGCGGATTATCGAGACAGTTGAATTGTCAAAAAAATATTTATTGTCATGCAATACACAATAATGTCAAAAATGAGTCGACAGGACAATCACAATTACATGACATTTAACAAAATGACAACTCCTACCGCAACGGTTAACTGTCATTTCGTTAGTTGTTTGTGTTAACTGTTTAGCATTCGTGGTCGTGATTTGTTACTTCAACTTTAAACTGAACTTTACTGCATTTAGGTAATTATGAATTTGGAATTAGCAGTCGAAGATATTATTTTTTATATTTCATATTTAACAAAAACCGCACGTAACGTATTTATTTACTGAAATCAGAAATAATCTATGATGCACTAAAATGCAATATATGCTATACAAATACATGTTCATGAATCCATCTATAGATATTGCATATGATTTAGGACTTAGGTATCTATCTGCTTGATAAGAATTGAGGATGAGTTCTTTCGGGTCGAGCATGGAGGCAGGTCAAAGGCCGATGAACACAGCAATTGATGTCGGGATTATACAGAAATTAGCTCGGAATGATATTATAGCACTCCTTCAGAAATGTCAAGGGGAAAAGGTACAGCTCTTCTAATGATTAATTTTTTAGGTGTAGATGTGAGATGAGAAACTTGAGTTGGAAATGACAGGATGTAGATGTAGATCCAACTTGCAAATAAATTGGTTTCCCTTTTTTAAGGCATTAGTTTGGGATCGAGCCTTGACGAATCCACTTAATCTGATCATGAAACACACGGAGTTAAAAGAACAAGGAGTTGTGAAGATGCTTTCCTTGGAACAGGGTTGCCTTCCTCCGGTGGATGTGCCGGAAACTGTCATTTTTATTTGCAGGCCACTTGTCACCCTTATGCCTCTCATTGCTAGTTCGATTAGAAGTGAGGAAAAGGCAAGGCGGAGGCGGAAATTCCATCTGTTCTTTGTTCCCAGAACATCCAGCATCTGTACCAAGTGGTTAGAAGTATGTACCAATCAGTTGATGTTTACTTCGCAGGTGGGTATTTAAATTGGGTGTTGTAATTTCAAATTACAAATATTTAGGATCAAGGGGTCCTCGTGAGCTTGACGTCTGTAGAAGAGTTACCAATCTTTCTCTTTCCTCTTGATAAAGATGTTCTGACCATGGAACAGGATCTGGCTTTCAAGGACTTTCACTTGGACATGGATCCTACTGGGATGTACCATATTGCAAAAGCCCTAGTCTTCCTCCAGAAAACCTACGGTGCTCCTGCCAAAATGTTTGGTAAAGGAGCGGCTGCAAGCTATATTCATTCCCTGATGCAATTCATCAAGCAGGAGAGTGGGTCATTCCGACCACAGGTGTGTGTTTGTAGATATTTTAACTTTGACGGACATCTGTAAATCTCAAAAACTGCTGAGTGACGGAATGAAAGCATTGTTTTAAATTTACAGATTACTGGAGCTACAATGGATCACATGATTTTAATTGATAGACAAGTAGACCTCCTGTCTCCAGTCGTTACTCAGCTAACGTACGAAGGACTTATTGATGAGTTTTACGGAATCAACAACAGTTAGTCTATATTTTTGTTGATGGGCAGTGGGCACTTTACGATATGGGTGTTGCTTGTATTCATTCAATCATTCGTTGTATTTTTTTAATTAACTTAGACCAAGTTAAGTTTCCTGAGGAAAAATTTGGAGAGCCTAAGACGATGATGCTAAGCTCGGCTGAAGACCTTTACACTGAATTAAGAGATAAGAATTTTAGTGGGGTCGGTGGAATTATACGTTCCAGAACTGCAGAAATTCAAGAATTTTTTAAACAGAAAGATAGAGGGGAGATGTCCATGGGGGAAATGAAACGAATAGTCCAACAATTGCCTGCTGTGAATGTTTTAAAACAGTCACTATCAAATCGTAAGGATTTATAGTAAATTTAAGTTCACTAATATGTTGGCTGAGTACATAATATTATTGTATTAATATTATCTTAATTTGGTTGGTTCTAGATACCTCCATTGCCGAGCTAATCAAGTCTAAAACGGAAACAGAAGAATTTTTAGGAAGTCTCAAATGTGAGCAAGAGCTTATGAGTGGGCAAGACACGGAAAAAATAAATTCGCATATAGAAAATCTTTGTGGAAAGAAAGCTCCTTTAAATATTGTACTTAGGTTGTTAGTAATCCAATGTAAGAATACCGTTTTTCGCTCTTTTTATGATTACGTTGGTTTTGTGTATGATATTTTATTCTGCATATAATCTAGGTATCACAAGTGGTGGATTGAAACCTAAGGTTATTCAACATTACGAAAGACTAATAATTCAAAACTATGGGTTCGAGCATGTTATGACACTCCAAAGGTTCTACACTTTAGGACTCTTCCGGTTGCAGGTAATATAATATGTACAAATGTACACCCTGCATATTATTACAGTTTTCAAATAAACGTTATCTAATACTGGACCATCACGTTTGGGTTTTTAAAGGGTGGAAGCCGATATTACGTTTTAAAAAGAGCACTTAATCTTTATAAGAACGATGGCTCGGAAATTAAACCAGATGACTTTACTTATGTCCACAGCATGTAAGTTGATTGTGTTATCTTCTGAGTTCTAGTTTTCAAAAATGAAAATCATTCCTAATTTTATTTTAACCTCTGTGTCATCTCATTAACCACTTTTGTAATAGATATGCCCCGTTGAGTATAAGACTTGTACAACATCGGCTAAAACCAACTCTTTGGGCAACATTGAAGGATTCGTTACATTCTTTAATACCAGGTCCGATGGTAGACGAAGATTCCGACATAGGGACCATTCCGGTGATGCCAACCACCAACCTAACATCGGGTAAAAGACAAACCAAGTTTACAGTTGTCGTGTTCATTGGTGGTTGCACATTTGCCGAAATATCGGCCCTGAGGTTTCTTGCCCAGCAAGATGATGAACGTAAGTCGTACTATTTGTATTTTGATTCAAAAACCTATCTTAAAAGTATTCGGGCATTGGTTATAATGATTTATGGTATTTTTATGTAGGCGAGTTCCTTGTTGTCACATCCAAAATAATTAATGGAAATACTTTTATTAACAGTCTCATGGATAATATGAGCAGTTCATCGATTGGCTAGTCCAATTGTCAAATTAATAAGATATAAGAATATATGCCTATATCTATGTAAAATTAAAGAATCGTCAGATACAAATATATTTATAATGTTGTACATGTCACGGTTTTTTTGCCTTTATTATTTTTCGTCATATCGTATAACAGTCATTGATAATTAGTTGTAGTAACATAATCATGGACTTAATTATTATGGGTGGATGTAATTATTTAAGCGTACAAAATCGTTCATCTAATATATTATATGTTCCTCTATCTTTCCATCGTGTTGTGTACTATATCTTGATGCCGTTGGTGCAAAACAATCATCTATAAATGTGAAATGGTCCTAGCATCTAATAAATTTATATTCAAATTACTCAAGGTTATTGAGGAGACGTTCTAATATATATATATCTATATATATCGTAATATAACGAGACGTTAACGTTAACTTACATTTACTCCCGACTGAAACATAACGGCGAGGGAAAACTAATATAAATATTTTAATTACGCAATCATTTTCAATATTGATGGGCGTAAATATATAAGCTGGTTATATCATGATATTATTAACGAATGAAAAAGTAATCAGTCAATTTGAATTCAGTCAGTATATTTGTTTCAAGGATTTGAAAATAAATACAACGGATGGAGTCTGATTGTGTATTCCTGCTAAATAGTTGTGTCCATATCTTCATTGTCGTCCCCTTCACACTTCTCTTCTATGGTAGTGTTAGTTTGATTAGCCTCCCATGGTTTCGGAGTACTGGCCTGCTGCGTGGTTCCACATATTGAATTGTCCGCAGTGTCCCCCAGTTGACTTGATATCCCAGGTTTCGGTGTCCATACCACAAGCGCCATCGAAGATTTCTTCTGGCTCTGGCTGATCAGGCTCCGTGGTAGCACCGAGTCTTCGCTTTGCTTTACGGAAAGTACATCCATCAGCTCCTCGAAAAAATATAGTTTAGGAGATTCCTTTAAATCATTTAATTTTGAATCCATGCAAGCTTCAACTGATTTCGGAAGGCTTTCATTTTCATGCAGTATGTCGCCATCATTCTTTATTTCATCATTATATTCATGGACACCTGCTAAATTATTCCCTAAGTACGGTACAGAACTACTCCATGCGGTAGATACAGTACTCGTGCCCTCATTCATCGGGACTAGAGGCTGTGTAGGAAATGTCATCACGGGAGATTCATCCCAGTCATCATCTGTATTTTTGGCGTCTTCAGTAATAATGTAACCGTTCCTAAGAATATGTTCGGCAGCCTCATCGTCTATTGCAAACTGCTTAGGTGGAGCCGGCCTGTGTACCCGAATATGATTTGGTAAATTAATTATGATAGACTCATTATCTATTAACTTCCCCATTTCACTTCAACATTATTGCCTTTTTCTTTGCATACCCAAATTCTTCGTTGTCCATTGAGTCCGAAACATTGGCTTTTCTTTTCGATCCCGGATAGGGAACCCACATAGGTTGGCTTGGAGGAGGTAGTCCAGGTTGTTGATTATTCTGATTGCCAAAAAACCCACATGATGAAGGTGGCACAAAAAATGGTGTCATGGAAGTTCCGTCCATATTATCAGCAAACGTCAATTTAAGCACCTGAAGATCCTTTGTCAACTCCACAAACGCTCCGCACAAATCTACAAAAACTGCAAAGAATTACAAATATGAAATACCGAAACAAGAAAAATTATCTGAGTTTTTTTGTTTAGAGTCGTTTGGCCTACATTTAGTTAGTGTCGAGTTCACGTTATTTATCCATATGGTAATTTTTTATACAAGTAAATGCTTTAAAAGCAAGGAAAAACTTACTATAAGAACCTAATTAGAAAACAGATGCGCCTAGTCCGTCTCCGTAGTCTTATCTTGTCACTTGTGTAGCTTTAGGCAACGTTAGTGAAATTATCTTATCCAGGAGTCTTGATAATTAAGAGTTGAAGGTGGTGTAGTATTCTTATTCTCAATACGGCAAGTTCAGTCGCAATTTGGGGTAGTCATCTATCTGCAATGCAAAGAATAAATTACCTAAATTAGTTCTAATCTCTTGTGATCCTTTAATGTATGTTCTTATGTCTTATTCCGCAAAATAACATTATATGAATACTATGCAAATATCCAGTTTTTCAGGCATGGGGCAAATGCATAAAAACTATGAATATGATTTATGTTTGCTTAATTGAGTCAGTAAACGGTAATAAATGAAAATTTACACATTTACAGTGATTACTAATTGAAACTATAGAATGGTACTTCTTAACCGAAAAAAATGTAAAATATCCACTCCAAATTAAAAGTAAAAAAGCCATCATGTTTAGTCGCTGCTACTACCTTTTAACGAACTCGACCCCATGTTTCAATTAAAAATACAACGTCATCTATTTCAAATTCTAGATCATACGCACTATGCAAAATGGATCTAATAAACAACAATTTGGACAATAATACTGTTAAACACAAAGACGATGTACTTTCTTTGAAATTCTTGCATCTTTGTGTTTAAATTGCCATTTTTGACATACTCCTCTACCATAAAATATTGGATGCACATGAAATAAAGTTAATAAGACATAAGAACTTTAATGTAATTTCCAAAAATGTAAAAAATGACTTAATTATACCGTTTCCCGTCATGTCACCCAAGGCTGAAGGTGCAAGGACAAAGGATACGACCATACCATTTTATCATTGGTATTAATTACATTCGATAACGATTAATATCAAAAATAGAAATCAGTAACACTTAAGGGTGAGACCAAGAGCTATAAAATTAAACCCAACAAAAATAAAGAACATCGTTCAATAAAATAAATAAAAGTACAAATTAAAACACTGAGAAGGTTTTTCTGGCTTACCCAAGAACCCCGCTTACCTGTTACAAAATGGCAGAAAAACCAGAAATATATTTCCAGGATTAAATGACCAGGATAAGGTAAAGCCAGCCAGAGTGATCTCGAAAATTCTTGAATCTTTTGATAAATTTATACAATAAAATATAAATCCAACAAAAATACAACTTTCACGCAGTTTTTACAACAACATAGAATTGTTGACTGCGTTCTGCTTCTGTCTGAATAGATTTGGTTGGTTTAGATATTGGATTCTACGTTTCCCAGTTCCCACGTTGTTTTAGAGAGTAGACAAATCTGTTGTTGTATGATAGATGTTCTGCAATGGACTGTTTTTCTTCACCCAGACTTACTTGCTTCTTGGTTTGGTTGGAAGTCTCTGGAACTTGTAAAATATTTCGAGAAGATGCAATGCCTATATCATTGAAATATTGGACCGATTTGGGTCTCTAGAACTAAAGTAAGACTTAAAGTAGACTTAAAATAAGGCTATGACTATTATCATATCATAGATGACGGATATGGAATTTTGGAATTTCCATGAAAAGCCAGGTTGTCTTTGTCTGTGCCCCTGGATTCTTGTAAGGCATATGCTTGGCAACCAGAATAAGACAATTTATCTAATCTGCAAATAAAAGGACGCTTTAACCTTTAACAGCTAACTATTGAAGCAAGTACCTTAGAGTACCTGGATAAATTCAAATGCATTCTTTGATTTTGATTGTTGTCTGCCAATGATGCTCTGTCGGCGCCGGTCTATTGAATGGCATATTGCTTGTTATTGTTTTGACTTCCTTCGTTGATTGTCAGTTTTCAATAATATCTGGGCTGGTTTCTTTCAATTATGGATCACGGATCAATTGATACTATTCAGGAATGTGGCTATGCCGGAATACCGGATGGATGCCAAATAGCCATATTTTGAAGATTACTGATTGTCGTAAAATGGTAAAATACTTAAATAAGCACTGCATCGGAAATCGGAATAAGTATGATTTTTATTCCTTTGATAAGGATGTGAAGCACAAGACGTGAGTGACGTCCCTAGTCGAGTCTCCCCAAGTAGAAAATTAGAAAGTCAGGCCAATAGACTAGTGAAGATAAGCCGACTTTTCTGAATATTCCCAGAAACCAGTAATAAAATGTCCAGAAAATTAAAGAATGTCATGTCTAATTTGCCACTTTTTCAATCTTCAAGCCCAGAAACTATACTTCACCCCGAAATAATCGTTTCACCGAAATAATCCCATCCCTCTTTAGATCATTTGGATTTAGCACCCCTAAGAAATGTGTCTTTAATGTTTACATTCTATCTATTGTTTTGCACGATGCGGACTTTGCGGCAAAACGATCATCAATATATTATTATTTGCTTATTCATCGTAAATTACTTATTACTACTTAAGTCATACTTTGGCTTTTGCTACCCTAAAAATTGAAAACTCTGAACTGAATCCCGAATTAAGTCCCCACACCTAAATAGCGAATTAGGGAATTATATCATTTGGATTCGTCAACAGGGGTTGGGGATTTAATTCGGGTTTAGAATTTTGAATCCATAATATCTAGACTAGCTTTTTAGGTTATTTCCTAAACTATTCAACAATATAGTATAATAATACATTCCTTACTGCACTAATAAAATAAGACTATGACAATAATTATCTGTTGTGCGGCACGGATGTGAAAGATGAACAATACATGTATATATTAATTTACATTTTTGTCCTTCTTCCTTCATTTGGTTCTGCGTTTCCGTTGAAGGAAAAAGAATGTATTAAGTAAATATCAGATTTCTCAACTGATAACAACAAGTCTGAGTCATACAAACTTGACAAAAACAAGATGCATACATGTATAATACATGATTTCAGATCCAATATATGGCTTGATTCATTTTCATCTGTTGTTTCTGTTTCTATTCACGATTCAAGTTAGCATCTTATAATTCAAAATTCTCAGATTACAGATTGCAAAATTTTTCAAACCCATTTCACATTTTGAATTTCGATTTTCTTTACAGACTGTATGTTTCAAACCATAATGAAACCAATGACTTTCCATGAACTACGTCAAAATAATCTCGTGTGTGCGGTAATTTTATTTGCACATTTTATGCTCTAGTTTGTATTTTTACCTTAGGCTTACATACCGGAAGTCTGGGCATTAACTTACCTAGACCTAAGACCTAACCTCGTAAGTTACCAGCCGTTGTATTTGTAGGGGTTACCCAATAACCTTATGATTAAATGCCCAATGACTATAATGACCAAGCTAATTATTGACGAGGTCTATTATCTATCACTATTCTTTCTACCGACGAAGGCTACTTGAGACTGGAGGGAGACTCGTATAATTCCATTGCATTGCTCTGATTGCCCGAAGTCCACAAAGCCTACGTTCTGAATATTTGTCATATCCATACCTTCCATTCAATCAATTTTTTTGTAATCTCAAATTCCCAATTTATTCCTGAATAAATAGTAATAGTATAGCTTTTTTATTGCTTCAAGAATAGCATTTATTCTATGGCGTACAAAATTGCCGTAATGTCCCTGGACAAATTAACGTTGCATTTCGTGATCAATAATATTTATTATTATTCAAGTAATTTATAAGTATATAAGTTAGTATGCGGTTAAAACCGGAGAAATAAGAACTCTAATCCCAATATCCCAAAGCTCGCGCTTGGGAAAGGTTTACAGGTTTATGACCTCCATGTACATTATACACAAAACTACTAATTATCGTTTAAAAACTCAGATCAGACGCCATATGAATTTGGGTCTCTGTTCAAGTCTAATAGATTTGGTTTTTGGTTTGATTTTTCTTATGCAAATTTTAGGGTCATTCATTTACATTTCTAAAATAAGAAAAAAATCTTCTACAAAATAGTGATATAAAACAATGTTATCACAAAGTTCTGTATTTCAGAAAAATTTTGAACAGATATTCGAAGGATCAATAGGTAAACTGCAAAAACTACAAGTTAATAATATGAGTTGTGATTTTAATGAGATGAAAACGTACACATTATTACATTAAATGTGATCATGATTTTATGATGATTTATAAATTCCATGTGAAATAAACAGAATATAAACATGGGAATAAATATAGATGTTGTAAATCTTTAAGTTTAATCTGAAATCATCGGTGTGTGTATACATCTTTAGATTCAACGGGCAGAAATAACATATCCGGACGGCGGAATTTCCGTCCGTAACCAATAATTTATTAAGTACCCCAGTAACATATATATTGGGATTTTGAACGTTTTAAGAATTACATATTTACAATTTAGTATAAATGTATATGATATAAACTAGTTACAAGTTATAATTAATCGTGATTAAATTACAGGTAAAATTAAGGTGCCTGCATATTCCATTCGCATAACCAGTGTAATATGCTATGTGTTGTTAGATATTAGTCTTTTGGATTCGATTAGTCATTTCCGGTTATTCTTGAGCTGGATTATTATTGTCTTAATAAGTTAATTGAAGCTTCATGATTGATCTCTAACTCTGTATATAATAAATACGTATTTCAATGTTCGTTAAGTCTTCTATTCAAAAATTCAAAATACTATTTTTAAAAAAAACTTTGAAAAAAAGAAAGTGGTTTCAGTTTACAAGTAAAGTCAGTCCGACAAGCGTCGCAAATCATTTGTAAATTTATTAGTATTTGCAAAGCTTTAAATATTAAATCACTTGTTATTAAAAATAGTTTTTATGGCCTTATAGAAGTGTAGAAAAGTAATTGATGATTAAATACTGAAAAATCATTTTTACACAAACTCTAGTCTAAAGTGTCACTTGTGCCTTATCAAAAATTCCACCTCAATCGAGTGATTTGATTATTGACAGGGGCACAACTGAACGTCGGAATTAATACATCTCTCTAACTGAAAATTTAATGACAATAAGGTCAAGTGAAGCAACAGAAGCATGATAAAGGTCTTGTCCTTCTCACCATCAAGACCAAAACGAATTCAACTTGCAGAACTTATAATATACAGACATGAACATGAACGGAAGAGAATTAAAAAGTCAAATTATTTGAAGTTACCAACTAAAATAAACAAACCAGAGAAGTCTTAAGGGGTAATGATAATTAAATTAAATTAATATACTTATCCTATTGTTTAAACTTTGTAAGCATTGTGTTAATTTATACTTTTTCACTGATAACTGAGTGGCGACAATGGCATTACATAGGACGGATGACTTATCGTCAATTTGATCAACGTGGTTAAGAAAAGTCTCGCTTATCAAAACACCCTGCTTCTATAAACTTTTCACTTCATTATATCAAAAATTCAACAATTCGAATGAACACGTTTGTATAGCGCATTCTAATTCTAACACACTTCTTCAAGCAGAATATCAACACTATTAACTGGCCGAAGTTTTGCAAAAGTGGTCCTGAATTAATAATTAATCATAGGGCTAACTGCCCTTTTCATTTTAAACTATCAAGGCAACTATTTTCAACCACGTTTCCGTATTAGATGATATAAACTGCAAACTGCCTGAATCGTAGTTCTTTGGTTATCTGCCGTTATAAGTATCACGGGACGATAGACGATCGTGTCATTCCGTGGCGTGGCCATATTTTACTATGTAATATTTGTCAGGAATTAATACAAAAGGCACATATTCAGAGACATCCAGGCCTTCGCACAACAAAGTACGTCACCCTAATGAGAGGTAATTCAACAGTCAAGCTATTTTGCTTTCAAGCCACTTTGAACTGACTTAAAAATAGGTACGTGTTTTATTCGAATTCGATATAAGAGAAGTATAGCAATTGACTGTTGAAGACGGTAATAGACCACCATATGGAGTTAATTTCGATATTAAGAAACACATAATTTAAGGTACTTAGCATTGTAAAAATGACCAGTACTGAAAGTTTAGTAAATGTATTTTTAAGTTAAGACATGCAAATAAAGAGAAATGATTAAACTTCATCGGGATCCATTTCCTCTGGGATACTATTTACATTGTTCACGGTTATTGCTGGCGGTGGTTCGGATCCAGGTAGAGGAGGAATGGATTCAGCTCCTCCCTTGCCTACTTCCCCAGCGCTTGCTTCCAAAACACGTATTCGCTTCTCGTGCTTGACTATCATTGCCTTCATTTTACGCATTTCATCTTGCATTTCCTCTAACATTTTCATCTAAATTATTAAAATAGTTAAGTAAGACCATTGCCTTGATTGTAGTAATATACGTTTTAATTACTGATGCTTACCGATGAAACAGTTTGAGCCAACGACATTGATTCCTCTTCAGGTTCGTCGTCAGCATCCATTGTAGAGGAGCCACTTTGAGAAGCACTAGCGGTTGGCTGTCGCTTAGCTAAAATATTAGCCTTCTTCTTAACTTTCAATTCGTTTTTCTTCGTTGGACTCTGATAACCGTCCTTCAAAGAAATCAATATCGGTTCCGCGTCTTTCCCAGCAATCCACTCTTCCGCCGTAGTAGCAGGTTCGTCTCCTGGAGTATCCGGGTACAAATCTTCTTGAAACAACTCGGACTGTTATTATAATGACGAATGGATTTAGCATGATTCATATCATTCGGCATAATTATTTATTATTTCATTATTAATTAGAATGAGCTAAATTTTGACAAATTACCTTCCTCGGAACGGTCATGCTAACGATTTGACAGAGGCCAGAATTATTCAATCGAAACAAGCGTGTAATTTCACAAGAGTTAACATCACAACCTCGCTTAGGCATGATTCCTATTCCCCGTTGTGGATCAGGAGTTTGGAAAGTGTTGATGTAGTGAACAAACGGAGGATCCGCAGTTATTTCGAAGTATCTCACCACACTGTCCCCCTGTTAAAAAATGCATAGCATGTTAGATGTAATTCAATATGAAAAAATAATATTTATATTGTATATATATGGTGTACAACAAATACTATACTAGCTCACCTTTCCACACAGGTAGACTAGATTAGTATCGGGGTCGTACAGAGGGAACATAACACCGTTAGATGTATCTAACTCGACCGTAACAATCGGCTCCTCCAAGTGATCCGGAGCTCGCAAAGAATATTGTCGTTCACTCATCTTACTGAAACCCGTTGTGAATATCAGTCCATTTTTAAGGTAAATTGCACGTGTCCCTTTGCTACCTTCGTGACTGAGGGATTCCTAGAGTAAACAGCAGAAATTAAGTAAATGCAATCAAAAGTTTAATATGCTTAAGATTGATGTATTCTTACAGCTTCAATTTTTCCAGTTCTAGGATTGATTATACGGATCTTTTTATCTCTGCAAGTCGTAACGAGCTGTGACCCATCCCAGTTCCAACATGCTGAGTACACTAGATCGGGGTGGCAGTCCATTTCAACAAGAATCTCGCCCGTTCCCACATTCCAAATTACGACCTTATTGTCACTGCCTAGAAATGAACCAGTACAAATCTGAGGTTATTACTTCTTCACATTTTAACATTGGTCGTTTGAATGGAAGTTAAATTACCAGCAGTGAGGAGCACATTTAAAGCAGTCGGATGCCATAGGACTAGACCGACTCGTCGTTGATGATACAGTAAATCTACGACCGATTCCGTAAGAGTTCTGTAAAAAATTTAAAAAAACATGGATTTGTTATTTAATTTTACAATAAGTACGATTTCTAATTGCATATGCTAACGATCTTACCTTCCTAATCCATGATCAGGAATTTGCCAAACCTTGACTACGCAATCTTCTGACCCGCTTGCAATTACGTTGTCGTTATGTGGACACCAAGCGATATCCAATACAGGTCCTTTGTGACCTCCCACCAATGGATAATCGGGAGGAATCCGACCAACCTAAATATACAACATATTAAAAAATGCTTGCCGTTGGCATAACCGGATTAAAAATAAAACTACTTACCTTATTCAATGGGAGAACTATGAAGGCACCTCCTCCTGCAGATTCAACAATACAAGCCACGAACTTCGGATTTACTGCACAAAATGTAGAATCCCAAGATGATTTGGACACACGAATGTTGTCGTAGCACTGCTCCCGTTTAAGTGGTTGACCGTATACATGCCGAAATTTACTAGATCGGACAACTCGAAACGACATCCTTCTACTGCAACAAAAAATAGGTAATTTTTATGAATACTGATGGAATATCTCTAGAAAGGAAGAGCCGCGGAATCCATGCAACACTACTGAAAATTTGGGGAGTTATAAAATGGACTAATGGACACAAAAACAATTCGTACTCGCTTTCCAAGTATAAGACGAGATTTGACAAGCACAGATAAGAATGACCGGAATTGCAATTCTTATGTGTGACTACAGATTAGCGTATTTGTTCTTGTTCTATACGTGGCCAAGTCTGACAAAGAACCACTTTATCCTTATCAAACTACATTTACATGGCATGATTCATGATTATGATGAAAGCTCCTCAATCGGCTCCATACTATCTGAACTCGTTGATATGAAGTGATAAACGATTTAGATTTACCTACACGTATTTGATCCGTCATATGTGCAAAAATAAATATGACGTGATAAGACCAGAAACCACTGAAATGACAATAACGCTTTCAATATTTTCAAACCAGTGCAGTCAATGGATCTATGGGTAATATTACATTCGAATGGAATTCGAAAGAAATTAAATTATTTTAAAGCTCTTTGTTAAATACCATATCGCAGGGCACAGGGAAACGATTCAATTGAATTGTCGATTTTTTGTTATTCACAGAAATCATGGTTTTCGACAAAATGATATGTAACCACAGAACCACAGGACACAGGACTGAAAAGTAAAGACCTTGTCTGAATCAATACACAATACAAGCAGTTGCCCGTCAGTCAGTAGATAAGGAAAATGATAGGACGAGACGAAATATGAAATTATACAACTTTTGTAAATCCTAAGATAAGTTACGATCAACGATTAATATGCAATGTCCTGGTAAAACTTAATTACGATATGCAATAATAAATATTCAGTTCCTGGCCTGTCCTACCTCCTCCAAACTAAAAACTAACCCCGTCGAAACGACCTGAAAATATCCCAATAAACAATTTACCACGTATCAGCTTTTGATGATCCCGGACTATGAAAATCAAGCGAAATATTCGACAGATTTGATAGTTGAAAGTTGAAACCCAAGGCAAAAGGATAATGTCCAAATCCGCAGATTCCTGTCGATTTTTGACGAAAAGTTCACCTGCAAACCTTCAACCTTTTGTCTCGTCTGGTCTGGAGTTCGGAGGAGAAAGGAATGAACTCAGGAAGTCGAGAACGAGATATACTGAAAACGAGAGAAGGCAGAGCCGAGCCAATGACCTCCAACCTCTTTGCTTCTCTTCCAAAGTCTCCAGTCTTTGCACACCCAGTGCAATCCTATTTCCAGCAACAAACAGCAAGACCGTTAACCTTTCCCGGACTGACGATCTCGAGTCCCTTCACCCGTTTTTGCCCTTGAAGGAATTATACTAGAACTTTCTCGAGAAAAACCAGAAAAGTGAAATTCAGCGGAGTGAAAATCAACGAGAAATACCTTTGTTTCAGAGAGAGAAGAGAGGAGAGAAAACGACCCTCTGAATCCTATTAGCTCCAAATTACGAATGATGAAGTACGAACGAGCACTAACTCATAGCAAAGCTACACACTCTTCCTTCACACTGATTTCCGTTCCATAATTTATATGGAAACCACAAGTACAAAGTAAATACAATTTAAAATATTAGATAGAGAAAAATATGAAAATATGATAACCGCAAACTAGCCTGCTATCCCTTGCTTATCATCTATAGGCCACATTGGTCAACTTTTTGCAAGTGTAAAAAATGATGCTAAATCGATAGCATGGCATTTAATCCTCATGCCTTCTTGGCATTTTACATTTATGATTTATTTGTGCATTTTTTTTTGCTTGCTTTGCTTGGCTTTGCAGCTTCGAAGTTTGGTGAAAGTAGCTTCAAACTTACTTTCGCGGACAGTGGAGAAAGGAGTGAAAATGAATTTACCAGCACAACGCACAACCGGCCCGGCACCCTGAACAAATATGAAATAAGAACGATCCGCGGGAAGGAAATGGGGTGAACTCGGATTGCGGAACCCGGACCCGGAGAAAGTACAAAGGAATTTAGACCGAAAATTCGGAGATCTATGTATTTTTTATGAAAAATTTAAATCTATTCCGATAGTTCATTTGGCCTAGTATTATAAATGTTGAATGACAGAAACTAGAATTTCAATTTATTCCGGTGTTGGGGGTTGGGGTCTGGTCCTATGTACACAGGTCACAGGTCAAGCTGATTTGATTTGTGCATTTATCATTTATTGCCATTCTAATTTCAGTTCAGATCATTTTTCCATAATATTTCTGGTGAAACCCCCAACTCGATGACATGGTTAATGATAATTATGGAGACTAAAACCGACTAACTCGCAACTATATAGAAACTATGATGGAATAGTAACTGTTATCATTACCCTTGCTCATTCATTGCACGTTATGTCTGGTATTATATCAATACACAATATCAAATATGCTATTTACTCTCTGGAACATAGCGTGTATAACCATGAACCGTGAAATGCTAATCAATCCACGCTTGAATTGACGATCAATGCAAAATGACAAAAGTTTGAAGTGGTAGGCCCACAACCATAAGACACAAGTCAGTTAGTCGGCTTATCACTGCACTCCAAATCATAAGTAAAATATGAAATAGTGTTGAATCTCCTTTTGTGTTTTGTATCGAAATCGATCCCACAAAAACAGGTACTTACGGTGATCCAATCCAACACTGCAACTCAAGTTTTAAACACAGCAGGCCATTTAAAATATTGCATGAATATCAAATATGAACTCGACCCACAATTACTACTCCATCCATCCATGCACTATATAGCACATACTCGATAAGATATTCGACACATTCCTATCCGAAATCCGAACCATAAACGGACGGGATCCCACATATCACATATATGACTCTTGACATTAATTGCATTCACACTCGCACAGTAAAAACCACCTTCAATCTTGGACAACAGCAAACAGACGGAAAAATACTTGTTATTATCTTTTCCCAATGCCAAATGCTGAAATTTGAAATTGCTGAAAATTCGTACAAATGTAAAAACTCTGAACTGAACCTACCTGTACCGATAAGGCTGCGGTTTCGGACGTTGGTCGATAAGACTGTACTAGCACTGGTACTAGTACCCTTGTTCGGTTAGGTGACCCTAATGGGAGTCCAAAAAGTCACCTGGTCCTGGTCACCTCCTCGAGGAAGAAAAATGTGACAAAAGAGCTGTTGTGTGGAAGAAGCTTTGAAAAAACCCGAGGGGATTCTAGCTGACGAAGTGTAATAATAATGATAGAAGTGGAAGTAAAGTGTTGCGGCCGTGTAGGACTACTGTAGTAGTAGTAGACGGGTGGTGGACTGGTGGATGTGGTTGCTTGTTGATGCTGATGATGATGATGGTGGTGGTGGTGGCAGAAACTGAAGTAATACTTATTATTAGTGGATCTTCTTCTACAATCCTCCTCAACTCGGCAACACCGACATTCACTCTCCTACTCAACCACCACGACCATATAAGGCAATGTCCCCAATTTCCGCACTTTATACCAATTTATTAACACTACTTCCCCCCGATTTTTAATTTGCACGCACGGACCTATCAAGCCGAAATATTCAAATCCATCCTACGTCCTACACCTTCATGACGGGGCAACTCATCGACGTTCCGGTCTCGAGATAGAAATTCTTAGCCGACTCTGACTCCACTCACCAAACCAATCTCCAATTAAGCTTACACACACTGACTCTGACTGACACGTTTTTCATGAGCATCTCATCATCTCTGAAAAAGAAACCTTTGCTGAGGGTTAGAAAGTATTCCACCAAAATGAGTTGCCTACGGTTGTAGACCAAAAATCCTTCCCTTTTTATTAGTCGTCCAAAATGGCTTAGCAAGTAAGATTAGCTGGATTAGGGGAGAGATGCAAAATATCCAAAGGGCTATTAAACATTCAATTTCTGCACCTAATCAAATTATGTATACAAAGAACCGGATTACCAGGCCTTAAACTTTCTCTCCCTAAAATCTACAAGATTCTAATGATGTGATGAGGAGATGAGAAGTGGCCTGCACCTGACTCCTCTTCTTATTATAAATATTATTATAAGCTCAACGGGATGGGATTACAATTTACAATATTTTATATCCGCAACTATCATCGTATTCATCATGCATATATTATATGAGGCAGGCAGAGAGGACTGAATCTTGGAATCCCAATTTCCGCCTGTGCGTATCATATTTATAGCATTCCATCATGTATCACAACAAAATAATGGTATTTCTATTTCATTCCTTGCCAATTCCGTCCCAAACACTTGCTCCCAAGATGCAGGAATTGCAGTGGAGAGATAGGATTATAGGATCATGTTGATGCCTATTCGGAGAATGTGTCTCCGAAACGTCACATGTTGTCAAGATGTTTACGGCTTTATTGTCGCTTTGTAAGGTCGTATAATATATATTGTTATATAATATGTTTTTAACTGCTTTGCAGCAACATGTTCTACGTGCCCACAGTCGGGAATCTTATTTCACTGCTGGAATGGGAATTCGGCTAATTCTGGTATGCAAAATATGCGAATTCTGAGACTGCTGTGGTTCCTATCCACGATTGGGGTATCGGATCGCTCAGCGATTGACGAATTAAATGCGTTAATTGCTTTTTAATGAAAAATTTGAGGACATCGCAGGTTTAATTTTGTTTTGAGACTCTACATTTTTAATAAAATTTTGAAAAGAATGATCTTACTGTTTGTATATTTATTTTTTCAGTGATTTTACGGTCAAAGGTTCAAAATTTGAGGAATAATTGTTTTTCATATGAAATTTGAGGAATAACTAAATTTTCGTATGAAATGTCATGAATTTAATGATTGTTTTACATCATTATTTTTCATATTAAAATCCAAATTCATCGGAAATCCATCCGATCTAACCGTGGCTTTGGCTGTAGTATGAAAGATGGGCAGTAAGTCTGAAAAAATAGAACTTGTTGCTTCATAACAACAACGGATGAGTGTTTATTCAACTCTTGTTCTTCAGCCAACTTTCCCCGCCGTAGAAATCACTTTCCTTTCCACAGTCTCCCAGTTTATTAGAGCCCACACGGTCGAGATAGTATTAGCTATCTATAACTTTCCCCGTATGAATACAGTATCTTACATGGACATTAAATAATTCCCAATACAATACCTACTATTGTATTTACACACCCACATTATCATAAACAAGTACGGTATTATCAAGAACGGACATTACACGGACACATTCATCAACACCGATTAATTAGTATCCAATAACGCGTAATTTTACGTATCTTATTCGATTTGCAGAATAAAAATGGGAATATTAATACATAGTTAATTATTTCAGAGTAATGATATAAATAACTATTAGTAATTTATATATATTTCTATCATAGTTTCGTTGAGGGAGCATTTAATATTACTATTATTTTATAAAAAAGATCCCGAACTCTACTCTCTCGTCTGTTGCCCTTTTCCCGTTTAAACCTTGTGAATACTTGGAACTTAACATAAGAACATAATATAATGTATACAAATAGTTAAATAAGATTACAGAAATTAATAGTTTCTATTTAATTGAGTCAGTAAATGAGATACAGAGTATATATTGCATATTATTTTAATATCGAAAAGGAAACGGTTAGGGAAGAGGATATCAATGGATACGAATGCCTTCATGCACTGTTCTCTAAAGAAATGACATAATAATGTTAATTTATGACTGGAATTCCTGGATGGAGTCTGTAGTTGCTTGAGAATAAGAACCAACTAAAACATGCAATCATAATTCATAAGTGAATTGTAAGTATATATTATTTTATACTCTCGATATCTTGTTGCCTTCCCAATGAATGGTTTCACTTCACAAATATTGAAATGGATGTGTAAGCCTGTCTCTGTCTGTGAACAGTATTACAATTTACAATGGGCCTTTGTTTACCCAATTTTGGACGTATTCACGATATTTTTATTACATTATGAATGGTAGATAAATATCCACGATAGGACTAATAGGATGCAAATATTGAAACTGATTTTGGCTTTCCGGATAAAAACCAGGATATATTGTGGTAAATCCCCGATTTTTTTCTGTAATAATTTTTCCGCTCAGTCTGATAAAAGATAAACACCCGTTTCCTGCCAATCCCAGCTTGTTTACTATGCTTTACTTAAGGCCGTATTTACTAAACGATTCTCAATTACGAATTTGCAATAATTATGGAAATAGGACGTAAATATATACTCATTTGAATAGCCTGTCTCAAAGCACCAGTTGGATGTACAGAGGAAGACTCATTTTAAGTCGATAAGATATTCTTAATTTTTAATGAACGGTTACACATCGGAAAGGACTGTATTAAGTTCGTGTTCCAAATCCAGATATTTGATCCGCTCGTCTTCCATTTCATCCTTCAGTCTGTCAATATTAGCACGGAGCAAGTAGTTGCCCTTCCTCAAAGCATTTAGCACATTTTCCCGACGCTTGATCCGTTTTCCGAAGAGGGAGAGGCGGTCATCGTGGGTCAGTTCGGGGTCATCTTCCTCTGAGGAAACGTCTTCGTCGTCATCTTCCTCTTCTGATTCCGATTCTTCGGTTTCGGACTCTTCCTCAGACTCCTCCTCTTCCTCCTCCACTTCTTCATCTTCTTCCTCTTCTTCCTCCTCGTCCTCGTCGTCTTCCGTGTCTTTCAGCATTTTTGCCATTTTGTCCACCTCCTTCTGCAACTCTTTGTGCTTCACTTTCGCATCTTTTAAATCTTTCTCCATGTTCTTTTGCATGTTCTTCAGATTTTTGCGCTCCTGCTTACTCCCATGTTGCTTCTCTTTTACACTCCTTAATTTATTTTCCCAAAGTTTAATCTCTCGGTCTTCCTTCTTCCGTGTTAGCGTCTCTTCGTCTACTTCCATGTCGGATGAGTTTTCTTCCTCGGATTCTTCGTCATAGGCTCCGTTGGGTGCGGTTTCTACTTGGGACATTTGCCGAGAAATTTTCCGCTCCAGGATTTGTTCCTCCGTTTGTGTCCACCGGCAGTCGGTTGCAGCGGTTGGGGTTATGCCTTTTTGAGTTTGCGTTTTCTCTAGTTTCTTTTCCAAAACCACTCGCTTTTGTTCGGAATCCTCTAACGTTCCTGTTAACCCGAGTTTTAAAGACAATACAGTTTGTGATGGTTTTTAATCTGCGATATATTAATATTATCATGTGAATTCATACCTTGTGCAACAAGTAATTTCTGCATAGCGTCTTTGAATTTATTTTCCCATTCCTCGGCTGTTTTCTTTGCCTGTTGCACTTGATTTTTAAGGGCCATGACTTCCTCTTCCATTTCATTAACTTCCTGTAACTCATCGTCCTCATTTCTTTCCTGTGCCTTGGGCCCGTCCTTGTTAATACCGGATTTAGATTTTTTAATTCCTACAATGGACGGGGATTTCCAAAGGCCGGAGCTAGATTTTCTCAGACTTTTGGATTCACGACGGTCCATTCCTTTGGACATCATTGACACTTCGTCTTCGGAAACGAGGCCTAGTTGTGCTTTTAATGTGTTTATTTCTGCCTCCATTGTTATGATTTGACATTTCTGATCCCGATTCTTTTTCTCTACATTGGATTTGTTTTCAATCTCCATTTCCAACATCTGCTTGGCAGATTGCAATTCATCTCTTAGGATATCAATGTCATCTACGAATGTTAATTCTTCGGGGGTCTCCTCGGTTATTGAGGCATCGCCAGGTTTCTGTTGTCCTTCTTCGACAGTCAGTTGTCGTCTCATCTTTCTCAATCCTACAATGGTATGTCGGAAATGAAATCAACTGCCAGCTTTTAGAACGTATGTGAAAGTTCTTGATTTACATACCCGCAAGTATCGGTTTGCTTCGATCGTTGCATTGTACTTTCTTAAGTTTGACACCACCTGCGATCTCCGTCAAGAGCTTGTTATGGATTGCATCGGATTTACTGGCTGGTTTCGCTTCAGAGTCAAAAACAAACTGAAGAGGAAAAAAACACATCTTCAAGTATCTCCGGCTAAAACAAAACAAGGGTACCTGCATTCAGCATTACCTTCCCAAGGGACTTCATCCGCGGAATAATAGGTTTGGATCTGTCATTGCACTGAACTTTATTGAGTTTTCTCCCTTGCTCGATTTCCTTCAGTAATTGACCTAAATCAGGTCTTTTTCTTGCCGGCTTTCGCAACTGATCTATCCTGGCCTGGACATGGGGCGGTTTTGGTGGTTTTGCTGATAATAAAATCAAATAAATAAACTATTAAAACCGTTGCCTCGTACCTGGGATTCTAATAAAATTATTGAACTGTAAAACAAAATGCTGGAGTCACCTTGAAGTCCAGGACCAGGTGGAGGTGGTGGTGGGGGTGGCGGAGCTCCTGGAGGAAGGGGTGGGGGTGGTGGAGGCCTCGCAGCCCCATTTTCTCTGGACATTGAGTCCTTCCGAACTTTACTCTCTACCGTTGGCTCATTCTTAGCCTGACTTCGAATTCTTTGAATGGGAATCGTGGTAACCTCTTTGGTCCTTACATTTTCTCGCTCCCCCGGAACGGGGTTTAATTTTACAGGAGGTAATTCGGACGGGGCCACCTCCTTTTTATCCGGCTTTTTGACAGCTTTCAAATTGATCTGTAACTTTGTACTTCCGGGTTTTGGTGGATCTGCCGTAGACTGTGGCTGAGGCGGTTGCCTCTCAACTGTAGGCTTCAAATTTTTTCTCCATGGAACTTCCTGGACCGGAGGTGCTGCCTTTGACTAATCAATCAAATGCACTGGCTTTAAAATACCTTTTCATTGCACATGGTTTTGACAGGAGACAAAGGGAAAGATCGAAAGATAACTAGTTTAGAACAGGACTAGTTGAAAGAATTACAGATAGCAAAAACAGAAATGCATGGAATTTTATTTACGAAACTTAAACAGAGATTGCGAAGGGTTGTAATAAAGCAGAGGCATGGGGTTATAAAAGGTTATGAATTAATATGCGAAGCCTTAGTTACTTGTTGATTCGAAGAGTCCCTGACCCAGGGAGGCTTCTGATTTTGTGTCGAATTATTACCACGGTTTGGGGGAATTACTGGCATCCTGCTACTCTATTACAGATACACAACGAACGGTACTTGTAGTTAATTACACCTTCTTTGTTTATCTACCTTGGGTACTTGATCTTTTTGTGTGACTTGGTGATGAAGGGTGGATTCTATCACTTTGGTGTCCCTTTTCCTAAAACTGATTACAGACTCGAGTCCTGACACTACTCCCTAAATTGTGTATTGATTATGATGCAGTAGCAATAGGATATAGAATCGAGATGGAAAGATTTTTATTAGAATGTGAGTCGCTAGATCTTGTTTTCCTGAAGGATGGAATGAATGAGGAACTCGAAAAGAAGCCTCTTGGCTGCCTTTGCATGACCCACAGCTATTTTTGTCTCCGAATTTTTGCAACTTATCTCTTTGGCAAATACGAAAACTTCTTGCGCAGATCTCCTCAAACTTCCGTACAGGAACGGAGCATATGTATTCATGCATACATGTATTAATATATGTGTTCGGAAGTCACAATAACTGTGCCAATACGGGAAAAGATGGACATTACGAGCTTTTCTTTCGTTTTTGAGATCGTGGGTGGTGATTATTTGAAATAACATCTCTAGGCGTGCCATAGACCCTTCAATAAGAGCATATTGATAAGCCCAAGAAGTGGATTATAATTGTTTGAGCAACCGCGACACATGACGATACATAGATACTCACATGGAAGCCCAAAATCCCATACTCTTTTCCGTTCGTACCAATCTGCCAGTATCGTCAGTATTCTAGAAACGTCAACTTTTTTTATTCAAATGCGAGGAAGCTCGACTGTGGCATATTTTAGGATACTTTAATCCGTATCCACTGAATTGAACCCTAAACTGATAATCTTTGCTTAATTCGTCCCTATAAGTGAAAGAAACTATGTATACATGCCCCGCATAATACATATATTATATGTTTTTTGTTGGTGAATCAACTCTAGGAATTCAAAAGCGTAAATGCTATTTGAACTATGAACTGGTTAGACTGATCAAGAATGAGTATGCATGTGTACTTTACGCTTCCTTGGCACTATGCCAGGGACAGTTGTTATTAAATCGGTATTGCAGTTTTTAATGCTATTTTTACATGGGAATTTTACCCTTGATATTCCTTCTTGTAGTGGGTGAAAGCAGACGAACACACGTTGCAGACAGAATTCAGTGATTTACCAAGTCTCTCTTATCCCATCTAATCATTGATGAATCTAAATTTCAATAACAAGATCTTCAAGAATACATATGTCACAGCCACAAACTAGCCAACCCACACAAGTTCAGGCTTTTCTTAAGATCCTCTCATCCTACTCCGGTATATATAATTGCTTCTGCTGTTGACTGCTCGTTTGAAACCATCATCCAATTACTAAATGATCTTCACAATGTCATCATGTCCTTTACGGTTTGTTTTTTGTAAACAGTGCAGTTGCAGTTGTACGGTTCATTACAATTTGCACTGTTGGGATTTGAGTACATGATGAGTTTGGTTCAGAATTTTCAACGGTTTTGGTTGAGCCTTGCACGCTCATTAGTAGAGCCAAGTTTTAAATGATTAACTGGGACTAAAGCCATTTTGGAACTGTAATTAATGATATTATTTATTCGACTTCAGAAAGCCTGACTTTAAATAAATTTATTGCTTATAAATGCAGCTTATTTTAATGCCTCATCGGTAGTAAAAAAAAACTACCACTTGCAATCGTTCATTTAGTTAAATTTAGTCATATTTATATGATGTTTCTCTTTTAAAAAAACTTTCTAAATTGAGAATGTGTTGTCATTGGACAAATAGCATGATACTGACAGACAGATAAGCATGTTTGTTTCTCATGCTATTCTTGGCTGTAATGATAATGTAAACATCTAAAAGCAGCACTGTTTTCGGCTAATTCCAAGCGCAAGCATTTTATGAGGTTTGTAGAGATATGTTATTTACACAGGAGCTTAAATAACAGTGGTTGGTTGCGTTTCCGCTTCATTGGAAACTTTAGATTGTCTGTGTTAATCTCAGGTCAGCAATGAGAGATTTTAAGTCTAAAATTTTTTGATTGTGTATTAGGATTTGGTTTCCAGATCAACCATTTAAGAATGCATTGTGAATTTTGACTTTCGAAGGTTCTAAATCAACGAGCAGAAGCTTTAACCTTTCAAAGTTCCAATTCCAAGTACTAGTTGAAGATATTTATTGCAAGAAATTAGACAGTTGTAATTTTAACAAATTGGGAGTACCTAGTTCAGTATGATTGTAAATAATTAGTGTTTTAAACTCTTGGTTTTAACAATTTCGGATTTTTCTTGTTCAGGTCTGTCGGGTGTCGATGTGCTCTGTATATTATATGAGAGTGATCACATAAATTCAATACATTTTAAAGGATATTATAAGTTCATTGCATTCTTTACATACTTTATGAACAATGTTATGATGTATCACAATATTTAATTATAACAACTTGAGCTTCTAGTTCTAGGTAATTCATCGCATTTTAGTAAATATTTTTAAACCTTTTCACTTAAAATCATATTTTGACGTTCCCGTAGATTTTTAATGTTTATAAGTAATCGACTATTATGATTTAAAGCCCTACCTCTAACCGGAGAGGGATATTGCTCACACTCCATGCAACAATATTGATGTAGTTTTTGCATCGACTGATTTTTTATTAGTTGTTAGTTAGCTGCTTTAGTTTTTAAGAAGTAATGACTTTTTACCTATACACCATTCGTTTTTAATCGAAGTGAATAATTTCTTCGATGGTTGCAAAAATTTCTGATGAACGTGTTTTGTATGTACCCTTTTAAGATTCTTTCCCCCGTCATGCCATTATCGGTACCGTTTCTTATTTGTTTTAATTCCGAAATTAATTTAGCGATCTTTCTGATAGTCCTTGGCCTGTACCCTACGCACCCCATTTTTAATAAGCGTTATTGGATTTTCAAGTCCTGTGTCAGTGTGACACTGATTAGTTTGCAAAGAATTATCTATGAAAGACTAGATGCATGATAATCCATCGCCACAATATCTCATTCACGCAACCACAGGGCTTTCTGGTGGATTATTGTCAACTTGGATAATAATTTCGACAATATTGGAGTAGTTTTTTGTGCGGTTTATTGACACGAATCACACAGACAGAGATACCTTTAAAACCGCAGACACTCATTTGATACTTAATTCGGGATCTAATCCTTTTAAATATATAGGCTTCGACTTTGTAAATGATTTTCCTAGCAAATTCCGATTATCTTGATTCTCTGTGATGCCTTGCTACTATTTTGACACCTTTGATATCTTACTAATTTACTATTCATTATCTATAGCTTAAATTGATTGCCAAATGTTAGTCTATGATTGATTTGTCAGCGAATGTGTATGATTTACAAGATTGATTCCGCATGAAGGGTATATAGAGGAAATCACAAGAGACTGTCTACAACAGTTGTATGTATAGATAAAATTCACTCATTATAATATATAGTTATCTGGAACATATACAACATATTTCATTTATCCTTAATAAATGCCTACGATATTACTAGATCTACCAGCTAGATATCGATGCACTGATTCTTTTTAACCTTTAAATATAGGAATTTCTAATTTCCAAGCTACTTTATAATTTTAATACTTCTTTAATGTAGAAGAGGCCGGATGCCGAAGCCTAGCTTTGACCAGGTGTCAACATCATGACAGTATAACCGGAAATAGAAATAAAAATATTATGCCCAACGATGTCTGTGGTTTATTTTTATAAAATGGCATTGATTTTAGTATTTTTGGAATCCTTCCACAGAAAATCAAGGTTTGGTACTAAAACGAACCAGATTCAATTAAACTAGGCTGTCTATATCAAGGTCAAAGGCCTCACAAGGGTTCCTTTAATCTACTGAAATAACAAACAATAAAGCATCCGAATCCTTTCAAAACTTCAATAATCATTCATGTAGCGGCTCTTTGATGCAAAAAATGTGTAAAAGTAAAAAAATAAATAAATATAACTAAATGCAAAGAAATCATAGAGTTTGGAATAAGACCCAGATTATACTTTGATATGATGAGCTTAGGCAGATCTGACACTAATAATTTTTTAACTGTGAATAATGGGAGGCTGTATAATGTAATAGCTTGTATTATATAGTGCAAAGGGACCCTAACTTTTGAAGATCTAACGAGATGAACTGCATTGGGTAATAAACTCTTTATGACGGGTAGTAATTTCTTTTAAAGTGGAATTAATTAAAGCATGTTTCCCCCAAAACTGCCTGCAGTGAATATGATAATCGAACAATATTCTCCCATTCCATCAAAGCGTCCTGTTGAATTAACAATTATTAAGGGATCGAAGTTGACATATTTTTTAGGTATTGAATGCAGGTATTATTTGGTTGAGGAAGCGTCGGCGTAAAATCCTGTGTGACTAAATCTGTGCTCGGAATTCATATATGAGAAGGATTATAGTAGTCAACTGATGGCACATTTTTCCCTATTCAAGGGATGAAAGCTTTCTATATGTGACATATGAACAGCGTCCTTAGCATGAGCCAATTCAAGTATATCACAAAGTCTTGTGATTTCTTTAAAAAGGGAAACGATTCTCCAATTGTACTTGGCCGAGCACTCCAAGTGAGTCAGCTTCCATTGTTTTCGAACCATTGAGCAAATGTCTCGACGCTCTCGTGTGTCTTGAGAAGTCGCTGTGGGTGTTGTTGAAGGGCCCAACAAGTCGTACTTGTTGGCTACAACGATCACCGGAACATTGTGCATGTCACGAGAGTCGTAGATTTGTTCCTTGAGAGCCTTCAGTTGTTGAAAGGTCTCGAGATTCGAGGCATCGTAGACGAGCAAATAGGCGGATGCAGTTCGAAGGGAAACCCCACCACTCCATTCTTCCAGAGAATTCTGAGGAAATGTATTTAAGGGTGGCAAGTCAACTATCTTCAATTGAAATACACGATTGTCTAACATCACGGTTTTGGTAAGCACGACAGGCCGACGCTGGAAATAAAAATACATCACGGCCTAATTATGACATTTTCCAATAATCTTCAGCCTTTCTAAGAACACAATCTCTCTTACCGTGGTACAGTATTCTCCACGAAAGGTATTCGTTGTGAATTGCTGAAATGAAGCAAGAAAGTTATTAAAAACTTTACTCGAATGTGCGTAGGAGGGAAAGGAAGCAAACAGCAAACACGACGGAATGGTTTTGCTGGAAGTAATATGAAATCCTACTTTTGGGTAGGTAGTAGGTAGTATAGGAGTACATCTAGGCTTTTTTCAACATGTTGTTCTGATACGAAACTAGAATGGTTTTTTGTTCAAACTAGCATACAACGGAATTGAAACGACTAATAAGTTATCCATATCTACGGAATTAAGGATCATGTAGCAATATAACTTTCTCCAGCGAGATTGTTTTCCATTAAAAACTCATCCATATCATTAGGATGACTATAATCCGTTTTTATTTCAAATTAAAACACGGAATAATAGAGTTCTCCTATTTGATGAATCGTAAACTGATTCGATGGCACTCGAGATAATAAAACAACCCTATATCCCTGCTATATGACAACTCCAACATACACACTAGACTGAATAGCCTCAACAGGCTGCAGCCTACGATCCAAGACCCTTATACTATGCAATTATACTAATGATAAAACACAAATGAAGATAAATCAGAAGATAAACGAAGTGAAAGTAATGCAGGACTACACGACCATGAAACTTGTATCGAGTCGCATAAGAACAAGAGAAAGGAAGAGAACTTACTTCAATTATAGCACTTTTTCCAACTCCAGAACCTCCAAGTACCACGATTTTAACCATATGCATTTTCAGACTTCATTCTTCTGCTGCCGTCCTGCAAGTTACCAAAACGTTAGGAAAGCAAATCTGAAGCCCGTCCCCAGTAC
Organism: Desoria tigrina; assembly: GCA_906901685.1. NCBI lineage: Eukaryota > Metazoa > Arthropoda > Collembola > Entomobryomorpha > Isotomidae > Desoria > Desoria tigrina. Next base: position 13,067,499 of record CAJQTU010000004.1, read on the forward strand.
ACCTAAATAAATTCTTAATTTCAATTTCGCAAGGTTCTCTTAGCCCCAGTAACTTATTTAGGACTTGCTGCTCTGGGGAGAAGATTGCCAGATTATCTGACGGTAGAAGAGCCTATTAAATCCCTTGCCCCACTCAGGCTCAGAATGTGAAATTTCGGAGAAAGGTGGAAGGAGAGGGATGAGAGAATGAGGAGAGAATTCGATTAAAGTTACCTGATTAGCTGGGAAGGAAGGTTGTAACGAGTTTAGAGTAATAATGAGAATAATAATAAAGGGTAACGGTAGTGTAATTCTGTACAAATTCACTTACTGATTCTGAGAGAGCGAGGAAGAGGAAGAGAGGAAGAAGACCTGAGAGAAAGGGAAGCGTGGGGAAGAAGGAGTGAATGGAAATGAGACTGGGTCAGTGGTGATACCCTCTCGGCCTATTGATATCCGTCCTCCTACACTCTCACAAACTAATCTACTCTAGCCTCGATCTGGTCTCGAAACAGGCCTCCCTCTCCATCCCAACGGCAGTGGCAACTGCAACAGTTGAAACCTTGAAATCGAAGGAGGACTGCCTATCCCGGAGCCCAATTGCAGAATGATTACAGATCCACTACTGTCTTTCTACTGGGAGAAAGAGAACAAGGGTCTCGGGAGAAAGCTGCTAATAATAATAGAAAAATAAGTAAATGTGGTGTGGGATTTATAGCCCGACTCCCCGTCCCTTCCCTATTGTGTGTCTCTCCCTCCGTGTCTGTATCTGTTGTGTGTGTGTGTGTGTGTGTGTGGATGAATCGAATAATGATATCTTTGACTGACTGACTGACTGTGTGGGATCTTGTTCCTCTTCTGCTTTCTAGAGCACACTTAGGGAAACTGTAGGGCTCTCTCTCTCTATCTAGCTCATCTCTGGCTGGAAGAAGTACGTCTTCCACGACATTCCCTCCTTGTACTGAGAATGTGTTGAGTCGGCGAAGGAAGTGGTCTAGTAATCTCCTCGCCTCTCGTCTCTCTCTCTCACTTTTCCTGAGAAGTTCCTCTCAATGTACTGGGCTTCAGAGGCTCCTTTCCGCTGTAGTCGAGGAGCCGGAGCGAAAGGAGAGTATGGTTTAAACGGATGATCGATTGGAAGGGAGAGATGTCCTTACACATCTACTTTCTCCAGGAAAGGGAGCGGAGTAGTCCCACTTTCTCCAGTCCTCTCTCTAAGAATAGGAGGGTGCCTTTGTGTGCGGGATGTAGGGCTTGTGGGAGAGCCACTAGTGTGCACTTGTTCCAAAGCAGAGAGAAAGTCCGTCCTGGATGAACAAGATGATGATGATGAAGATGATGATGATGAGGAGGATGATGATACCACCTCGGCTGCTGCTCATGGGAAATCCAAGGGAAGAGATGTTGAGAAAGGGATATCTTCCAGTCCCTACCACCACCGCCACCAGTTCCCAAAACCAAGACTATATAGTCCTCCAGTTCAGCTCCTTAAATCAATACTTTGGACCGAGAAGGGATAGGATTGGATGTCCTGGAGTATATAGGGCAGGAGAGGACTTGTCGTACCGCAGTTAGTGGAATACCTACCCCCCTCCTGTCCGTGGTACAGGCACCAAGCCTAATGCACACCCACCCAGCAAATCTACCAGCCACTTCTCGCTCTATATGGATCTCTCTCTGCAATCCTCCAAGTCCGGTTCACCTTTCTCGATCTCGTAGCTTTAGATCCGGGGACTTGTGCTCATCACAGAGGATGATTGTTGGCACTCAGTTCCGAATTCCAACGAGTTCAGCCCCTCCAGACACACTGGGGATTCATGTGGACTAGAAAAGTCTGTGGAGCTGCCCTGACTTTCTCTCTCGTCATTGACTCTGTGCTTTTTATCAGGGCCTGGGAGGCTTATTCTTTCGATATAGAGCCTATTTCCTTTCTCCCCTCCTCGTTCACTTACAGTTCCAGGTAATAATAGTGGCGGTGGTGGTGGTGGTTGTAGTGGAATCCCAACTTACCTACTTTCCCATACAATATATTCATCGACAATCAAAAGGATCCTTTATGAATTTAATGAGCCACTCCACAGTCGACTTACACCTTCTACTCAATTTATATCCCAACTCGGTTCTCTCCTTCTATCTCCACGGATCATGATACTTAATCCAATGATGATCTCTTTCCGTATCCCATTTCGCACTTATCCAGCAATTTTTTATCAAATTCTTCAGTTACTTAGCTCTCACTGCTCACCTTGCAGTTTCAGCCTTGCTATTTTCCCCCAGAAGCTATGTATCGGGCTATGAATGGGGAGATGGGTGCCTCTGATTATAATTGACCTGACCATAAATCATTATAAAACAATGCATCATCCTGTTAAAGCAATTAATGATGGGAATGATAGGAATGAAGCCTTTTAATTAAAGGCCTGGCCCGGGTTAAAATTGAATTATCTCCTCCTTGAATTTATGCGCTTAGGTTGTCGTCAAACTTTCCCAAACTCAATTTGCCTGATTAAAGATCCACTGGCCCTGCTGCCAACTCAGCGGTAGGTAGCGGTCCAGGACTCCCTCGACTCCATTTGACCATGACCCAGAAATTCTGAGAGCACCTTTGGTTTTGATTATTGGGAGTAAACTAGAGGAGAGAGGTATATGGAGGAGTGGGTGCTGTGAAATAATCCAATATTGCTGAATAAATTGATGGGAAGTGGTAAAAGGCAAAGTTCATATTTACTTTCACTTGCCACAATATGCAAATAGGATTTATGGCTGTGGAATAAAATAAAGGGGGAAGGTACAGGAAATAGGAGTCTCTTTGCATTGGAACTAAATATCCCATGAAAGTCGAGGAAAGTTACAACTAAACTCTTTAGCCATACAGCTTATCTTCAGGATCTCTTCACTCTGTTTGATCTATTTCGCTTCCTTGTGTTCACATCTTCTTAGCACTTTGCAAAAAGCCGAGGAAAAGTACAAAGGGATAAAAGGCCTTTGTGAAAGTCAGAAAACAGGACCAGGCAAATCTGGGCTTGACAATTCGATCTAAACTCCAGATTCCCAAGTTGGGCTACGGATATGGTGGTAAACGTATTTTATACTTTATAACCCCAGGGGTTTCTCCGGAACATTGGGAAAACATGAAAATAATCTGTTCCTCGGCTTTAAACTTTTAATGAAATTCATATACTTGCTAAAAATGGCAGTTCACAAGGAAGAGCTAGGGTTCATTTTCCGCATCATTTCCACCGTGTCATTTTTGACTATCTCCCTTCCTGTTTACAAATATCTGTTTCCTCTGATCGGGAAATCCAGCCTCAACAATGGAATACATTCTCCAGAAAAGTATAAATAAAACATGATATTTCCTAATCCTCTGCTTGGATGAATCCAATCCGAATTCTTTCCTAATATTCATGGAATGCACATGGGATGATCCCTCTCCTTACATTACAAGGATAAATGGAGCTGGAAAACAAGGGACTGAAGGAAGACAATATTTCGACCTTTAATCGTGACATTTCCCAACTTGTGCAAATCAAGATAAATGGACAGGGAGGGCTAGGACATGACACAAGCTCGGTTCCAAATTTCCAATGACGATTGATTACTTGTTCCTAACGTCCTTTTTCGGGGATGAAAGGAAGCTAGCTCTTAATCTGTTATCAATGCCAATATATATTTATTGGAGGAGGGAGTAGGGTAGGCCTACTATTGTGTACTCTGTTGTGGGATTACATACAATCTACGGTTATGGTGTGTTGTTATCTTGTTAGCTGTGGAACATTGGCTTGGCATAAGCACCTCCTCATCATCATCATGGAGAGAGACAAAGATGAGAGCCAGATTATCTTTAGCTTTTTACGAAAGGGTGTCTGTCTGCTCCTCTACAAAGAACTTTGATTGTGAGACAAGGAGTGAGAGAAGAAAAGTAGGGAAGGATGAATAGCCGGATGGACTCCGCTTTTGCAACTATGACGATAAAGAGACTACAAATTTGAGATGTGTGTACAAGGGCTAGAAGATGGTATTAGTCGACTTGTCGGATGTATTTATATATGCCTCAAGATAAATAAAGAGGTGTGATGTTTGTGACATGGATTTAGTATCAAGAATCCTATTGTTGTCATCTCTGTGCCTGGCATGATATGAATCTCTCCTCAGCTCCTCTGCCTATAATCCTATAATCTGGAAGAAATGGAAATATGATGCCACGACGCCACGCCATACCAACATCACACCAGGAGGACCACAGGAACGGTCTTTGTTTCCGTTCCCTCCTCCAAGAGGTGCAAATCGGCATCATCATCGTGATATATGAAAAATCTTGTAGCAGAAATGTAATTAGCCGGTCAAAGCCGAAAGAGATGTGAAAGAGAGAGTTAGTATAGATGAGCCAGACTAGTTCCCTTTTACCACCACGTGTTTCTAATCTCTGAAGGGTTAAGAATAGGCATCCGTTTCAGACAGCTTTTGGCCTATTTTTAGAGGCCTTCTCTTGCCGTTCATTTAGTCTACTACACTTATATTTGTAATGTCTCTACAATGTGTGTACAATGTATGTATATGGGGTTGAAGCTCTTCTTTACTAATAATAAAAAGTGAAACGTACACATATCGAGAGGAGGGCCGGTATAATAACCCTGCAGATCGGATGATGATGATGATGACGAGGATATGTTATATACTAACCTAGGAGATCAAGAATGTAAATATGTGTGTAATATACTACAACTTGGTCTCTTTCTCGTAGCGAAATCCATGGATCGGTGGATTCGGATTTACATACCGTTTTTTACAACCGATCTGAACATTTTCTTAGAACACTCTGGCCTCTCGAACTCTTGTACTTCCTCTTCCTATTTCTCCCATCATCTCCATCAAAAAGGACACTGTGCATAGATTCTATATCAAACATATCGTTATTATTATTATTATCGTCTGAAATCAGACCTAATGTCTCACCACCACGGTCATCATCATAACGACTGTGATTGTCTTCTTAGCCTAGTTCGGAAACCAACTTCAAGTTTTTTCATGTTTTTCACCACCAGCAGTTGAAGACAGGTTTTATTTCACGGTTATCTCCTAATCCGCTCAACGCAATCTCTTAGGTAAGCTCGTCTTCTTAATGAAACTTAAATCAAGCTTCTCGTCATTCGCCGACAGTGTGATAATAGTAGCAATTTCAGCATTGAGAATAAGTTTGTGCATCGGTCTGTGATATTTTCATGGGGGTTTTGTACGTGTTTCACCAAGTCTGCAAGTTTGCGTACAAAATATATATGGACCGGCTTACTTTTCCGGAATAAAAATATAATAATATAATAATAATTACTGGTTAAAAGCCCTGATTGTGTTTTGATAATTGGATACAGATGTTGTTAGATGAGTGATTTAGAGTATGAAAGAAGACTCTGGCCTCGAATTAAAAATGCCTTCCGTGTTCTCATCGCCTTTACCTTCTCTCATGTCGGAGTTTGTGGTCTAGTGGTTGGCTACATGATTTGTGGAGCTTTCCTATTCCAGTGAGAACTTTCAACCTACCATTCATTCACTTCTCAACGGGAGGTTGGAGTTTAATTTCGAAATCTAATTTCCGATCCCATCTCTTTGTAGAATGATCGAGAGTCAGGAAGAAGATACGAAAATTCACGAAGTTAGGAAAATCCGACAGGAAACTGCCGACGCGCTCCTTTCGATAGTTCTTAGATCCAATACCCTCGAAGAAGTAAGGGATATTACATGTATAAATATGACTTTCTCTCCGATCATAATGTTTCGAACTGGATGGTGAACAACACTGGAATTAGCGTAAAAAACATTTCTTTTGAAACAGGAGGAGTTTTTCAGACTGGCCAACTTAACGATATTCAACTATACGAGGGAAATAGTGACAATGATAAACGAAGGATACGAAGGTGAACCCAACGGAACTAAGGGACACCAAAAGTCGGCTCCGACGGAGAGAGTTTCGTGGAGCTTTTCAGGCGCATTCCTCTATTCCCTTACCGTCATTACTACGATCGGTAAATGTGTTCCAATAAATGCTAAGGATGCCAACATGATGATACAGGGCTTTAGTCAATCTCTCCTCTATCTCTTCTAATTAATTGATCCAGGTTATGGGAACGTAGCACCCAGAAGTCCTTGGGGGAAGATTACTACGATTCTTTATGGGATTATAGGAATGCCGTTATTCCTTCTCTACCTCTCCAATATAGGGGACATTCTAGCTCGCGGTTTCAAATGGACCTTTGCCCGTTGTTGTCAATGCAGGTACGGCGTATCTACGCTTTCCTATTAACATAATCCCGGATTAGTGTTCCCCTACACCCCTGTTTCGGTGCGTATGTAATCCAAGGACTATGACTTATTGTTACCGTGTTTCGCAGATGGAACTGCATAAAGCCACCGAGATACCTTGAGGACGGAGAAGTTGAAGAAGAGGTCCCTCAAGAAGAGGAAGAACCAATCACTGTACCTATTTCCGTCTGCCTTACCGTTATGGTTGGATATATCTGGGGCGGAGGGCTCCTGTTCGCGAGGTGGGAGGATTGGTCCGTCCTCGATGCTTCCTACTTCTGTTTCATTAGGTGATTTTAACTAATCTATTCCCCAACTCTTATTAACGATGCGGGTGTGTAGGTGTGAGTCTTAACATTACTGTCCGTTTAATTGCCCAGCCTTAGTACGATCGGATTCGGAGACTTGGTTCCAGGGGATGCGGTGTACGCGGAAGGCTTGGAAGATGCCATTCAATTATCTTTCGTATTTTGTTCACTCTACCTCCTGCTGGGGATGGCACTCATTGCCATGTGCTTCAATCTCATGCAAGAGGAGGTGATTGCCAAAGTCCGTGTTTGTGGCCGCCGATTGGGTTGTGCGAGGTGAACGAGGGAACTGCCACCGCTAATTACATTTCGATGTAAATTAATTAGGATGTCCTCAGCCTCCCCAACTCGAAGGACGGGGATTGAGAATCAGAGTCAGGATTTAATTACCTCTCGATTCGACGACGGGGGCCTGAGTGTACAGTCGCCTAATGTATTATCTGCTCATTTACAATATGTACTGACTACTGGATTACTGTTAAGCGATAAACTAGCACAGATTATCTTGCCCCCACGGTAGACGATGACCCATACGCCCTCGCCCCTGCCCTCTTAAAAAAAACTGGCGATTTTAAATACCGTTCATCCCCCTTTGTGCTGCAACAGTTCGTTTTTTTGTACGAATTAAGGGATACCCCACAATGCTGTGTCTCATTCTCGTACTGACTTCTTCATATCCCTCTATCTAACTGTCTGATATTTCAGATTAGAATTAATTCTATCGTCTTATTCCTCATCGTAGTCCTATAATTCCCCGGTTAATAATAAGTTCCGACTTTTTAGGCTACTTTCCCCTATCTATATTCTAGCAGTGTAGAAGACTAGCTCAGCCTCAACTTTCTCCCGTTCCCTCTGTAGGAATAAATACGTGTCAATGGATAAAAATATTATTGTCAAATCTCCAACCTTTGTTTTGTACTGACCTTTCCAGCCGCATGCCAATTTCTTACTCCGGTATATTATATTTGTACGACATCTCAATGAATAAAATTAACTCTTTTCTTCATCTTGTCATGAAGGAAAAGTTTCTCTGTATAGAGTGAAATCGGCAGAGAAAGCAAAAGTTTCCGACAAGAATTATTATTATTATTATTCGCAACCGAACTGCAGATTCCGGCCTTGAGGAGCTCTTTTTCATTCCTCTTCCTGTCCCGAACCCCCCATCTACTTCTCTGGGGGGAAAGGCCCCTTTTTTGATCTCCTGCACTTGAATACATATTCCTATCGGACGGGTAGCAGTGGCCGATAGATAGATCTATCTCTCGAGAGTGCATGGATGCTCTGGATTTCGTCCCTGCTTCTGATGGTATGGCAGTTTCTGGTTCGCCACAGTATTTCCATCGCAGTAGCATTCATCCATGTGAACCCTACAGGGGGGAAATAATATATACAGGAAATTTTGATGGCACAGGAACTGGAGTTGGGAACCGTCGTGTGCGAGAGGGTAGAAAGCAAGTAGTAATAAAAAAGAAGTAGAAAGCTAGTGAATGGGGATCGATCGAGCGTCTCGTGTCAAATGGAGATTGCGCAACCCCCTTAAGGCAGGATTTTGCTTTCTCTCTCTGTCTCTTTCTCTCAATCTCATCACCACCTCCCTTCATTATTCGCCTCAGATTTTAAAGTCACGGATCGGAACAACAATTCATCAGGACGGAAGTTACAGGATTCATTGTTGCACTTATGGTCAGGGAATCGGGAGTGCTTGTAGGAGTGAAAGGGTTCGAAAATCGAAATTGAGGAAATATGCCGAACTTCAGTTTAGCCATCCAGTTCCGAAGAAGGGGTTCAGATCCAACATCTGCCAACTTCTCTTTCGTATTGAGATAGAGTGGTTTTTGGGAATTTTTTGCAAGTTGCAAGAGCAGTTAGTTGTGACGAAGAGATTGGAAATACTATTATATCATTAGGAATGAGATGAAGGGAAGGAAGAAAGTCAGCTATTAAATATCATATAATGTGCGAAGCCAGAAGATGCTGCTTGTCAATCTTCTCCGTCTGTGTGGCCATTGTTGTGTACATCGTGCTGGGGGCACTGGCATTTTTCTTCCTTGAAAGCAACTACCAGAAGAACAACAATATCGTGGCCAAGGAGAGTGTGAGTTTTAACGAGCTGGATACAATAAGAAATCACACGGTACAACGACTATGGTAAGTTCTGAGGGTTGATGCGTTGTAAGTGAAAGGTGGCTTTCACTTTGGTAGAGGAAGTTGTAATTGATTTGGCATGTAATTAATTTTAGGGCTTTAACAATGGAACTGAATGTTTTCTACGAATCCAACTGGACCCAGTTGGCAGAGTTGGAGCTGCAAAAGTTTCAAGAAGACGTACTTCGACACTTGTTTCCCCTCGATGACATTGAGACGTACCGGAGGGAGCCGTATTATTATGGAGATGACTCTTTCGAAAACTTCCCTGCTGCCCTACTCTATTCTTTAACACTTATTACAACCATAGGTAAAATCAAGAATATTTTAGGTCTAATTCTGGAGGATGGGATGTATGGAAATTGTAATCGGCGATAGATGATTGATATTAATTGATGTTTTTAATGTTTAGGTTATGGAAGCGTCAGTCCTAAATCACTTCCAGGACGTATTCTTACAGTATTTTACGCAGCGGTTGGGATACCCCTAACGCTCTGTTACTTGGCAACTGTCGGCGACTTTCTTTCTCGATGCATTCGAACCATATACTCAAAAATCAGGGTGAGTTTCCAACAAGGAATCTGTTTATAATTCTGTGAACCCAGTAATTGTGTTTGTCTAATTGTATTTGCTGGGTACAGTGGGTACGTGGCATAACTGAAAAAATAGTGCCCAAATTGATGTTTAACATGTAAAAATTTCACAAGGTTGAAAAATTAACAAAAAATTGACATTTTCAAACGAGGCGTTTTGGATAGATTTTGAAAATGTTTGAATGTTGTAAAGTAACTTTTTAATGGGGAATTATCATTAGCTTAGATACATTTTTGAAAATGTTAACCCTTTCGGATAAATCGATAGATAGTGATGTTTGAGATAACCCCGAAAACCGGGTACAAATCCGAGTTGAATACCATACAAATAATCATTGTTACACCCTCCAATGCATTTCTTGTGCTTTTTCAAAAATCGTTGTCAAACTCTCTTCTCTGTATTTCGTTTTCTGTACTCTTCCAAAAATCGTTGTCAAACCCTCCTATGCATTTATCCTGCTTTATTGCTCTATTAAATGAGCCGTCCGCGTCCAACGAATAATGTAATAACGTATCGAAGATGTGCTAGTTTTGTTGAATTGCTTATGTATTGAAACTGTCTTGAAACGTTTAAAACACTTAAATATCCAAAATCTCAATTTACCCAAACCATAGAGAAAAACTGCAATCCTTCTATACATTTCTATTACTTGGATCTTTAAAATAACCGTTGTTTAGTCCTTCGATGCATTGGTTTGCATGCATTCGATCTTGGTTTGCGTTTTTTAAAACCCGTTGTCGAGCACCCTTATGAATTTGTCTTGCTTTTTCTCTTTTAAATAACCGTTGTTGAATGCTCTTATCTATTCAACTTGGCTTTTGCTCTTACAAATAACCGCTGTTGAACACTCCTATGCATTTATCTTGCGTTGGGTTTTTAACTAACCGTTGTTGAGCCCTCTAAAATATGCAATCTTTCGTAGCGCTTTAAAATAACCGTTTTCGAACCCTCTAATTTATTTAACTTGGCTTTTGCTCTTACAAATAACCGTCGTTGAGCCCTCCAATGGATTTATCTTGCGTTGCGCTTATAAATAACCTTTGTTGAACCCTCTTGCTTTTTTGCTCTTTCAAGTAACCGTTGTTGAACCCTCTCATCCTTGCGTTTCATTTCAATGTGTCCTTTAAGAACGTTGTATAAAGTTGGGCGACCGTTAGCTCAAGCGATTCGTCAGTTATCGTGTACCGATGGACGGACTACGGACTGGAGTCAGGAGTAGTCAGTTTTGCCTCTAAAAATTCTACCAGAGATATCCAAGTCTCTTTCAGGCCAAAAAAAATTATCTACTATTATATTATGGAGCAGTTTGTTTTTTTATGTTAGCAACGCTTTATGATTGGTCAGAATCGTGTCACGAGGAGCGTGTTTGCGGCAAATTCAAACTCATTTAGGTTAAATTAAAATACATGTTAAAGCATTTGGTATACATGTTAGAGCATTGACGATACATGTGTGAGCATTGGGAATAGATGTCAAGCCACATGTTAGAGGATTGGAAATACATGTTAGAGCATTGCCAATACATGTTAGAGCATTAAATACATGTTAGAGCATTGGCAATACATGTTAAAGCATTGGGAATACATGTTAGAGCATTGCCAATACATTTGAGAGCATTGCCAATACATGTTAGAGCATTGCCAATACATGTTAGAGCATTGGGAATACATGTTAGAGCATCGGAAGTACATATGAGAGCATTAGAAATACATGTTAGAGCATTGTCAATACATGTTAGAGCATTGCAAATACATGTAAAAGCATTGGAGCTACATGTTAAAGCATTGCATATACATGTTAAAACATTATATACATGTTGGAGCATTGGAAAACAATTGGCGGTACATGTTAGAGCATTTGCAATACGTGTTAGAGCATCGGAAAGATATGTTAGAGCATTTCAAATACATGTTAGAGCATTGGCGATGCATGTTAAAGCATTGGAAATACGTGTTAGAGCATTGGCGATACATGTTAAGGCATTGTAAATACATGTTAAAGCATTGGGAATTGATTTTAAGCCATTGCAGATACATCATAACGCATTAGAAATACATGTTAAGCCATTTCAAATACATCATAAGGCATTAGAAATACATGCTAAAACATTAGATACATGTTAAAGCATTAGAAATACATGTTAAAGCACTAGAAATACAAGTTCGAGGAGAGTTTTTGGAGGTTCGGGTTCGAATTGAGAAGTTTGGAAGGATCGGAGGTTCGGTTTCGAATCGAGATGCTTAGTGGGATCAAAGGTTCAGGTTCTGGTAGAGCGGTTAGAGGAATAAGAGATCGAGGGTTCAGGTTCGGATAGAGAGGTTTAGACAGAGGGGATGGAAGTTCGGATTCGTATTGAGAAGTTAAATAAACCGTTGCAAACGCACATACGAAAGAGGTGAAACCTCTCCGATACACGAACGATTTAAACAGAGGTTAACTTCACGTGATACATGTTGTACAAGTACCCGTTGTACATGTTGTACAAGTACCCGTTGTACATGTTGTACAAGTACCCGTTGTACATGTTGTAAAAGTACCTGTTGTACATGTTGTACAAGTACCCGTTGTACATGTTGTAAAAGTACCTGTTGTACATGTTGTACAAGTACCCGTTGTACATGTTGTACAAGTACCCATTGTACATGTTGTACAAGTACACGCTGTACATGTTGTACAAGTACACGCTGTACATGTTGTACAAGTACACGCTGTACATGTTGTACAAGTACACGCTGTTCATGTTGTACAAGTACACGCTGTTCATGTTGTATCAGTACACGCTGGTCATGTTGTACACAGGTACACGCTGTACATGTTGTACAAATACATGCTCTGTATACATTGCACGGTATGTGACTACAATATTGCGTTGAAATCTCATTTTGCCCCAAAATGCCCCGTGGGGCGCGCCGGGGTGAGTGGGGGTGATCCCGTATGTATGTACAACATTGCACTGTATGTGGCTACAATATAGCATTGAAATCTTATTTTGCCCCAAAATGCCCCGTGGGGCGCGCCCCGGGGCGAGTGGGGGTGTTCCCGTATGTGTGTACAACATTGCACTGTATGTGGCTACAATGTAGCATTGAAATCTTATTTTGCCCCAAAATGCCCCGTGGGGCGCGCCCCGGGGCGAGTGGGGGTGTTCTCGTATGTGTGTACAACATTGCACTGTATGTGGCTACAATATAGCATTGAAATCTTATTTTGCCCCAAAATGCCCCGTGGGGCGCGCCCCGGGGCGAGTGGGGGTGGTCCCGTATGTGTGTACAACATTGCACTGTATGTGGCTACAATGTAGCATTGAAATCTTATTTTGCCCCAAAATGCCCCGTGGGGCGCGCCCCGGGGCGAGTGGGGGTGGTCCCGTATGTGTGTGCACGGTTACACGATTCATGTATACAAATATTTACATGTGGCATGCAGGTATTGTGTATAGAGACATGTAATACTATTGTAGTGTTTGATGGTGATGGGTTTTCAACATTGGAGTAGGTGGGCAAACCCCAGTGGGTGTGGTTGTTTTCGCCCAACTTCGAACTGCCGCTGCGTCTGGACAAAAGGAACATGTATTCGAAAAAAAAAATTGAAAAACTACAACCGTTCACGAGTTATCGTCGACGAGGACAGACGGACGGACGGACAGACGGACGGACAAGATCTTTTCATTAAGAGGTTTCACCTCTTAATAAATATCGGGGGGGTACGATGAGCATTGCAAAAACATGGCAGAGCATGGAAACTACACGTTAGATCATTGGGATAAGTATGTTAAAGCATATGGAAATTTACATACATGGAGGGGTCGGAGGTTCAGGTTCAGATGTTTAGAGGGGTCGGAGGTTCTACTTCAAATTGAGAGGTGTGTATGGTTCGGTAGGCAGGGCCATGGGGTTCGAATCAAAGAGAATTTAAGGGGATCGAAGGTTCGGGTGGGTTCAAATCAAGGCGTTTGGAGTGATCGGAGGTTCGGGTTCGAATCTGTGGGTTTGGGTTTGAATTTTTGAATCAAGGCGTTTAAAGGGATCAAAGGTTCGGTTTCGATTGGGGCGATCGGAGGTTTGGATTTGAATCTAGAACCAATGCTTGGAGGGGATCGGAGGTTCGGGATCAAATCAAGAAGTTGCTTGCAGGAATCGGAAGTTCGGGGTTCGAATCTAGGGGTATCCATTGAATCGTGTACACATTGATAACTTTGCTACTGAATGCAACAAAAGCATCAAGTCGTTAATTTTATCGTCCTAACCTAGATGGGTGAAGGACGCGCGAAGCGCGTCCGAACCCAGCTAGTATTTTTTTTATTCCGGAGGCAAGTCTATGAAAAGTAGCCTACCTACTAAATATATTTATTATCCAATTCTATGGACCTAGCTATTAGATTAGATGCTTTGACTTTTTAAACCGTTACATCGAATAAATTAATAAGACCGTATAGGATATGAGTATTAAACGGGTTATTATATAGTACTATATATAATATGTAGTTATTATTAAATGCCTCCTTAATGTCTGAATTATCATTATTTTTATGCATATTTCCCATGTCCCAGTGAAAACATTTCGAAAATATCAAAGCTAATTGTAATATCGAGGGCGGATAATTTTAGAAACCCCTATTGGTAACAGTTTCTTCAAAATTCAGTTCAGAATTTAACAGTTCAAATTTTTAACCCATACATATTTTTAAATTACTAGACCATAATTTTTAACTGTTATAAGTCATAATCGTTGTTAAAAAATGATTAGATCAAAATCTTTATGCAGTGTTCACCAGAGATTAAAAATGCGATATTTTTTAATGTTACAGAGAAAAGGGAGTTGTGGAGTCCCGATTCCGGTTTCGTTGGTGCTGGTATTCGTCTACTTATGTGGGGGTGCCGGAGTTTTCTGGTGGCTGGAAGGCTGGCCATTTGTTGATGCCGTGTTTTTCTGCTTTGCCTCATTGGCAACTATCGGGTTTGGTGGAATGCTGGACCCCCGATTGTGCAAACATGTAAGATTTAAATTACGATTTTTTTAGAAACTACTCATCCTAATGAAACTAATGTTCCTATGGACTGTCGGGGTTCAAATTTATAGGTATCGCTGCTTGTATCATCAGTATATATATTGCTGGGAATGGCGTTGATTTCCACGGTCTTCAATCTGGTTCAAGAGGAAATTGTGCGGGGAAAGTCCGGACGTGGGCGACATTACCACAGGCCAATATCCTGACTGAAGCACAATAAGGATATGGTTCCTCATCAGGAAAATCACGTAGGACTCCAGCACATCACTTTAGATGCTACAAATTCTTCCATGGTGAGTAATTGAACTTTCGAATGCAGGCAAGATCCTAAAGGTTTGATGCTTTATGCCACTTAAAGTAGCATGGGGAAATACTTACAGGGGGATGAGTACTTTGTACCGAAGAGTATGGTGACGGAATTTTTTGCACCACAGCCCAATGTTGTGGAAATGACGACTCTTGGAAATAATATAAATTATGGTTGTGGATCCGCGACCCTCCCTCGTCCTACCCGTTCTAAAACCGTAACCTTTGAAGACGAAAAATTGAGCAAAGAAGCTCCCCCGGATGTCTTTATGTAAACTGTGAACCTAAAATTCAAACCCGTTGTTTTTTCAGTACCTTTGTACTAGTTCGTGTACTTGAGGCTCCGGTAGAAGTAGAAGTAATATAATGATCCATAGCTTTCACTCTCTTTCACTTCCGAGTTTCGAGTATGAGTGAACCCGTCCATGATTTTGATAGATCCGCTACCACCACAATAATACGGAACCTATTTTATGAGTTTTGTAGTCAAAAATGATCTCGTGGCACCATGTGAAAAATCTGCATGATTTCAACCTTTTCTACCGTTTTGCTACAAATGACTTTTGAATGTATCCTTACATCAACATCCAACGCAATATAGCTGGTCTGTCAATCCTTGCGATTATTTGAATGCCCCTGTTCGCCCTCTGATTCCATATGCAATCGCCATATTTCTTGAAATAACTCTCTCGTTCCGTTCCACATTGTAGTTCGTTTTTGAAAGACTCCAATCAATGCAATATTGAGATGGCTTCTACAGTTTTGGGAATTACACGTGTTTTAACCGATGCAAAGTGTTTTAAAGGGAGCCATTTCGGTAAAAATCCGATATCTCCATTCCATGTTACACATATTAAATGTATAATACTCAAATCCATTTTTATTAAGCGTACATTCATCGCACAGAAACTATAGTGATTCGTTTCGCAGCGGTTTTAATCGTTTCGGCATTCCAGTCCAATGACATAAATAAGAATAAAAAATTGTCCCGGTATTATTAGTTTAGCCCCGTTTATTTGCTCCTCTTTTGCTATTCGTGTTCAAGTCTTTTGTAATTTTAATTTAGCGTATGTTATAGTACCATTTGTTATATCTCTGTGATAGTGGTTAAAAATCATCCGTAGTTGCAGTGTTTAATCTCGAGAATAATGTAATCCCTAATGCTACTTCCGTTTAAACCCTGTTACCCGTCATTATGTAAACGTTCGCAAATTGATAATAAAAAAAATGAATGGAGATTATTAAATACAAATAAAATTAACCCAATTTTTGAAAAAATGTACTATTTACCGATTCATGCATTAATAATTTCTTCAAAATAGCAGCTTCTTACAAGGGAACATTCCCAACTGTACCACCCCGATATTTTTCAAACCGGTCTCATTCGAAAGAGGAATTAAAATAATGAAACTTTAATATAGGAACTATGGGTGCATAAAATATATTTGACCTAGTAAAGTAGGTCGGAAAGTTCGAGACCTGGCGCTGTTTGAGGGATTCCTATGGTAAATCCCCGTTTAGATTTTGCGAAAAGGCTGGATCAGCGCAATACTAATTTGGAGGGTCCTCCAATGTTAACTCCCTATCTCCATCGCGACTTTTTAGAGAAAAGGGATGAAAAGGGGAAAACTCGACTTTCTCCTCTTTCTCCCCTTCTCGCCCATGCTAGTTTTTCGCTTGAAACTCGCGGTCCTTGACCTTCCCACCCACTTTACTAGGTCAAATATATTTTATGCACCCATAGTTCCTATATTAAAGTTTCATTATTTTAATTCCTCTTTCGAATGAGACCGGTTTGAAAAATATCGGGGTGGTACAGTTGGGAATGTTCCCTTGTTAGATTTGTTCCGACAAACGGTTCCAGCCCCAAGAAGACAAAACTCCATAAAATAGTATTTATCCAATCTGTTGGGCTTTAAAATCCTCGAAAATCCGAGCATGGGATTTTGAGTCCGATTTAAATACAGCAGAGCCAATATAATAGTTTGGTTCGACGGCTCTATTTCAGAACGGATTCTATTCCGGGGTACTTGTATTTCTGCTAAATTGTTCTTGTTTCACAAAATTAACGTACTACTAAAATCGTTAGCAATTTATTTTCGATTATTTTGATAAAAATCTATCTTTGACTTTGAAATCGGAAACGATGAACATAAAAGTTATGCAAATATCCTGAACCGACTTGTTCAAAACGGTCATAAATTGGTAATTAAAATCAGTGGAAACTCTCTTCACTTTACAGTTTCGGAAACTGTAAAGTGAAGAGATCGAGTAGGCGCATAAGGTAGGTGGTATAGATTGACGAGGGCCAGTCCTGTGCCGGTGAGAAATTCGGAAAGTGTCCGCAGCGGGTTGGAAAAGTTGTCGGATGAGAAAGTAAGAAAGTATTGATCGGGTGAATTGGAGAGAGAAACCTTTTCGGGAATATTATGCGGGTGTGTGTGTGCCAAGGCGAGGTTTCCCCAGTCACTACCATGCGTCCGAAGGCTTAGCTGGTCCAGATCGATTTAAATCATGGCAGGCCGGCTCTGTAGTATACCCAGTCTTTGTACCATAATTTTATTAGAAATCGCGTTTATGTTAGCATTTTGGGTGGGAGACTATTTACCCCCGATTTTTGGAAGAACCACCAAGACCTGTGATGTAACCAACTCCTCAATCGTTCGGAAACTAGTTCACAAAGTACGTCTCTCAAAGTCCCTCTCACATTCAATAGGAATACCATTCTAGGATTATGATGTTCTGACTAAAGTGCTTTTACTTCCGTAGAACTGGACACCGGTCCTAAATCGGTACGGGGTCTCATTACCGGTAGAATGTCCTCTAAACCTTTCCCGAGATCTGCTCGGGGTTCGAGAGTCCGTCAAAAGTAAACGTGGCTCTCACTATCAATGTCTTAAATGTGGAAAGAAATTTTACTTAGAGCGTCATTTAGATCTTCATATGGAACGGAGGCATGCCGAGCTCATTAACAAGGTAAGGTTTCCTCAAAAATCAAGGGGGGGGGGGGGGGGTGTTATTTATGACACTTCTTCAATCGAAGATTGTTGTTTTTCAGGCGGAGGATTCCATTTGCTTCGGAGAATACTGCGATGTCATGAGATGTGATGTTTTAAATACTAATTCCTTTTTGGACGAGGACTCCAAGTCGACGGATGTTTCAATTTGGACACCCATTCCAGGGAGTTCGTCAACGTCCAAGAAAAATCCCCAAATCGCCCCTGCTTCTCGTCATATAGGGCATAATAAAGAGCATGAGCCCACCCCCGGAGAAACGGATGACTCCAAAGACCAAGACAAGGACCCCACTGTCTCATCATCCGAAGGGATGGAAGAATGCGATGAGGCATACTACTCTAAATTAAAGGACAAGTGTACTGACTTGGTCTGGGAATGCCTCCAAGGGCTCATCTCCATTTTGGATGCCAAAGACTTCAAAGCAATTCAAAGTAAGTGACAGATATTGTTTTTACTTGGGTTTAATTACCATTACGTGAACTTTATCTTTGACGATTATTTGTAATCTCAGGTGAACTGGAATCCGTGAGTTGTTCTTTCTTATCTTGTTCTCGATACGGTGACAAGTGCTGTTCTCCTCACTCCAAAGTCAGAGGGAAGTTAAGACCTTTCTTCATCGTTTTTGGATCATTGTTCATTTCTCTTTGTCTTGCCTTGGCTTATTACTTTACGTGGATTTACACACAAGGGTAAGTCTTCATGATCCATTGCATTAAATTATTCAGCATCTTTTGAAGTACGTGGTTTTTGGCCTTTGGAAGTAGTTAATTGACTTAAATTTTTTAATTCGTCAGCAGTGTGGAAGACAACGTATCCTTTGATGACGAGGAGGAAAAACAATTTCTAAATCTAGAAGCGGCCAAAATCAGGAAGCAAATATCCCTTGTAAATCGAACCACACACCTATGACCTTTCAGTTCACACCTCTTTCAAACAAATTAAGTTCCAATAGACTCCTACTCATCATGCCTATAACATATTCGTGATTGGTTTGGGGGGAAACACGGGAAGCAGAATATTATTTCGGGTTCGGTTTTCAGTCAGTTCAGTAGTAACTAGTAATGAAGGACAGGGAATTTAAACCATCGCGTGAACAATAAAATAATAATATTAAATAAATACGTCCTAATCCTCAATACAGGAGACCATCAATAAACAAATAAAGTTCAAGTTCTAAATATCTAACAGTTGCTTCATCTCCACTACTTGCAATCAAGGAAACGTAGTACCGTTCCCTCGTACACTTAGTTCGAACAAGATCGAGTGAGAGGATTCTAAACTCCAATTAACTCACGTTTAACTGACTTTGCTCCAAGATATTGAAAATGTTAGTGTGCAAGAAGAATCGGCATTTTTTGTGTAGATGAGCACTCTCGCAAGTGTTTTATTTTAAAATTAAGCGTTCATAATAGTTTGCCACAGATCCATGAAAAGTGCTAATTTTCCGTGTTGTTTAGTTTAGTTCTTTGATAATTTTAGTAAATGATCTCAAGTAATGTTCGTACATGCATAAGAATCCATCGCCGTCAACCAAGTAAATCATTACTAATGCTTTGTTGATGACAGAAGGTTATAAAATAAATCAATTATCAGTATGTTTGTCTAATAATCCCAAGGTTTGTCTATTATCCCATGAAATTATTTATGGACAGAAGTCTATGATTTGGCTATTTGTTTGTTTAGGTCATGTTTAGGAATTCTTTGCTTAAACTCCTGCCTATACATAGCATATAGTTCGGTACTTACTGGATGTCCAATTTATTTCATTGACATTAGATTACAGAAAAAGCGATTTAATTCAAAGGTTCCCATATTCGAAACAGGAAAAAACAAGCCGTATAAATTACATTACTAAACGACATTAATATTATTACCATAGATAGGGAATGGGACTGAAGAAGAATTGGCCTATGGAGATTTGTAGCTCCAATTATATTGTAGCTAGAATTGGTGCAATGCATAGTTTTGTCGCATTCATTGTACATCGGCCGAGGGAAGGAAAGGAAAGTATTTTACACAGATTGCACACTATCTTAACAACAATGCCTTTCACCTGCGTTGGTCCTTTCCAACATAAATTCGGTGGTAATCATTAGACAAAGCTTTGATTCCTTCGAAAACAATCTTAAAAGAAATGTAAAATTTTGTAAAATATATCGAATCGAACCCATGATATTATAATTATTTATATTTATCGCTAGATCGCTATAAATCTCCCAGTAGTCCTCCATTCACAGAATATGCTTTTGTCACGCAATCCATCTGTGAACTTTGAATAAGAGGTTAGATACAAGAAAGAACAATCTAATCAAAACAATCATGTTCTTGATATTAAAGTCTGCAGCCTGACTGAATCAATAATTGTATGTCAACATTAGAAATGACTCCGGTACTCGGACAATCGGAGGCGTTATTCATCGGGATTATCGGGAATTAAAAAACCTGCAGTCAGAAATCAAGGAATCCCACATCATCTCCGGAGGATTTTACACTTTTACAAAAAAATAGTGTCGAAAAACGATATTTCAACTATCATTTTCCAATCAGTTTTCCCTATTCGTACATCTATGCACAACTTAATTCGTATGCATCATTATCATTATGCATGTAACAAGACTGGTGGGGAGGCCACGAAAAGTTGGGCAGGGGCGATTTAGTTTTGACGGAGGCCCAGCAACAATACAATCCGATTCATAAGTTCAGATACCTACCCCTACCTACCTCGAATAGCTCGGTATGGCATCCTACCCCTACCTACCCCGCATAGCTCGGTATCATACCCCTACTTACCTCGCATAGCTCGGTATCCTACCCCTACCTACCTCGCATAGCTCGGTATCCTACCCCTATCTACCTCGCATAGCTCGGTATCCTACCCCTATCTACCTCGCATAGCTCGGTATCCTACCCCTATCTACCTCGCATAGCTCGGTATGGCATCCTACCCCTACCTACCCCGCATAGCTCGGTATCACACCCCTACTTAACTCGCATAGCTCGGTATCCTACCCCTATCTACCTCGCATAGCTCGGTATGGCATCCTACCCCTACCTACCCCGCATAGCTCGGTATCACACCCCTACTTACCTCGCATAGCTCGGTATCCTACCCCTACTTACCTCGCATAGCTCGGTATCCTACCCCTACCTACCTCGTATAGCTCGGTATCCTACCCCTACCTACCTCGCATAGCTCGGTATCCTACCCCTACCTACCTCGCATAGCTCGGTATCCTACCCCTATCTACCTCGCATAGCTCGGTATGGCATCCTACCCCTACCTACCCCGCATAGCTCGGTATCACACCCCTACTTACCTCGCATAGCTCGGTATCCTACCCCTACCTACCTCGCATAGCTCGGTATCCTACCCCTATCTACCTCGCATAGCTCGGTATCACACCCCTACTTACCTCGCATAGCTCGGTATCCTACCCCTACTTACCTCGCATAGCTCGGTATCCTACCCCTACCTACCTCGTATAGCTCGGTATCCTACCCCTACCTACCTCGCATAGCTCGGTATCCTACCCCTACCTACCTCGCATAGCTCGGTATCCTACCCCTATCTACCTCGCATAGCTCGGTATGGCATCCTACCCCTACCTACCCCGCATAGCTCGGTATCATACCCCTACTTACCTCGCATAGCTCGGTATCCTACCCCTACCTACCTCGCATAGCTCGGTATCCTACCCCTATCTACCTCGCATAGCTCGGTATCCTACCCCTATCTACCTCGCATAGCTCGGTATCCTACCCCTATCTACCTCGCATAGCTCGGTATGGCATCCTACCCCTACCTACCCCGCATAGCTCGGTATCACACCCCTACTTACCTCGCATAGCTCGGTATCCTACCCCTATCTACCTCGCATAGCTCGGTATGGCATCCTACCCCTACCTACCCCGCATAGCTCGGTATCACACCCCTACTTACCTCGCATAGCTCGGTATCCTACCCCTACTTACCTCGCATAGCTCGGTATCCTACCCCTACCTACCTCGTATAGCTCGGTATCCTACCCCTACCTACCTCGCATAGCTCGGTATCCTACCCCTACCTACCTCGCATAGCTCGGTATCCTACCCCTATCTACCTCGCATAGCTCGGTATGGCATCCTACCCCTACCTACCCCGCATAGCTCGGTATCACACCCCTACTTACCTCGCATAGCTCGGTATCCTACCCCTACCTACCTCGCATAGCTCGGTATCCTACCCCTATCTACCTCGCATAGCTCGGTATCCTACCCCTATCTACCTCGCTTAGCTCGGTATCCTACCCCTATCTACCTCGCATAGCTCGGTATCCTACCCCTATCTACCTCGTATAGCTCGGTATCCTACCCCTATCTACCTCGCTTAGCTCGGTATCCTACCCCTATCTACCTCGCATAGCTCGGTATCCTACCCCTATCTACCTCGCATAGCTCGGTATCCTACCCCTATCTACCTCGCATAGCTCGGTATCCTACCCCTATCTACCTCGCATAGCTTGGTATCCTACTCCTATCTACCTCGCATAGCTCGGTATCCTACCATAACCCTATCTTCCCGACCTGAATCAACTGTTGATTTTTACAACATTTAGGCGCCTGCCGGCGGGGCCCTTGCCGGGGGCAAAAAAAAGTGGAGCGTTCAATGCTATACTGCCCAGTATATGGGGCTATAATTAAGAAAATTGAAACAATCGAATGTAAAAAAAATCAACGTAAAATACGTTAAAATGAGGAAAATTCGAACAAAACTGATTTTTTACCCGTTTTTGGGTTAGTATTTTGCACATATCTCACGAACGCTTGGGAGATATTAAAATCTGGTTAGTGATTTAAACTCGTAACAAAATCGTAAATAACATTTTGTATCTTGTTGTCAACATCTAGAATCTTAAAGCACCGAAAAATTAGAAAAACCCGAAAAAACCTGATTGTCACCCGGTTTTCGGGGTTTATCTCAAAAACGTCTCGATGATTAATGTTTTTTTATTGCAGATTCGGAGTCTACGCAAAATTTGCGATAAAATGGTGTATAATATGTCCGGATTGAAAAAATTGACCTGAATATATGTCATTTTAGTAGTGGTATACTAAATACTAAAAAGGAACGCTTAAGGAGCAATAATCTCATGCACACGAAACAATCAATTTCATGACAGACAGACATACAGACATAAGCGAGATAATATATAAATGATAATAAAACCTTATGCACATAATTAAAAAATATATAAGGAGTTATTTATAAAGATCATCTCTAATACTTTGCCAGAGCAGATTTGCAATAAAAAGATCATCTCTTATCAATCCTATCCTTAGTCCACGCAGTGCAGTGTGCTAAAGTCAAAGTGCAACCGTCATTAATTATTCGGAAACTTATAAATAAATACATGCACAGAGGCCCAACTGCGCCTGAATCCTAAGCGCTATATCTGTACACACTTACACAACAACAAAACTACTAGTTATATTTGGCATGTTATAGCCCATATAATATTTCGTTTACGACTCGCATCTCCAGCCCTTAGCTTGCATAATTTAATTTCCATATCATCGGCGAGATCCAGAGAACAAAGAGATTTCTGAGGGGACTCAGTCGTTGAATCTGGAATATCTTATTTTTACGGAACTGGGTTACTTTACAGTTCCAAGAAAAATAGTGTTTTTGCATATAAATTTCGTCGTGCGTATATGGGACAGAATTTTTTGAAACTTCATGAAGAATAATTTTGAAGAAATTATTATTCCAATTTTATTGATAGATGATAAGCTACATGATAAATGCTTATAAATTTTTGTTTCATAACTACAAATTATCATCATACTAATCGAAACAACAATTTTACCCTTTTAGGCATAGTTACTTATGACAAAATTGTGAAATTTTCAAAATACCTGCATTTTAAGTAAATTTTTTTTGACCAGGCAAAAATATATCTACAAAAAGGAGCAGAAAAAGGCTAGATTTATGAATTTAACCCTTTCTTTGATTGTACTTTGTACAGGGACATGATCGGCTAAATTCATGGGGGTTCAACGGACGTGGATGTGGATAGTGGATGGATAGGATCCTTGTTGAAATATATATTGAAACTTTTCCATTTTCCCATGATGCATACTATTTGCCTTTGTCCTATGGGGTTCCTATACGCTTCTCTGCTCCTATTTAGCTTGTAGTTGTAGCTCTGCGTTTTGAGATATATAGAAAGTACTACGACGAGGTTGTTGAAGTTGAAAGGGTTGAGAGGAAATACTCTATCCAAATCGCCACCACCACCAACACTTATATTGCCACTGCTTACTAGCTAGGACTGCTAAGGTATAAGAGTATAAGCGATAGGCATAGCGATATCATCAGATTGCAGCATGTTCCTCTCTCATGTGTATAGCCTCCTCTCGCATGACAACAACAACACTCATTCCTTTTAGACCAGAAACAAACGAGCAACTCTGAGAGATCAGCAGACTACTTACTACTTACTATACACTACTGCATCCACTACTCTCTCAGTCTATTGTACTAGTCAGGCCAACTTTATGCAATTTACGCAGTTCGAAAAAAACGAGGTAGGAAAAAATCACATTACTAAATTACTATATTATCGTTCCTTTTTAACTGTATAGCAGCCAGAAGAGGAGTCTGAAATCACGATTTTCAATATTTGATATTCACTTCTCCAAGCTCAAGATAAACCATTTTACTCACTGCTAATCTCCAAGAACAACAAACAAGTAAGTGGCATTATTTTAACAATTTTTATTTTATTGTGTATTGTCTAGGCTGTGCAGTGGTTGCAGGTTGTCATTTTCCCAGCGATTTAAATTCGGGTTACGATTAGGGACAAAGATACTGTACTGTGTACTGTGATGTGATAAGCGATAGTCGAGCTTTAGCTTGTTCTTAAAACGTTCCATTGCATTTGTCCTATAGATAGAGTCTGTAGTAGTTCTTTGTCCTCCTTGTATGTTGTAGTTTGTAGTCGTCGTTCGTTCGACGTTTTCGTCCAATCTTGTAGGTCACTCATCATCGATTACACCAGACCAGAGCACAGAGCACCACCAATTCACAATTTCAGAAATGTGATTTTCCACATTCAACATTGCACTTCGATAATCGATTCACAATTCACATTTCGAAACCGTGGGTTGCATAACATACTAATATTATAGAAATAATAGTGTATTAATATTTTATATTTTGTTTGATAATCAATGTGTAATTGTAATTGTTTGTGGCATGTTGAGTTGTGGGCAGAGATTATATTATGTAATAACAAATAAGGTTTAGTGGTCAGATAGCTTAATAGGTTCTGGATTCAAGATGGAAAGTGTATAAAAGCGACGGTGGATGGAAATTAAACGTATAAAGCCCAGATAGAAGAGAGGTCAAGGGTCAAGGCACAAGGTTGGGATTTAAAAAAAAAAACAAATAAGTAGGTGATTTAAAGGGACGAGAGAGGATTTTAATTTTTTGGGTTGCCAAAAGAGTAAAGATTTTACTAAATAAGATACATCTACATGTAAATGTAATGATTCATGAGATATAAAGACAAGTCTGTTTTCTTAACTTGAATAACAAGACCATTGACCACGTTGTTCGGTGTTCCATACAATGCGTGTATGTATGGTTTTTAGTATCGATAGTTCAAAGGCCCTGTCAGTAGGGTTTTTGTAGGACAAAGCGAATTGAGACTGAAGAGCAAAGCAGTGGTTTTAACTGTTTTACTGATTTTAAAAACGACGGATGCGAGTAAAGGATCGGATGGAGGAATGCGTTAGAGCATTTTCATAGAAACAAATTATAAAGCCGATGAGGACTTGAGTGAAAGTTGCATCCTTATAATAATATGACATGTGACTCATAGAATTCATAGGACCATCCATATTAGCTGCTTCATACTTCAAAACAACTGACTTATAATGTTTTTAATTTAATTTCAGGCCTTCTCAATTGCACATACATAAATAATTGTCTGCTTTGACGCTGCCGTAGCCGTTTCGGAAAATAACACAAGTAGATTTGTTTTAAGCAAAATACCCATGGATGCCTTACCAAAGTCCTTCAAGGACCGTCGTTCTTACGGTAAATTTAAAATTCAAGTAAAATATTAGTAACTATTAAATTAAAAAACCGTGTTCGGCGTAAATAAGTCTTGAATATGCACGTAGGCCAACGAGTTCGTGAAGTCGAAACAGTTCGAAAAGATCATCCCAACAAAGTTCCGGTGATCATTGAACGATACCGGCATGAAAACCAATTGCCACCTCTGGATCGAAGCAAGTTTCTCATCCCTGAACATGTGAGTGTCGGTGAACTCATCAAGATATTGAGGTGAATTTTTTTGTTGCCTACCGATTCACTGTTTAATTAATTTAGGTATGTAAGTAATCATTTTTTAATGTTTCAATTGAACTTGTTTAGGCGCCGATTGCAGCTGAATTCTTCACAATCAATTTTTCTCATTGTGAACGGACGAAACTTGCCAGCTAATGCAGCAACGTTCTCTGACATTTATCGTAACGAGGTGGATCCTGATGGGTTTCTGTACATTGTGTACGCATCTCATGAAACCTTTGGCGGACTGGCTGAGGAACCAAAGAAAAACTGCCAATAATTGTCTCCAAAGACCATGTGCTAGTAGATGTTGTTTTTTGACAGTAACGCTTTCCCCTCACACAAGCATACACTTTGATCGTGTACAACGTAAATCGTAACTTAATATCGCAAGTTGGTGCAACAAATCTGTAATATTCAAGTATAAACTTCGAATTTCGGTAATCATGATGTTGTTTTTGGTGTATTATGAATTATTCTCAGAATCTTAGTTATATTACAAGTCGTTGTTTTTGTTACAATAATTATACGATATGAAGTAGACTTCAGGTTTTATTAATTAGCGAATGAAAGCAGCTCGTGCAACCTCAACCTCTTCATATAAAGTAATATAATACATATAAACCTATATATTCATAGCATTGTCGTTAATAATCTTATAGGCGTACTTGGCAGAATCGTTCGGATAGTTAGTAATCGCATTGTACAGCATATTTTAAATTCATTCAGATTGTAAAGTTAAGTTTGTATTTTAATGATCCATAACCTTGAAAGGTTTTCCTATTGCTAAGGGTGGGTTAATGTTCCCAGAAATATGTACCCGTTCTACGGGTTGTGAATCATAAGCAGCGAACTTTGGACGTTTCACAATGTAACTTTTTGATATTTAAAATAAATGGGATCGATGTAATAAATTACTTATTTGAATTTAAAAAGTGACCGATAACTTCACATTTATTATTACCGGTTTGATCGAAAACTGATCCTTGCATTGCATTTGCATTTTACTTCTTTTTAATTTGAATCCATAATATCATATCATCTAGACAAATGGGCAGGTTCTCGAGAACCGTGCAAGGTGCAACATTCTTATATAGGATACAGAAACAGAACGGTATCGATCCAAGGATTCAACCCAGATTTAACACTTTAGCCCATTAGTTTGCATTTCATCTTTTTCGACAAACAAAAGTCTGCGCTCAACTGAACCCCCGCAATAACATGTCTACCTACACTACGTGTTGTCCCCGTGTCCACTTGTAAAATTTCAAACCTCCAAAGTCCATGAATGTAAAGAAAGATGAAAATAACACGAATGATTACAATATCGATTTAAAGTGCTTCGAGTTTTACGGTTAAAACCACACATTTATTTGATTCCATTTTAAATCAACCATTAACAAATACTATTATTTTTTAGATCCATTAAAACTAAGGTGAAACTCAATAAATATTTTTAAATGTCGTTAAAAAAAGTTCATTTGTGTGCCATTATAAAGCTTGCATAGGTTTCCATTATGTAAATTGATAAGATTAAATAATAATAAATATAAAATACAAGCACAAAGAGGAAGTCTTGTTAAGGTACAAGCCACAATATTGATGACCCAAGTGTCAAACGATGTAACAGAAATTGTTAATTTATTCCAACATCTTGACAGTATCGAATTTGGTGTCTAAAGGTAGCAAGAAAGGTCATCATATCGTAGCAACAGTAAGTAACGCATCTCAAAAGTTTCAAAGGTGAAAGGGGCATGAACTATTTTGAGCAAACACAATCGTTATATTCAGAAAAATGGATCCCGATTTTTGATATCACCTTCATAATTTTGGGTAGTGACAAGAGGCTATTTGAAGTGTAACAGGTCTTGAGAATCGGAAAACATAAATATATAACTTATGCCTAAGTAATTTCTCCGAATAGCCATTCACCACAACACAAATATATGCAGAAATAATATAAATTGCAACCACCACAATAATAGTGACTTTTTGAGGCGATGTTACGTTGTTGTGCTAAGGTATGACGTCCCATCCGACTATTTTAAATATACAACTAAAGTTAAATCTAAGCTAACCGAAACTCGAAAGATAACCTTATACGATTGAGCCTTTCGCTGTCTTCATTATGTGAAACTGTATTTGAAAAAGTCCAAGAAAGTAAGTAGGACGGAAGGACTTCGAGGATTCGAGGCTTATTATAGTGACGGACCGAAATATTATCCCTTTGGTTTGTCCACCTACGTCCACCCCATGGTTAAGCGCTGATCATCATTGGAATTATCTGTCGTCAAAACGTCACAGTTTGAGGACGTAGCTATTGGAATAAATGAATAGACATTAAATTAGCCAACCCTAATTTCAAAATGTATGGAAAGAAATATTTGCCAATACTATTGAATAATTAAATATTGAAAACCTTAGTCTTAAAGTTACGTACGTAATATTGTTAAATCGGAGTCCATTTTTAATATGTAGGGAATTACACTTCCTATTTGGGTTGCACCAAGTACGCTGCTGAAAAATACTTCTTCAACGACTGTCGAGTCCAAGGATCTATGGAATTTAAGTACATGGAAAATATATTTTTGAAAGCAGAGACTAGCACATAGTCTATCAAACGGTATTATCTAAAATTAAATTCGAACCTCAGCTGAGGAACAAGTAACAACATTTTGTTTAGGTGATCTTGATAGTCTTCCCGTTCTGAGCTTATGTGTTCCTGCAACTGCTTTAATACTGCATGTTGAATTTCTTGCATCTTATTGCACATTGAGTTCCCGAATTGGGCGTATCGATCTACAAAAGTACAAAAATAATTCAAAGAATTTATGATGTATTTTACAAAAATAAATCAGATATGTCTAATTATTTTGTAAATAAATTGTACCTGGACTAAATAGAGCCAACCCCTTGAGGGCAGAGAACTCAAAATCATCCAAGTTGAGGGTTTGTGAAAATTTAATAAAGGCTTGTAATTTTGAAATGTGCTCGGCCACAGCAGTTAGCTTAGTAGATGTACAGTTTGTTTGTAAATGTATTAAAAGTGCGCTGACTACGCTTGTCAAGGGAATTACATTCTGACACTGAACCAGGCCAACTGCAAACAAATCTGTCCACGCCGACTTCATTACTAACTGTTGAATATCAGACCTGTAATAGAAAGCAAATGAATATCTAATAAGAGATTTGACCAACAAATGATATTCGTGAATTTGTCTTTTCTCTTTTTCCTCAACCATAATTACTACTTAGTACTGAAACAATCTGTTTATATATTTTTTGTATTTTTACTACAAATCGCGATCACTTTTAATTTTAATTTAAACAGTATTTATTTATTTATTGACTTACGGGAGCGCCTGAAAAGCAGGCAAGGATCGAGCCCAATGAATGGATAAAAACAATAATCGAGACGCTGTTTCGCATACATATTGAAGATTGACCAATCCATTATTAGGAATGGAGCCTGGACCCAGCAGTACGAATTGTGACCAGTCTTCGGGAATAATAGCCTCGGTATCAATGCCTGAGAAGCGTGGCGAGTAACTCTCCTCTTCTCTACCCTGTTCAGAAAGGAAGTCGTAAGTCGTAACAATGAATTTCAAATGCATAACAATTCAAAATAAAAAGTAAAACTCCAAACTACGATTTTCTTACCTCTGTGATCACATTCGAAATCGTTTCGATGGCTCGGGCGATTGTACTCCTTTCCAAAGAGTCACTCTCTCCAGCACTCTCGGATTCCTCATCATCTGCGGAAACAAAATCGATAATTGCAACAATAATACTCATTTTTAAATCCAAATACTAACTCTTCTACGACAGTTAGAAATTGTAATAAGAACAGAGATGCAAATTCTGAGAGGGAGTTGTGGACTTGTGGAAGAACAAAAGAAGAAGGGAAACCAATCCGGCTTTCGCACTCCGATCTGATAATTTGCACTTCCCTCCTTGTAATCCTTCAACATTTGCAAAGCGTACCTGGATAGGAGGTGTCGTATACTAGATAGCCACTCCGGTTGTTAAATCCCGTCGAGTCTAATAAGTTATTGTACAGTGATGAAGGAGACAATGAGCCCAAGGCAGCGTCAGTGCTTTCCCTCTTAAGTGCTTGATTATTTGACAGAGGCTTCCGTTCATGCTGAACTGCTGCACAAAAACGGAGACAGTCACATTCTCAGAGAAATCATGTCCCCCCGATTCTCAAACCCAAGATGAATCCATATATGAAATAGATAAGTAACAGATTGGTACTCACAGTCAGAACGCATCCCCATTTGGAGGCACTTCTGGAGGCGACAATATTGACATCGGTTTCGGTGGTGCTTTGTGACTTCACACTGCTTAGTACCTCTACAGGAATATCCCAATTGCTTACGAATTGAACGCTTGAAAAACCCTTTACATCCTTCACAGCTAATTGCTCCATAATGACGACCTGCCATGTAAATAACGTTGGGATTTGAAATTAAATGAAGGTATATAATATATTTAATATGAAGTGCAAGTAGTAATCCTTACCAGAGGCTCTATCCCCGCAAACGACACAAGCGTCTCCCGTAATACCTGTAACCCATGGCTTCTTATCCGATTCAAGGAGACTCGTAAGGTTTGTCAGACTTATATTTGGATCCATGACCTGCAATGAAATATACAAATTCCTGTATTAAAACATGGACGTGGCTTTGAAAATTAAAATTATCCAAACTGGAGTTCGGAAACTGAAGCAAATTCATATGCTAAAAACGACTAGTGTTAATCTAAGGATTGTTTTTTGGCTTGTCTCATTTTTACGTATGAAACTGAACAATAAAATTCTTGATTTATAGCTTACAATTAAGCTATCAACGAGTATAACGAGTCATTGTCAAATGGCATGGCATCTTTCTTGTCTAAGGCGATTTGCGACATTAGTGTAACTCAATTATATGAATACTTTACATGTTTACATTTCCATGATAAATACACTATTTGTATGAATGTCGGAAACACTTTATAATGCAACACAAAGGATGCATTGGATTTCACATACTTAACAATATTCATTCAAACATCAACAATAGGGTACTGTGTAATAATTTTGAATGTTTGTCGTATATTATCTATTATCCAAAATTAATTTCAAATTAATTACATTAAAATAAAATTTAAAAGTGAAACTATCTATTCTTATTTACTTACTATTTACAATATTAATTATATAGTACATTAATTAATTACACACTATAGTATTCACGAATTATTTATAGTCACTAATTAAGTCACTACAAAAAATGTCACTACCGTAAAATCCGGCACCTCCACATTTAGTTTGTGGAGCCGTATATCGGGAAATGGTGTCCATATCCCAGAATCGATAGGATCAATCCGCGGCTTTATCCGCGTTAACCGGATGATTATATTCTTGCCTTGCTCCATATCATTGGGAAGGGAACAACTATAAAGAGGATAAGCTCCAGGGCCACTCGTAATTTCATTGTTACAACCCGACATGCTTTTTCTCACTCCTTTTTTAGAATTTTGAATTATACAGACTAGTTACTAGTAAATTACAACTTGGAACCAATCACGAATTGACGGATTAAACGTTAAAAGGATTGAATATTGAATGAATTCTGCGAGATTATTTTTCGAATTTGGACAGGGAGGGTCATTAGGGTCAGAAGTAGGATATTTGACTGAGAAGACGCCAAGTAAAGCCTTATATTCTAAGGTTGCGGATGCAAGCCGTGTGGTGTCGATGGTCCAGACAACTTGGCTCCAGTCATATATGAGCGATTTTCATACGTCTCTATACCTGTTCCTATGTGGCTGGTAAAACAGTCCAGCAGATTCGTACTTCTTCCGTCTGTCTCGCTCCCTCACTCTTCCCCTCAATCCCATCATATGCATAGAACCACAAATGCCAAATTCCCGTAAAATACTCGGTTCTTTCGAATACATCGTATAAACTAAAGATAAGTTAAAAAATTAAATTATTCTTACATCACTAATGTTTGACACTTAAATGTGAGATGGAAATATACATTTTAAGTAAATGTCCCACATTTCCACCGTTTTCAATCAATGAAATAAATTTATCCAGGTCCTATTCGAAGAATGGTATACATTTAAAAAATGAACTACACCTTCAATTTATAGTTTTTTTTTTAGTTTTTAAGCTAATGTTTCTCATTTTCATCATTTTTAGTCTATGAAACAGTAGAAACACTAAAATTAACATTGATAAGACTAAATGGATAGTATAAATATTGATGTTTAACATAAGTAATACGTTTTAAATGCAGAGATAGTTTTTAAGCTAATGTTTCCGATTTTCATCATGTTTAGTCAGTGAAATAGGAACAATAAAAACATTATTAATAAGATTAAATGGATAGAATTAGCGGAGACTTTTGATACTTCAATTTTAAAGGTGTAATACATTTTAAATGTAAATACGCGTTTGAAGTTATTGTTTCTAGTTTTTGTAATGGTCTTTAGTCTATGAAATAGAAACAATACAAACATCAATACGATTAAATACGAAGTATAAACATAAACATTTAACACTTTTAACTTGTGATTCATTTTAAATTAAGAATACTTTTAATCTATTGTAAGTTTCTAGTTTTAGACGTTTCTAGTCTATGAAATAGAAACAATAAGAATAAGATCGATAAGATTAAATTGGTTTATAGCTTTTAACATGTGATACATTTTGAATCTATATAAAATTTTCACTTTTTAAACCAATGTTTCTTATTTTCATCGTTATTTTAAGTTTTTAATTATTCGTTAACAATATATCATTACATTATACAATTTATACATTTCATACTTACTAGATCGTAGTCATCCATATTTTATATTGTTAAATTAAACGCAATAACACACATTCTCTTATTTCGCACTATTCAAACTATTGACTACTTCTCTTAAAATCTTTAATTCGGTATTTAAGACTTTCTCTATTGATATACACAAACAGAAAGTAGCTTTACACTTTAAATACATGTCGGTAACATAACACGGTCTAACAATGTCAATTTTCAATAAAAACCGATAGAACATAGATAAAATTTAGGTATTTTAAGAAGAAAAAAAATAGAAACGAATGGCCTTTACCTGTAATTAGTAATTAGTAAAAGACGGCTCTCCTTCCCCTGGCCTCAAAGACCAGCACTTGATTGTAATCCCTTATTGATTCTATTGTTCTTTACTACCGATTCTTTGATTTTCCTGGCCTCTATTTTAAACTGATTTACTTTGACGTTGTAAGATTTTCGGACTCCTTTGAAGCCGAGTCTGCCAGAACCGGAGGGAGAGATCGAGGCAGGATTTCCGTAAAAGTTGTACTTGTAATTGAACAGGAAGCCGGTATAGGAATAACGGAGTGGGAAGTGAGTGCTAGGCCGATTTAATTGCAATTAGGTGAAAATAGTTAAGGTGACATGACGGGGATCTGCGAGTCATAGTTCAAATGAACTTTCAACAAAATGGCTTCTTTCTAATTCTGAGTCAAGCCTGAGGCAGGGAAGGTCAGAGTCTGTTGAAAGGAGGTTCCAGCCGGGGCACAAAAAATCCTCTCGTACAAAAACCTTTTCTCTATTATAGCCAATGTTATGTACTTCTATACGAAAGGTTCATCATCATGGCTTCGCTTCTCTCTCTGTCTCAGATTCAACAGAATCTCCTTCCTGTGTAATAATATCCTAGAGAAATTACTAAAGCGCTTCATCCGCTCTTTAAGGACCAAAAATCTAAACCCTGTCGATGATTTTAAACTTTCTCCGGAACGCTTGTCGAAAAAAAACAGTTTTTAAAACGGCCCTGTCGCTCTTAGCGTTAATGACGAAGTACTGCTCTTACTAAATTAATGATCTGGGTTTATTAATTTCGATTAAGAAGGATCTATGCTTTCAATGATTCAATTAGCTAATGGCTTTCAGGGTATTATTGGAAGGGATATTATTTTTGTGCTACTGAAACTAAATGCAAGGATGGATGAGGATGGTGTCTGGTTAGTTGGGAATGGATGTTGACCTTTAATTGAGCTATGGCTGGCTCAAGGAATGTACAGGTAAGTGCAGTGGTGGTCAAGAAGAACGGGGTGGTCAAGAGTATGGATTGGGGAGTTGGGGGAAAAGTTGATCATTTGACACGACAGAATCTGCCTCCTTTCATTGCGGGATGGAATGGATGGGAACAGGGATTTGGCTGCTATGATGATGGCATGGTGCATGGGTGAGAGGTTATACTAGATTCACTTCAGCCCAAGCTAGAGGTTAAGACCGAAGGCTCTGACGTCAGGTTGGGAAACTCCTTCTTGCCAAATCGTAGTCCGGAGATTGGTCCGGGTTCTCTGTTCTGAGGGTGAGGGGTCATCAGGACACACCTTCCCGCAGATAATAATATTATTAGACAAAAAAAAACTTCGTCACAGTCACGATCCATCTCCTGGTCCTCGTAAAATGCTCAGGAAAGCCTTTCTTACTAGGAAGAGGGGAGAGCCCATCAGAATTATCATTAAACCCGGCTTAGGTTCCTTGCGTTAATTAAATCTTAGTTGTGGATTCCTACTATTATGCATCCGTGGTTAGAATGAAATGCGGCTGAAAAATGGAGCCCATTCATTATTGGGTAGTACGGGTGCAGGAGGAGGTGAACTAATTAACCTTTTCTGTCTTGAACAATAAGCTTAGTTACTTTACAGATATTTTTGTAAGGATTGTGCATTAGGGATTAGGAATGTTAGAGGGAATAGAGGTAAGGTGGAAGAATGTACAGATTCAAATCACCATTCATTAGAAGTAAAGGAATCTTAAAGATAACCATTTAGTTTGAGGGATTGCATTTAGGTTTTTATTACGAGATTAGATTTATCAGAACTTGGAACAGAGCTCTGACCAATGAATTTACTGCGATATCAAGAGTAAAGCTTTTAAAGCTTGGTAAGGATTTAATTTCCTGAGAAAATTCTCCCCATTTACGATTTATTGACTTTTATGGAAAATTTGAAAAGAGCATGAATGGGAATCTGGACTGGGTTGGACTATCGGATGGGATTGTACGAAATGTGTAGACATTGCTGACTTATAGCGATTCGGAAATTAATATATATATATACATTATTACATTGCAGATTTAGCAACAATTGAAATAGCTACTTCGTTGAATTAACTATGCACACTTTGCAAGGAGCTTTTGTTACAGGAAAACTGTTGCACTTTCTTTCCATCCAATTAACATTAATATTGTTGACTAGGCGTAAGCCCGGTAAAAACCGGGATCCTATGTGGTGGGCCAGAAATATGGCGTTAAAATCCTTGAAACGTTGAAATGAAGTACGGTTAATAATTTTGATGCACCAGATAGAATCCCGGTTTTTACCGGGCTTAGGCCTAGTAGCTTATAAGAGCTTTTCGGTGGAAGAAAAACATGTCATTTTTGATAAGCAAGCGAGTGAGCGAGATTTTAAAACCCTTACTTTTGGTTTTAAACAATTAAATTAAACAATGTGCAATGTTTTTAAACCAACACCTACACCTCCACACTTTCTTTAAAGCCATAAGAATGAATTTCTGAAGAGATTTCGATAATTTAAACAGCTTAAAATGTCATGGGCTCAAAATTTTAACTTAACCGAAAGTTTTCACGGTGGAAGGAGATGTGAATCGTTATATCACACGATGATTTAGAAATTTCGACAACTTCGAATGTTTTAAGGCCAAGGTGTTAAATTTTAAAATTCCAACTCAACCAAAAGCTTCCTCAGTGAAAGAAGAATGTAAATCGATGTATCAGGCGATGATTTAGAAATTTTGACGACTTTGATCATTTTAAGGTCAAGGGGTCAAAATTTCACAATTCTAACACAACCAAAGGATTTCTCGGCGAAAGAAGTTGTCCATAGATATGTCACACGATAATTTCGAAATTTCGAAAACTTTGACCGTTTCAAGGTCAAGGGGTCAAAATTTTAAAATTCCAACATAGCCAAAGCATTTGTCAAAGTACAACGGTACAAATAGATATGTCACACGACCATTTAGGTACAATATTACATTAGGTCAGGTTGGCCAAGGTCACAGGTCACGGAATTTTAAATTCGCATATAGCCTACACCAGTGCTGATTTTTTTTGTGAATTTTTGGCTATCTCAGTTTTTCGATAAGTCAACCCAGTAAGAAACGCATAGATGGAACATCAGTGACATACAGACGGCCACTCTTATGTATATAGATTATGTGTTTTACTATATTGTAGTTTGTCAAGTATTACATTTGTTCCCCAATTGTCTATATAATTAATTCGGTTCGGGCCTTTGCTTTAAACAAATCCTGCAGATTTCTTTAATGGACACATTTTAAAAATTCATAATCAGGATGTGTTAGATCATGAGAGAATACTACCAATCAATGTCAATCTTAAAACCAAAGGAAATTATATTTAAGCATTAAGCGAGATCATTATTTTTGACGGATGCCTAGTAAATTCATATTCAAAAACTTGCTCAAATTTTGTCCCATCCCAATCGAGTCCCAGATGGCAAGAAAAAGAAGAAGCTTGAACCTTAAAAGTGGTTGGCAGCCAGCAGTAAGTAAAGTAGAACCGATAATACCGAAGCTTTTAAATCTTTGTAAAAGGTGTTTACTATTGGCTTATTATCAACATTCAATGACTCAGGTATTCAAATTGCATGAATTTTGTTGACCATGTAGTTTTTTATGATTTGTAACTAGTAGTCAGTAGCTGTGGATGGATGCTATACCAAGCATATGTTGTACACAGGTAAATTAAAGCGTGAGAAAGATGGTGATTCTTCTATTATTCAGTTTTTTGACGGTCCACCTGTCGCCTTTAAACTATGCGTCCATTTTTACCCCTTTTCTCCCTAACATTATATCCAGCCCTTGTACCCCGTGTACATTTATAGCTCTAAAAACCTTTTTAACTTTTTTGTCGCCTATCTGCTGGGGTTTAGTTTATATTGAAGACCAAGCATTTAAGACTTCGTCTCCAACAGTCAAGAAGACGTGCATTTGTTTGCGTCTCTTCTCTCTAGAGAAGTCAAGAGCTCAAACCGGGTTCTTGTCATCTTGTCTTTGAGTTCCTACTTTAAGTGGAAGCTTGTACTCTTCAAGAAATTAAACTCATGGGCAGTTAGTAATGCAATGCTCATGTTTCGCTTATTCGGTTCGTACTTCGTAGTCTTGGTGGTCAACGTATGAATGATGATAATTAATAGTATAGATTATTCATTTTGAAATTACCCGTTTAAGATACGTTAAAAAATATGCTGCAGTGTCTAGATCCTACTTTGTTTCGTATAGGAAAGTTGTAAGCTTTAAATGCCAATTTTATTCAAACTAATTTTATTTGCTTCTTGCTTTTAAAAATTAGAATCTTTAAGCTCTTCTTTACCAGTTTTTTGAATGACATGGTTTACTGGGAAAATATTGATTGTACGAAAATAATTTATCGTTGGTTATATAAAAAATTCGTTTTTTACATTTTTAATTAAGTTAAATCGGAGCTTGTTTCAAACTGTTCAGTGACTAGTGGCTTTCATGCGAATTTGTGAATGACATGCATTTATATGGATAATCCATTACTATTGCAAATAAAAAATCAACGATGCAAATCGACTTAGAATTCGTTAACAAGTGGGACTTTAAAAAGTAAAGTACAAGTTCAAAATATATTCATGTCAATATATATTCACTTCCTTAATCCTTACCTATTTACACCATAATGACCATAACTACTCTCGCCGCATAGACATTTCTAACATCAATGAAACGCTTCCCCATAACAATGCATATAAATAACCTTTAACATTATCTTTAACATTAGCTGTGTGTTTGTCCGTGTCTAACATGTTCATCTCTTGATTTTTAACTGCACGAAAATAGAACCATATACTTATAAGCGTAATTTCCATTAAAGCTTATTTAAATCTCAAACTAAAAGTTAGCAGAACCAAGAGCAATTACTTTACATTTTGGCATGGATAATTAATAATTGTTAAGGATGCTTTTATGAGTCCGTCTTTGCTTTGATATGTCTGCCTGTACCTATACCATAAAATATAATATAATTGTATTTACATTGTAATTGCAATAAATGAACCAACTGTCCATATCCCGGACTCGCAGACATTTTCATATCTTTAATGAATGAGCTTAATCAAAATAAAACAGCATATATATAAATTAATCTATTACAAACATAATCAAACTGAAGCATTTCCGACATTCCTTTATATAACAAAAAGTGACCATCAAATCGGTTTTAATCGCATTTACATTATTCAAAATGAAACATTATTATTCATACTAATAGTATTACTATTATTATTACAAAAGTTGTATTATTTTTTACAAGATGCCAAAAACCCGAGGTTGAATGTCATCTCTCCGGCTAGGTGTCTACTATGTTGCCGTATATGAGCCTGTAGTTGTGAATAGACTGGACTGGATGAACCAGTTTGAATAAAACAAAATCCTCCCCACACATACACCATCGTTCGAAGTATTATCATTTATCATATCACATATCGTAAAATAATAAAGACCATTCATTCCTCCTCTCGTCCTGTAAAAATTAAAAATCTTAATTACAAGTGCAGCTGCTTAATCCGTATAAATCTACGGATTAAAAAACTCCCATCGATCCTTACTCCTTACCGAGAGAACTAGATAGAGGAGTAATCTGGAGAGATCGTTCTAGCACTTATTAAATTTAATAAGACCATTTGTCGAAGGGGAAACGTCAAATAAACAGGGCAGGGCTGTCGAAAGTTCTTGTACGATTTTGAAAGTCGAAGATTGATAAAAAACATTTCCAGTTCAGAGTTCAGTTCTTTCCCAGAACTAAATATATTAACGTTTTGCTACATCCTATTCACTAAAATTTAACAATCCATATTTCGAAATTCGAATCGAACCGAAACAAGTGGAAGAGTTCCATTGATATTTTGATATATTTTGCCTTCATTTGGATGAGCCTAGCTCTTTAAAAATGGTGGTAAGTGTGATTCGAGTTATTCTTAACTGTACCTACAAAACAAACGGAAGTGTTTCAAAAGGAGGATTTGTGATTTATAATTTTGAGAATTGATATGATTACAGCTAGTACTGGTACTGGGAGATCTCCATATCCCTCATCGGGTAGCAACGTTACCAGCCAAATTCCGTAAATTACTATCACCGGGTCGAATTCAGCATATTTTATGCACGGGGAACCTCTGCACAAGGGAGTCTTACGATTACTTGAAAACTGTTGCTGCGGACGTTCATGTGGTCCGAGGTGATTTTGACGATAATCTTTCCTACCCGGAGCAGAAGGTCGTCACTGTGGGACAGTTCCGGATTGGGATCTGTCACGGACATCAGGTATGTCCAAAATAACGGGTTGCAATTGGAAACAATGGGATCCTATTTTGGGTTCATTTGATAGTTATTTTGTTTTTGTTCTTCAGATTGTACCTTGGGGGGACCCCGATGCTTTAGCGATGGTTCAGCGTCAACTGGACGTGGATATTTTGATTACAGGTCATACGCATAAATTTGAAGCGTATGAGCACGAGAGCAAATTTTATATTAATCCTGGGTCTGCAACGGGAGCGTACCACCCCTTAGAAAAGTAATTAATGACTAAAGAGTTTCTCATGTGTATTTTGAATTATGATTTTAACCAAATTGTATCTTTATTTTCAGCCGGGTCATTCCGTCCTTCGTTTTGATGGATATTCAAAGCTCTACCGTAGTAACCTATGTTTATCAGTTAGTTGATAATGAAGTCAAAGTTGAAAGGATAGAGTTTAAAAAGTAATTTTAGACGAAGTTTGTTTTTCTTAGAGACATCTCTTCATCGTTTCTTTACAAAGTTCTTTGCAATTAATTACTTATATAATATTTATAGAGTAACACTTTCGTACTATATACAACAAGTTGTAAGTTATCATGATTCGATGCATAATAAAACTATGCAACTCAAGAACAAAATCGGAAGTAACTTATTGGGATGTTCAAATCTGTATCCTCAGGAATTTAAGACGGGGTTTTAAGATCTACTGATTACACAGTCGTACACCATTCATTGTGAAAAATGAGCTGTCAACTTCCACACTTGGATTTGAACAGAATCAATGATAGGCTTATTTATGTTGCTTTATAAACTAAATTCTTGTAAACTTGACTCAATGAGTATCGGAGCGGTGAAAAATTTTATCCGATGCATTGGTGACTTGTCTTCCCGAACAGAAACGGATTCCTTTATTATTCGCTCGCATCTACCGACCCAGTAATAATTAATTCCATGCTATTAATTATCATATTCTTATTATGCCCAACTGTAAACGCTTTAATTGATGCATTTGAAGTAAAAAATTGGCGGAAATGGAATTAACTGGAGGGAAAATTTTTAATGGGTGAAAAATGGATTGTCTTACAATTAGACCGACTGTTTCCCACACTGGCATTTTTTCAGCTGTCCATTTTTAAGGTCATCAGTCGTAACGTATTATATGAAGAATTTTATAAACAAATGTATGTAGAACGGACGATGGAATTAACAATGGAGACATTACTTTGTACTTGTACACAATTGAAATACAAGTAGCAGTTTTTGGTTATGACACAATTATTCTTTGAGAAAATGTCAGGTATAAGACATTAAATCACTCAAGATAATCCATAATCTATTTTACAAGACTGGTTGATTTTAGTCATGCCATTGACTCATTTTCGCTCGTTCTGCGTAGCTTTATAGGGTCAAGTTCAAATTGAGCGTCAGACAGGAGTGAAATGTCGTTATTGGAACCAATAGATTCTGTCGAGGAATCGTCATCCTCATCATCCGTCGTTTCATCGCACTCTCGTATGACTGTGGTTAGGTCTTCGATACGCTGCATCGCTAGTTTTAGGTCGTTCTGTAGATTCAGAGGAACGATTAATGATAATTCAAATCTATGCAATAGAAAAACTGGTATACACCCTACAGGAATTACCTTCAAGGTCGAAATTTCTAAATCAGCGCTTTCAAGCTGTTTTTCCAAATTCGTTCGTCTTCCTTGGGCTTCACTTTCTCTTTGTGTTAATCGGGAGATTTCATCCTTAAGCTCCCGTAATTGTCTCTCACATTTTTTAGATTTGTCGATCTAAAACATATTATGTCCACAAGCAATTTTATTACGGAGATAACAAATAATCGCAGGGTTAAATAAAATGTTAAAGCTGATTACTTACAGCCAAGTACTCTCTGGTCTGAATGTTTTTCATATCTTCCTGATACTTTTCAATGTGTTCTTTTAACCGTGCAACCTGACCCTGTAGAACAGCAATTGAACGTTCAGTTTTTAATATTTCTTGATAAAATTATATCCAGATTAACTATTAGGTATTTTTTATCGTGTGCTACCTCTAATCTAGTTTTAGTTGTTGTTTCCAACTCAAGTCGTGTCTCCAATTCTCTAATCTTCAAATGGAACCTTTTTTGAATCTGTAGGGAAGCCTGGTCCCCTTCAAGGGTCTCAAGCTTCGCCGTTAACTCAGCTATTGTTTCCTTTAAGCTTGACGTACCAGCTTCCAGTTCACTGATCTGAATACACTGGTCTGTGATGGTTGTTTGATCAACTGATAATTGCTCAACTGCAGCTTTATACTTTTTCATCACCTTAATAAAAAACATGGTTTTAATTCAAAATTCAATCATTCCCTTCAGTATGGTAATATTACTTAAAAGTCTTTACCTCGGCAAGCTGTTCTTCGCCTTCTTCAAACTGCATCTGCAGGTTAGATTTTTCCCTCAAGACTGCATTTTTTTCATTTTCAGCGTGATTGCTTCTTTTTGTCAAATCTTCTATCTGATGTGCCGTGTCTGACAGTTCCTCTTCAACCTGGTGGAACGTAGTCATAGTCATGGCTTTATATATGAATGTTATAAAAATATTAAGACTTGATGGAGATTGACTTACTTTCTGCTTAGCCCTACTAATCCGTAGCCTTTGAGATTCTGAATCTTCTAGTTGGTGTCGAAGTTGTCGAAGCATTCCTTTACTTAGAACATCGTTTTTAGACTGCTCTAGCATTGCCTGGGCATCTTTCAACAAAGCTTTTGTACGTTTTAACTCTTTCTTCAAACGAGAGACTTGCTCGTGGGAAGCATTCTGACCCATGGAAAGTTCTTCCAAGTCGAATATTTTTCGTTCTAGCTCTTGCTTGGCACGAAGAATTGCTGTCCGTTCTTCATGTTCAGATTCTAACTGACATTCCAATGCTACAATTGAAAAATAAACATACTAACTTGCAATTTCTTATACTTAATAAAAATTATGAATGCCACAAAGTCAGAAAGAATTTTTACCTTTAACTTTTTTATGAGCCGAACTTCTGACATCTTCAATTTCATCTTCCCGTTGCTGAACTTCTCTCTTGTGTTCCTTTCGCATTTGTTCAAGTTGCATTTCCAAACGCAGTTTTGTACTTTCTAAACTTTGGACTTGACCTGCCAAGTCATCGAGCTCTTCTTCCTGAACAGACAAGACATTATTTATGCGAAATAAAATAAATTAAGCGTTTTGGTTGGCTGAACCTATGTACCTGTTCTTTTGCTTTTAGCTGGAGATCGTTTTTGGCTTTTCTTAGAGAGCTTAGTTGTTCATTACTACCACCTGAATGAGATACCTCTTCAAACTCCGCTTCAAGGTTAGAAAGCTTTGTTTCTTTCAGCTGCAGTTCCATTTTCAGGGCCTAAGAACAAAACAAGGACAGTCGTAAAACAAAATATATCTAGGTAACATAACCTCAGCGTTGAATTCAAACATACCTGCATCTCGTTGAAATGAGAATCTTTTTGAATCAAAGCAGAATCTCTTTCACGAATGATCTTCTCTTTATTAAGCTTTTCCTTTTCTAATTGCAAGTTTAAATTGGATAACTCTCCATCAAATCTTCGTTGTTTTTTGTCCAAAAGGGAGCACCGAGAGGATTCCTCTTGGTGTAGACATCTTACATCAGAAAGTTCACTGGATAATTTTTGAATCCGTCTTTTTAGTTGTCCAACAATCTGTTTTTGTTCCTCGGATTCTTCCCAAGCGTCACTACACTGTTGATTAATTGATGGAATTTCACATTAATTAACAACATTGTAATTGAACTAACTCCCAAATAGTATTTTTAGTACTCCAGTGGAATCATACTAAATTTAATTTAAGACTCACTTTTTTCTCCAGTGACTTCTTTAATATCATAATTTGATCTACATGATCTTGTTCCCTTTGCCGTAACCTTTGCTTCATCATTTCTAACTCTCGCTTGCATCTTTCCCATCTTTGCCTATAAAAATAATATATTGATCAATAATGCTTGCTTTACAAAGATAACAAATAAAATATCTAAAACTGACTTGTAAACGGAATCCTCGATGTATTCCTCCGGCGTACAATCTCCATTAACTTCGGATATTGAATAGGATAAATCCAATTCTAGCTGTTGTTTCTCATTCTCAAGACTTTGGCATCGGAATTTTAAGTTAGATAAATGACTTTCTATTTGTTGCTTTTCACTCATTTCTTGCTCTAATTTTTCCGCAGTTCCTGCCGATGCAGCTTGTTCTTCAGTAAGTTCTGCACCTAGCTCGTTGACCTTTATTCAAAACAATAAGAATGTTTAGACTTATTTATTAAACCAGACAATTGTAGGACATTTTATTATGGCTAATTTGGCAACATTATAACATGCAAGTTATAGTCAAGTGAGTCAAGAAGAACCGAGTTTCCACTGAAATTTTTACTAAAACAATTTGAAAACTTTTAAATACACCCAAGGGCTCATGGTGACTTACACCGGATGTATTATTTTCTGCAGCTATAAATGATCTATGAATATCATGACTGATACTTGCATCCGACTCTTCAGCTTCGTCGAAAACATTAGGAACGTCCATTAGTGACACAGCATCGGAGTTTTGCATACCAATTGAGGAGTCGGTACCATCAAGAGTGGCCCAGCTAGCAGAATGGCTCATTTGGTACCCTCTGATTGCAATGCAAGTGCTCATCTTATCTCGCGATCCCCTACTTTGTGGTTTCCGGCCTGGGTGCATTTGCACCCATTGTTGTTCTATATGATCCGACCGTTTTAAAAAATCTTTGATTTGAGCAGATAACCTAGCCGAATCTGTCTGAGGGTCAGAGTGCGCAGGGGAGGGCTCATATCGTGTCTTAAAGGTAGTCCGTGAAATTGAAGGAGGTAGAAGAGAGAATCCAGCTCTTATAACCACATTATCTTGTGGAAAACTGATACCATCCATCATTCTCCGTTGTCCATTTAAACCGGTACTTTGGAATTTTCTTGGATTATTATTGTATCGGGGAGCCTGCTGGGATCGCGCGGGCGACGGAGATGAGTGTCTCCAGAGTTCATTATCGGAGTATCCACTAAAGCTTGTTGATGCTCGATGAGATCGACTAAGGGCTCCTGGGCCCGTCCGCCCGAGATAATCATCTCTACTGAAAGATGACATACTGTGGGGCTAGTTGCGTCAGTTTCCCCCCTTCATTATGATGCAGCAAATTGGTACCTCTTAATTAGGTGAGTGTCACTAGAACTTTATCAAACGAAGACCCATAATTCCCTCCGCTCC
This sequence comes from Desoria tigrina, assembly GCA_906901685.1. Classification (NCBI taxonomy): domain Eukaryota; kingdom Metazoa; phylum Arthropoda; class Collembola; order Entomobryomorpha; family Isotomidae; genus Desoria; species Desoria tigrina. Next base: position 13,112,122 of record CAJQTU010000004.1, read on the forward strand.
CTGTGTTAAACCAACACTACTGACCCTCACTCAAGCTAATTCACATTGTTACTGCATTTCCGGACTTCCTGGTACTAGTTTTAGTACTATTTTAAGCTCATCGCTAATGGTGAAAACAGAGGAGCAAAAAAAAATTTTGCATAGAGTATGCAGGATTAATTGGCATTTAGCCAACGACAACTCTGGCATACCACTTTGGCCTACTACTTTCACGTAGTTTAAATGTCAATCACAAATATTTCCGGGTATAAAAAAACTTTTGTTTTCTCCCAGTAAGCCGTAACATATGTCTTAAATTACTTAAAGCTGTCATGATAAGATGCCAACTCAAGGATTCTTTCAACATGCCAATTCGCCAATTACAATAAAAATCACGAATAATTCTGGAAACGTTCTTACCCTGATTTCCAATTTTTCATTCTCTAGTTTCAATCGATTCCGTTCTGCTTCCGCTTTCTCATATCTGAGTTTTAACGAGGCCAGCTCATCCTATAAATATGATTTAAAACCATTTTATATTAATAGCGATATAGGTACTTATTTTTAAAATAATTAACTACGAAAAGCAAGGACACTGACCTGTGCAGATTGCAACTTCTCATGAGAGCTTTGAACTTTTAATAGAGGAGAAATTTGTTGATACAACTTCCACCATGACCAGTCTCGTACCGCCAGTAGTTTACGTACGTTTTTCTGGACGCATCTAATCGCTACATCTCGGATTTTAATTTTTTCCAATATTCTCCTTGCTAATGAACCTCTGCAACGGGATTGAAATGAAACGAACAATGCGTCTAGCGTTCCTGTTTGTTTCCTTTCCAGTTCAGTTAATAGCCAAGGCTTCATGAAAACCTAAGTGATATTTTCAATTTAATTCAATGAAAAACATAAAATAAAGATGAGTATTTAATTTGCTGCACATACTAATGAAGTTCCAAGTTTAAAAGCGGATGATGGGAGATCTTGATTGTTAAAAATATCCACCACTCGATCCTGAACATTAAATCCTTCTTCGTTTAACCCTGGAGATCCAAGGCATTTAAATTTCCTAACAAATTCGGTTTGCGGCACATACTGGGGGTAGCCACTTTTGTAAAAGCGAATTATTCCGGCCATGCTACTGCTTCGAATCTAGAAAACAATTTTTTTAAATTAGCTTAAAGCAATACTGAAAGTTATTGAAATATTGGAAACACGTTTACCTGCTTTCTTAAACTGTTTACATCACAAACATCAACGGAATGAACCTTTTTGCAAGGATTTAAGCAGTTGATAGATTGAATTTGGGTCCTTCCCATGATTTCTATTAGATAATCCTACGAAAAATTGAAACACTTGAATTTACAAAAATTTAAAAGAATTTAAAAAAAAGTCAAACGACCTTTAGTGATATATGTATAAATTATTAAAATAGCATGGTAGTAAGGCCCTTACTGTTTGAATTTTTATATTAATTGTGGCAGATTTTTTTTGCCAAGTTGTAGTATAATTCCTACGGATACTAGAAGCTCGCCTTAAACCCCCATCGGATGCAGTAGATGTTAAGCATATTCCAATTATTGAGTTACTTGACTTCAGAAACATACAGTTGATATTGTCTCTAAAAATAGGAACATTTAAAACATGAAATTTAATACAAATCTACCATAATTCTATTGAAATGATTTAGAGTTTTATTTATTCTTGCTTACTTCTGTGACTCTTGAATAAGTACATTAGTAAACTTTGAAGCTGAGACCATTTCCACATGATGTAGAATTTTTTTAATGTCGTATTCTACAACTTGAGTCCCATTTGAATGAGCCATAGTTAATGACGTGGTTCGAAAATCTACCGAGTAGAGGTTTTTGAACTGATTTTCCCCGTAAAATTCGCTTTCAAATTTTTCCAAACATCTCGCCGGTTCCTTTCCATCATCTAAGAAGTACAAAAGCCCCTTGGTCTTCAAAGACTGATTTGATGGAGAAGGGAACGAATCCAAAAGTGGAAGAGAGTCGTATTGGTGAATAAAATATTCTTCCTCCTTCAATGATTCGTTTTCATGATATTCCAATCCAGCAGAACCATTTGATTTTGATAACAGACTAATTCCTTCATTTTCGTATAACTTTTTAAGCCGATCGTAGTTAAATTCATTAAGTAGTTTAGAAATTCGATCATTGACGTAATTACAAGCCAAGTCTCCAAACCTGTAAAATGTACACAATATTTATGAATAGAACAAAGATATCTTTAGTGATAAAAAGTATATTTTATAAAGTGCGAAATACCTTGCCGCAGTACCCGTAATGGAAGCTCCTATTTGAACGACGTTAATACTTAAGCATTGGACATTTCGGAATCCCACACTATTTGACTTATTGACTGTAGTGAATAATGAGTTAACCGTTTCCAGGTACAGCCCAATCGAGAATCCAAGCACATTTCGAATACGAGAAATATCGCTATCATCCATCACTAAGGTTTTCTCAACATTTTCAAGCGAGAGACCCAGTAACGCACAAGCACTTTTGAAATGCTGTTGCCCTATCTCAATATGCTTAGTTGAGCCACGACTATTGTTCTGTAACGCGTTCGAAACTGTGCCTACCACATGTCCTAAATGATAAACAGCACCAAATACTGACCAAACAGATTTAGCAAAGGCTTCTCCTAGCCCTAGGGTCACCATGCAAGTGAGCATATTGGACATCTGAACTAAGTTTTCTTCCGGATCCACGGATCCTGATATTTCTGATAGAAAGAAAGACGCTGATTTACTTCCAGAGGTATCAGCGTCGGTATCGGTTAATTTTAAATCCTTCTTAAGTTGTTTTAACAAGGGATAAGGTCCAAGAAGATCCACTGGACAAGTCGATAAATCATGAAGGGCTTGGAGAATCCCAAAGTAAGGTGCGTCGTAAATTCGTTCGACATCCAATAAGAAAACCTAAATAAGTATTTAATTTTAATTATATTCAAAAATTATTTCATGAAAATACCTCACACCATACTAACCTGTGAATTTACTCCTAAAATTTGTCCTCCCAAGTCAAATTCTAAGTTATACATCACAGTAGATTTTTCATGTTGAATATCGTTTGCCGAACAAAAGAACTCCACCAGGCTAGTCAAAGCCTGCAAGCGATCCCAGAAACTTCCCACGTCGACATTGTTTGTAGGTAGATAAGCCGTTTTGTCAGTTCGAGAACCTTTATTTTCAGACAAGAACCGCAAGGTCTCCTTTACACATTCTCGTTTTGTTAGGGCGTTAGATTGTCCATGGATTATTATGGATTGATGCCTTCTGTTGATTACCATTCCTCTGTACGCTTGGTTTGCAACTGAATATAAATTTGGAAGTAATTTGGAATACGTAAAAGGTTGCGTGACCAATCTTAATAGCTTCTGTGTTTCCAAATCCAATCTTGCATTTTTTGTAAGAAATATCATAGAATTGTTGGTGACAACCTATACGATTTCAATCAAACAGTTAGTAGTAATCCACGAATTCTAAAATAAAAAATGTGATAACTTACAGTGCATGGAACATTCGAATGGCATCGGTTTCTCAAAATGTGAAGAATTGAGGATTCATTGATCAGATTTAAGTTCAATAAGTAAGGAGAAATATCCAGTAACGGTGGATTAATCTAAAGTAAAACACAGATAAAAACACAATCTCCTACAACAATCGAAATTATCTCAAAATTTCCAATACTTTTACTTTGAACTAACATTTTCAATATCATCTTCAGATACTTCATAATTTTGACCCGTTTCCAGCTGAACACGGCATCTACCAGTTTCTTCAATTTTATCTACTAATCGAGCAGTCACAAAACCGTGTTTGTGAACAAGCCAAATAGCATCGGAACTCCGATGTAGGGTTTCTTCTTCGTCCTATTCGACACAGAATAACAATTTTAATCATACATAGGTCAACGGGTTACTCATGCGTATCTTAAAGTTATATCGTTACTTACGAACTCAGACTGAATCTTGTCAATATTTTCAATCCAATGGAGGGCAGAAAGGACCTGTTCAACAAATTTAGAAGTTCTGAACGTGCAATATTGTATTTACATAAAAATAAAGTAATGTCATATCGTCTTGCAATTTGCTTTGGTTGTTCACCTTTAATTTTACGGCACCTTGTGAAGATCTGATCATTTCAATGACTTCATCTCTAGATTTACAATCTAAACGAAAATGAAATTCAATTCAATTAGTATCCCTAGATTCAAAAAAATAATTTAACTCAACGAACAAACTGTATTACCAGTAAGCATGGAATTGACTGCAATGAGACGATCTCCAGGCAATAGAAATCCTTCATTGAAATCTTTCAGGCTACATCCTTGAGCGGGTTCAACGTAAAGAATAGAATCATGTCCCCCATTCTAAAAGTAGCAATATATGTAATGTAAATTCAGTCCCTTCTCGATACTTTGTGTCTGTAATTTTGTGACAACTTACTTTAAGGGCAACAGTGGCTTTTCGCAGAGAAAATCCAAAATCTCCTGTCGGTAATCGGTCGATACTTACAATCCTAATGTTACCTTGCCTAACGGTTTTTATCGGTAAAACATGGTCCCCTAAATCTAATTCCGGTTCCGCATAAAATTTTGCTAGGGAGACAAGGTTATGATGCGGACTCTGCGGAGGTGTAACAAAGCTTGGAGTGAAACTGGAGTTACTCGCTGAAGTAGGAGGCCTTGATGGGCTATATCCAAGCTGAGCGGGGACATCTGCGGCACTGTAGTCACTAGAATATCTTGAGGTAGATGGTCTAACCGGGACAGGAGGGGGGCTCCGACTGTTCGACGGAGGTGCACGTGGTGGTTTTGCTAAATAAGACATTAACCATATCAATTAAATAATACATTAATATTTTGACACACAATGGGGGGATAATTGGAGCCCAGACTTCAATTCCGACAACATACCTGGAATTTCAGGTGGATGGTGAACCGGAATACTCACAGAGGAAGCAGATATAGATGACTCACTGCTATCCGAATGTGAAATTCGAAAACCCAGTCCCTCATTTAGAGGAGATTTTAATGAAGGATAAGTAGCAGATTGTGGGGGTGGATGCGTAAAATTCTCGCTACAAAATACATACATTAACTCATTAATTAAGCCAAACCACTTTTGATTGAATGATAATCTTTTTTAAGTAGTACCTATAGTCAGCGATGATGCCACTGGGTAACTTTTGTTTGTCCTTCTTGGCCTTTCCCAGTTTAAAGCTTCGGCGGATCTCATCTAGTCTGTGAAGATCGTCGGGCGATAACTTGTCCTTTACTTTTTTTCCAAAACTACTGACTTTGCCCCCATCAGAGGTTGCACTGGTAGATGTTTTTCCTGGCTTTTTATCTCTATCCCGATCCTTTTCAGATTTCCTCATGAACTGAAACATCTTGGTAGTCAAAACGCTTTTTTCCTATTTCATAGATTGGTCTATCGATGTTGAAGTTAAAGTATAGCTGCAATAAATAAGAAAAGAACCAGTCATCACCTTAAAATTGATTTTTCAATTACTTAAGTATAAATTTGTAATTATTGTATTTATTTGAAATTGAAAGGAGAAAGGTTGATATAACCAAAACCAATGGGTGCTTACTTGGAGAAAGCGGTGCCGAAAGCGGAAAACGCCCCCACTTTTGGATTTACTCGAAAATTCTTCACTACTTAATTGGCCCCTTGTTTAAATGTCAAGTAAATAATCTATCCTTAATCTCATAGTCGAGTAGTCAAGACTGATTCGGGAATGTCTCACAAACCGCAAACGCAATCAAAAGAGCTACACACCAAATCAGTACCGGTTGGTCGGTTAGGTTATTTTTAATATAAATCTTAAAGTTATAAACCCGCAAGCTAATCTACAATCATTTTCTTAACACAGGTAGATAATCAAACAAAGTCTCAAACTTCGAGTTTAGCGTCGTTTTGCTTATTGCATCTGTCCGTACATCTATTTTATGTATAATAAATGTCAAAATGGAAAATGTTAAAAAGTTGAATACTTCAATGTAAGCTCCTTCACAGTCTTTCTAATTTACAAACTTCAAAATTAGCCTATATTATATTATGATGAATGAGATAGAAAAATGCTAATGAAGTACTTCCATATATATGAACGTATTTTTTGTATTTATGTCCCGTTTAATTTATAATGGCCAATATAAAATCTAACTCGAAATGTCTAGTTCTTTCTGCTGTATATTAGTTTCAATTTTGCATATTTATTTTGCATGCTATATTGGGCATTACTTAACAGACACAAACTTATTTGTTATAGTTGATTATTGCGAATCCCTATATTTATCTTTGTGAATTATGATGATGACTGTGAGGTGAACTAATCGGCTCGACTGTCAACTTGTCGGTCGGCCCTCCGTGGTCCTTTTACATCCTATTTCGGATCTCTAGGAAGTTGGAAGCCGTCTGATCTGAACATTAGAAAAAGTGTCAAATCAGAAACAGTAGTCCTCCCACATCTGCAATCGGCCTCGTCGATTTTCCAACAATCTTTGATCTTTAGCTACGTTTATTGTTGTTTTTATTGAGAAGGATGTCAATACAGGACAAGGAGAATTGACAGTTATCCTTCTTCTTGGTCTTGTTGGGAAGTTTAAGTTTAAGTAAGACAGCGGATGTTATGTTGTCAGAGAGGTCTTCTTGTGCTGAGGAGTCAAAGTCATAATAATATCATAAGACAACATATATATAGCTTTCTAGCTAGGCAAGAGACCGATAGAGATGATAAAGAGCAGACATGCCCATAAAGCCAATCGTCGTCAGATGAAGAGGGGCGAAATAAGAAAGCCATTTAACCCTTTCCTAAAATTCCCGAAAAGTGAATAAAAGCTACAAGCTCAGATTATTTATTAATTTTACTAGTTGTCCTTCAGTATTTCACAGTTAATGGCTAGTTCAGTCTTAAATTCGTAAATTAAAACGGAGGCTCTAGGTTACAATTTCAAATTTAGATTGAATTTCAATCACATCGTTGAGATTTTGAGATTCTGCACTGTGAGAGAAAAGGTTAGAGAACAGCGCGAACCTGTGACCCAAACCCAAAGTCAAACGTTGAAAGTGTGAAGTAAATAGTATAAAGTAAGTGCTTTTGCAGAGTTCACTGAAGTTCACTCACACTTCAGAGTTCATTTGGGTTTTCGTTTGGGTCATTATACTTTATACATTCAACATTCAATACACAATATTTCACATTTTGTGGAATTGCAAATTGTAGATTTGAGATTATTGGAATAAATATTAAATACAAAATAATATTGTTGTGTATTGGAAATACAAAATGTCAAAATACAATATTTTATTGAATATTTGAATATCAATTGATTGTGTATTTAGTATTGAAATAGAAATAGAGGCAAGAGGTGAGAGGAGTCAGAAGTCAGAAGTTTCGTTTGGTGTTTGGAAGTCGTCGACCTTCGATTTCTGCATTTCACATTCCACAACATTTGATTTAACATTCAACATTCAGCATTCATTCAACATTTGGCATTAAAGAAAATTCAGCAGGACACAGGACAACGATTCGGTAAGCTTTTGTTTCGATTTTGGTTTTTCAGCTTTCAATGTTCAGCCTTCATCCAATCAATCTGTCTGTATACAGTCAGTATACCTAAATCGCCTATAACTAGTCACTGGTGTAGTTTTGAATTTGTTCATTATTTGTTATTTTTATTTTTTTTAATTTATGGCTTAATTTCTTCTGTTGTATAGTACATCGTTAGTGCTTGACCTTGACGTTTCACCGGTAAGCCGCAAGATTCATTCAGCATTGACTGCAGTGTGCAGTGCATATCGATCTCTTCTTCATTCGATCATTCGTTTGCCGTTTATCTTTGGAATTGGAACACATTAGAAGACTGAACTGAAGGTAGAAGGACAGAGGAAGATTATTACAAAAATCGATAATCCGATTAATTGGAAATTCGATATTTGATATTCAAAGGATTCATTACTCATTCAACATAGCACATTGGACAAAGTTCTGTATACAATATTTAATATTTTGTATTTATACAGCCCACGTCACAAGAAAAAAATAAACAGGTACCATATTTATCTTCAATCTAACTATCCATGTAAGCTGGAAAGTTGTTGCCTTCCTCATAAATATCCATTCCCTAATGAATTATATTCCCAATTAATACCAATTTTGAATTTAAATAGTTTCAAGCTACTCAATAATTAAAACAAATATTGACAAAACCATGGTCGATATTTGGTTATTAATTTGTAATTCGTTTGTGAAAAGCAATTCAATGATTTTATACTTTTTACAGAATCTACAATCGTTGGAAGCTGGTTGGAAACAACTACACAATGAGCGACAAGTGGCGTGGAAGATATAATCCAGACAGTGAAGTCTTTAACGATGATTATGAGGTAATTTTGGTTTGTCCTTTCATTGTTGTGCTCGATCTTTTGCAAGTATACCAGGTACCATATCGAATATCGATGGTTATTTTGAGTTTTTAATTATTTCACCCCTTTATTCTTTTGCCAGGGTAGTCCAATTTCTAATCATTTCGATTTCAACGAACACTGGGTTCCTTAAAGTCTCAATGTGATTTACCCTTGTTTGTTTATGATTGAAATCTGGCAGTCCACAGTTTCTTATTTTGTTTGTAACTTACATTAGTATTGCATTTTAGAAAGCGTCCTAATTAAAGATCAAGCAAAGGAAAGCAATATTTATCAATACCTAACGTGTATTTTTAATGAATACTGGTTCTACAGTTCAGTCCGAATTCCTAACAGGTGAAACCTCGATCACATTCTCATCGTCGAAAAGATGACGAGATATCATCAGGGAGCTCATCTCGTTTTCGTAATTCAGACAAGGAAAAGCACAGACATCAGGAAAAGAGTCACAAAAAAGACAAAAGAAAGTCTAGATCTAGATCTCCAAGCCATAAAAGAAAGAGATCAACGAGTCGTAGCCGAGATCAAGATGATTGTAAAAGGTAAATTTTCTAAGAAAAACTTTAATTTATTTTATGTACCTAATTAAAACAAGGCTGACTAAATGCATGTTTTTATAAGTTATGATAAGCGAGATAGATATACAAGAGACGAGAGATCTTATGATGATAGATATCACGATTCTCGATACTCGAATCGCAGTGATAGGTATCCCGGACCAAGCTCTAGCTCAGCAGATAGCTACCGGAACAAATGTAAGTCAATTATTAATAAATTTGTAATAGAATTGCTGAATTGAAATATAATTTAACCTTGCAGAGTTATTATTACACTAATATATACATTTATATTGTCTCGTCAGGCCGGTTGTTCGCGTTAGCCAAAAGTAAGGAAGATTCGACGTTGAGTGTTCCAAATTCAACCTTAAATCAACCACAACCACTGGCAAAAAGTCCCATTTCTGAGGCAGCTAGGCTAAAAGAAGAGATTGAAAAGCGTAAACTTCTGTGGAGCAAAAAGGTTCAGAAATTAAAAATCAGATTTATTTGCATGCTTGTGAAAGTAATTTAATTCTAGTGTATAATGTTATCAATACTTTTTCCAGGACAAGCCAGCGGAGTCTATTGTACCTCCCGTATGGAAAACAACTGCTTTCTCCGATGATTCCGATGGGAAAGTATCTGCAAAATTCAAACGATTGATGGGAATGAAAGGAGGTAATCATGCGTTGTCACTCATTTTTAATCCATGGATAAATGATAAATAAAACATCAATTAATATTTGATTAAAAATTATGTTTTTAAGATATTGCGTCGGAACGTGACTCGCAGTCTTCAAATTCCTCTGACGTTACGAAAAATCAGGAGTACCTAGAAAATTTGGAAAAACAATATGAAGTTGCAAGAGCAACAACACATACTCAAAGAGGGCTAGGACTAGGATTTTCATCTGGGCGTCTCTGGCCTAGATAAATCCAACCAAATAGTTTTTAATATTAGATTCAAGAATACAGAATAACCGCAAAGAGTCACTTCGACGTGTGAGGGTAGATGTACAGATTTAAAAATCAATTTTAATAATTATTCAGTTCAGGTAGCCAATGGTTGCATAACACGTAATGTAATTAATTTGTTACTTAGCTTATTAAAAAAATTTAATTGCTTGGAACAAGTCACGTAATATACAATATGTAATATTCCGTTTCCTATTTAAAGTCAATCCCAGTTTATTTACCTTGCATGCATCTTTACTATCGAATATTCAGAATAGTGGGAATAGAAGGTTCAAATAACTACTGGATTACTACCAATACCACAATATGTAAGCATAATAGTATCCTTGTATTATGTCGCTAAAATGTTCAGACTCCGTAGTCTGCTCGCTCTGTTGTTCAGTTAATGTTATTACCTATGTTAAATTTTTTAGAGGTTTGTGATTCGTCACAATTTACAAATACACAAAGCGTTATCCAGTTATTACCTATTATGTCAAAGTTGAAAATACAATTCAGAATGGTTTAGAAAAATAATTGTAAAAAATTCTGCAAATGCCTCGCGATAGGGTCGCTATGCCGTTTCGAATGTTCGGCAACTAAAGTAACGGATATATAAAATCTAATAAAAGAAACCAGTTTCCAATTTCAGATTCTAAAATTTATTTTAACTTCGAAAAAGCTAAGTTCATGGATCATAAATAATAAATACTAATCCTGCATGAGAATAGTAATTAATGGCAAAGGTTGAACAATCATCGAAGCTCTCAGCATCCACTGTAAAAATACCCAATCTTCAAAGGTAATAGATTTATCATCCGTACCGTATATGAAGTTGTGTGTGGGCGTACGGTCATGGGTAGTAAGGGTTGAGCTGCTACATCTGAAGATTTCCTTGGCTGGTTCAGTTTCGGTATATGAATCATTCTTTCAAAACATATGATGCATTTCTCTAGTAGGATCCTTCGTACTAGGATCAGAGTTTTATTAATTTACTTTAATTCATTAATTAAGGAAGTATAATTAAAAAAGTTTGTGAGATTTAGTGAAAACCCGTCCAAAATTCCTCCCGGTTCCACTGAGGTAAGAGATTCTTTGGTACTTGGGACACTTTGGAGTTATAGGAATTAGGAATAATATGCGGTGCGAATAGTTATCCTTATTGATGTATGCTGAGTTATTATTAGTGAGGCAAAAAATGTCAAAACATCAACATCCATTTTGCATAGCTTATATTATATACTAACAAATAATTACCCCATCTCCACAACGCTAGAGGTTTTTTACTGTCCATATGAAATGAATAGTTAAATTTCATTTCAGGATGCTTATTAAGAACCCGAGTTTTGTATGTTTGCATGCAGTCTTATACTATGGAATATTAATAATAATTATCTACAATATCCTATTTATTATGTGATTACAGATTATCTGAGTATTTATGGTTCAGAATTTAATACATGATGATCTTCAACGTTGTGTTTAACTATATAATCTGTAGGTCATATAATATAGCTGTTATTGATCACTTTATTACATGGTAAAATGGTAATGAAAGTCGTACACTTTATTACATTTTATTCCTCTCTGATAATGAATGCAATTTTCGAAATCTCCTAGGAACAATTTTATCATAAATGATGTTGACCATGCATGAACGTCTTAAAATTTTAAGAAGTTTGACAAACTTCTCATCAATATTTCATCTTAAAATTATGTCCACAAAGGTTTCCGTTTCAATTCATCTGAATGGGTAACATTATTACCTTCCATTAAATAAATTGTTGATATGTATTGTCAAAGAGAAATTGAAGCAAAAATCTAGATTAAGGATTTGTTAAAAAAATCTCACATGAACTCACATTTGCTTCAAAATTCTGATCCTACGATTATTAATATGTATTGTATTAATTAAACTTAAACTCGCTTATAGATTTTTGTGCCTATGATTTAACATCATTGAAACAACTTTATGCGCATATCTTGAGATAATAATATACGTTTTATAGTTTTATCTTCCTCCAACTTGGTTAAGGAGATGAGTATTGAATAGTATTGATGGAACGATGAAAGTTATTCCGGGGGGATTTATTTCTGTTTTTACAGTATTAACGGTATGCAAAGCTTATTGAATGGAGTAAAATGGAAAACTTTTTAGCTCGACGTTGTCACAAGGGAAATCCAAATTAGACATTGATAAAGACAATAATAATTATCATGATGATTGACTATTGACTAGAGAAAGAGATTCGTTAGTTTTCATATTAATTTTCTTTTGACCTCTCTGACAAATAGTGATGGTGGGTAACTACTATCTAGTAGGTCTAGTTTCTTAGCTCTGAAATCGTCATTCATGTAGTCATATTTCCAGTTCTAGTCCTTGCCTATTTTTATAAAAAAAAAGAATAATAATCAAATAATATAAAATATATTCATATAATTACGGTGGTGAAAATTCGTAGACAGTGTTTGTGCAAAAAATTGCTGATTATTTTCAAAATCGATTATTTTTTTATTATGATTTATATTGTGTATTGCACATTGGGCCAGTGAAACATCGAAGTTTCATGCATTTGCATAAGAACTTTTTCCTGCCAGATCCACAAAAACTAAAAAAGCCCCCGAGACCTGTATTATCTTTTGTTTGCTACAAATGCTTGCACATACTTGCACATTTTAGAGATAATTAAGGTCGAAAGTCAAAAACGTTTTCTGCGTCGTCGGCCCCAACAACTGAGCACGCCGATATGTTGGAAGTTAAAGGTTGGAAGAATTCTAATTAAATGGTTTCAAGAATTCTAATTTAGGTTGGAAGCATTATTTTCGGCACGTAATGGTTGGAAAATTAAGGTTGGAAGGGTTCTAATACAATGGTTGCATATAAATGGTTGGAACATTTCTACTTAAGATTGGAAGCATTATTATTAACCCAAACACATCTTTTGCATACGCAGCAATCGAAACTATTCCCGGTTTAGATAGTAAGGTTGGAGATGCCATCAAAAACCAATTTGGTTCATCGTTTACGATGGCTAATCTCCAGAGCCTCTCTGAAACTCTGTTGGCGACCTGCGCCATTGACCAAGGTTCGGGTCAGATTTCGAGGAACCTGGGACTCGATGAGGCCAAACGAGTGCTAAATTTAGCTTACGGAATCTGCGACAAGCCAGTTTTCCAGGCTACCTTTTCCAAGACTTACGAAGCCAAGGAAAAACTTTACGGTACTTGATTTGTTGAATCTCTATTCGACTATTCGACATGACTTGATTATATACCTCGTCTATGACAATGAGCTTATTTCAAGTAAAATGAGCTCGTTGTGTCATAGACGAGGTATATAATCAAGTCATGTCGAATAGTCGAATAAAGATTCAACAAATCAAGTACCGTAAAGTTTTTCCTTGGCTTCGTTTAAGTCTTGGACAAGGTAGCTTGGAAAACTGGCTTGTCGCAGATTCCCTAAGCTAAATTTAGCACTCGTTTGGCCTCATCGAGTCCCAGGTTCCTCGAAATCTGACCCGAACCTTGGTCAATGGCGCAGGTCGCCAACAGAGTTTCAGAGAGGCTCTGGAGATTAGCCATCGTAAACGATGAACCAAATTGGTTTTTGATGGCATCTCCAACCTTGCTATCCAAACCGGGAATAGTTTCGATTGCTGCGTATGCAGAAGATGTGTATGGGTTAATAATAATGCTTCCAACCTAAATTAGAATTCTTCCAACCATTTAATTAGAATTCTTCCAACCTTTAACTTCCAACATATCGGCGTGATCAGTTGTTGGGGCCGACGACGCAGAAAACGTTTTTGACTTTCGACCTTAATTATCTCTAAAATGTGCAAGTATGTGCAAACATTTGTAGGAAACAAAAGATAGTACAGGTCTCGGGCTACAAAATGGCTATTTTAGTTTTCGTGGATCTGGCAGGAAAAAGTTCTCATGCAAATGCATGAAACTTCGATTTTTACACTGGCCCAATGTGTATTGAGGAGTTTATGAGGGAATTTAGGGAAGATATATAACCATATATAGGTGAATGATTATTTATTTGTCTGGATTATGGGGAATTGTTTCGAGGGATTTAACTGATTTACAAACTGAGTATTTTTTTCAGCGTTTCATGGTTCCATCTAAAGCAGGTTCTCAAAGGATTGAACCATGCCTAGGAAATCTGGAGCGTACCACGGACAATCGTGGCAAGATTCTCCAGAGTATTTGAGCATCAACCTAGGTCCATTTGAAACTGTTCATCGATGGAAGGGAATGCCAGAATGCGACGAATTCGTGGGGGCTCGGTAATAAATTGTTGAAAATATTTAAAATGATTTTAAAAATTTACCATAACTTCAATTGTATTTCTTTTTCCATTTTAATGGACAATTTTATTTGAAGTGGTTTTAGACGCTTAATTAATTTAATGTATCGGCTTAATTTCCGTAGAAGGAGCAAGCACACGATGGTCGCTTACAAGGATGCAGTTTATGTTTTTGGTGGAGACAACGGAAAGAACATGCTGAATGACTTTTTAAGATTTGACGTAAAAGAAAAGTCATGGGGAAAAGTGTTTTTCACCGGAACTCCTCCAGCCCCCCGTTACCATCATTCCGCTGTGGTAAAGCAATCCTGTAGAATTTCGTACTTACAAGCCACATATGCGTCAACAGATGAGATTTTTAATTGCTGAGAATTGCTTGTAGGTTCATGGAAATTCCATGTATATTTTCGGAGGATATACAGGGGATATTTTAGGAAACATCAATTTAACAAATAAAAACGATCTTTTCCGATACAAGTTTTCTAGTGGACAATGGTCGGAAATAAAATTTGTTGGAAAGTAAGCCAAAAATAAAATAATGTGTAATATTATTAACTTGATCACTTGGTCTGAATTTGTCGACATTATTTGAATTTGAATGGAAAATGATTCGTAGGACCATTCCTGTTCCTCGGTCAGCTCACGGTACTGCCGTTTACAATGGTAAACTTTGGATATTTGCCGGTTATGATGGGAATACTAGATTGAACGATATGTGGACTATATCGCTCACGGTAAATTTTGCTTCGAAAACTTTATTTATTTCTCTAATGAGTTTAAACGAGGAATAGTATGATTTAATTTGGTGATTATCAAATAGGGGGATTCGCGAACATGGGAAGAAATTTCTCAATCTGGAGACTGCCCACCGACTTGTTGCAATTTTCCTTTGGTCGTTGTAAATGACTCGATGTTCGTATTCAGTGGCCAGAGTGGGGCCAAAATGACAAATAGTCTGTTCCAATTTCATTTTCAAGACAAATTGTAAGAAATCCGTTGAGCATTAACTGTTTATGTATAAAAATACAAACCTCATATGGTAATGCTGGATTTAGTTTTGATGGCCTTTAAATTTTATAGTTGGACAAGAATTTCGACTGAGCACATTCTTAGAGGGGCACCTCCCTCTCCAACTAGGCGATATGGGTATACAAGAATAAAAATCCTGAAGATTCAATTTAAAAAAAAATTTAAATTATAAATATATTTTTTAATTTGGACTTGATTTAATAGGCACACAATGGTGTCGTATGACTGTCATCTTTACGTTTTTGGAGGAGCAGCAGATAACACACTTCCGCACGATCTTTACTGCTATGATATTGATTTGAAGCTTTGGTCAGTTGTTCAACCCGCACAGGACTCGCAGGTTAGAATTGGAGTTTAAGAGCCATTACTGGTCATTGGCAAAAAGTATATACAAACATAAGCAACTATTTTGATACCTGTTTAGTTTATGATTATGACACAACAATCTCCATAATTTAGGGGAGTTTTTAAACAAGGACAAAAAACATCCACAAATTAAATTTTGAGAGTTTGAATCTAAAAGCTATAAAAAAACAGCAGATTTTTAGAAAATCGCTTAAACCCGTTAAGAAAAACATATGAACGAATTAGATCCCAATGCTAATCAATAACGGTTTCTTAAAGATTCCAGCTGGACGGCTGTTCCATGCCTGTGCAGTTGTTAAAGATGCGATGTACATATTTGGAGGTACTGTTGATAACAATGTACGAAGTGGGGAAATGTATCGGTTTCAGGTTTGTAACCTTGAAATTAAAATATCGAAATAGTTCATATATAATATAATTAATTACAATTTGCGATTTCCATTTACAGTTTTCCAGTTATCCGAAATGTACACTTCACGAAGATTTTGGGCGTCTATTAGAGTCAAAGCAATTTTGCGATTTAGAATTCATAGTCGGTCCGGAAGAGGCTCGTATTTCAGCCCACATTGCAATTGTTGCTGCCAGGTATTTTTAAATAGTATTTATCAAATCTTATTGTCAACATCATTGATTCGGTAGCACTAACAAACTACGATTATTTAGATCTCAGTGGCTTCGTTCCCGTATTAGACAAGCCAAAGACGCAAGGGATAAGCAATTAGAGAAATTGTTTGGAGTTGACGTGAAACAAAAAGATTTACCATCTCTTGAGGTTAAATTACCAGACGCTAGTTCCGATGCTTTCGAAATGCTTCTGAAATTTATATACACCGATCGGATTGATCTCACCAAATTTTGTAATTTTATTAATAAATTTGATGGTTGAAATTGCTAGGTCTGGTACTTAAGATTTTAAAAATTGTGTAGGTAAAGATCCTTCAAACTACAAAGTGATAATCCTAATGATGGATGTATACCGGCTTGCAGTTCAGGTAAACTTAAAGATAAACGAATCGATCGGTATTTATTTTATTGACAAAAATATATTTGAATATTATTGAAATTGTTACTATAAAGTGTCACATGCGTTGGCTGGAGCAACTTTGCATTCAATACCTGGAAACGAACATCAATGTTTTAAATGTACTGGAAGCTCTTAAAAATGCTGCCCATTTGAAACTCTATTTCCTGAAGGAATACTGTCTAAAGTTTATAACCAAAGAAAGCAGTTACACTCACATCGTTATGAGTAAAGAGTTTGAAACGCTTGAACAGCCATTGATGGTAGAGATTGTTCGCCGTCGGCAAGTTCCAAGGTGCCATGTGATGCCAGAACCTCCATATGATACAGCAAGTATGTTTCAATTCCGATGGTTTTTAAATACCGTTTAGAACTTCTAATTCTCATACACCTCTATTTCAATCTATTTAGTGACTATGTTGGAACAAGATATGACTCAGTTTCTGAAATCCGTTGGAAAAGATTTTTGTGATATCACACTTAAACTTGAGAATGTTGCAATCCCAGCTCATAAGGCGATTCTAGCAGCAAGATGTTCCTATTTTGAGGGGATGTTCCGTTCATTTATGCCAGAGGATTCAATTGTGAATGTACGTTGGTCAAAGTTCCTGAACAATGACTAAGTTATTTAGCATTTGTTGGCCAAGTTTTTAATTTAACTTTTTTATTGAGATAATTATAGATCCAGATTGGTGATATTGTACCTTCAAAACAAGCGTTTGACTCGCTACTCCGTTATGTTTACCACGGGGAAGTAAGCATGCCTCCAGAAGACTCTATGTACCTTTTCAGTGCCCCTTATTACTACGGCTTTACAAATAACAGGCTTCAGGTAAATTGGAAATTTCTTAAACCATTGCGAAAATGTCCTGATATTGTTTCTCATTTTGTGCACAGGCTTTCTGCAAGCAAAACCTTGAAATGAATGTAACCTTTGAAAATGTCATTCAGATTCTAGAGGCTGCCGACTGTATTCAGGCCCATGACATGAAAAAATACGCTTTGAACCTTATTACACATAATTTCCCAAAGGTACGCTCCCACTACTTGAAACATAAAATCCAAAATTGCTTTCCAATTTCAGAGTATCTTTCCAATTAATAATTTTTTTCGTACAGGTTGCGAGACTGCCAAAAATGCGGGTACTAAACCGTGACCTGTTACTGGAAATACTAGATTCCTTAGCGGATGAGATGGGGGAGCCCACAAGACTTTGCAGAGATATTTCTAATGCAAGCCTACAAAGTGAATCTTCCTAATATGTTCATTCACTCACCACTGTTATACGTTTTAAACACAACTATAGACTCATAATAACTCCATAATATACGTACATACGCGCAGAGTATTATTGCAATTACCAATCTTTTAAAAACACAAAATCAGAACACAGGACTGGAATTTATCATCACTTCAAAATGGTAAATAATTATGAACTGTAACAAAGCCCGATTACGATGTCTGAATTTTAACCTCTGGTACCTAATAAATATTATAAACAAAATACGTATTAACATTAATATATCAAAACCAAGTAATTCAAATAAACAAATCGACTGAATACACATGCTTGTCTAACGTGCTTTGTTTAATTGCATTCAAACAGCCTGTTTCCAATGTGTTTGTTTTTGCATCTTTTCCCCTGTCCATGTGCTCACAATTGGAAGATTTTTGTGAGTTTTGAAATTTTGAAATCCATAAGTGGAAACAAACTCATGCAGAGCAATACAAATCTTGAATTTTACGGCAATCAGGCTTCAAAAACTAGACTACGATTTTTAGTTTGTGAAATGATTCGAAAGGTACGAGAAGAAAATCTGCTAATCATGCGGTCCATTATAATCAGCCATATCATAAACGGCCTTTGCAATAAGCGGCCAACCTTACTCGCCTCATGACAATAAGCGGCCCGTTACATTAAGCGATCCTTGACATTAAGCGGCCCCTCATAAACGTCCCTGACAAAGCCGCCCCATGTAAGCGTCCAATACAATAACCAGCTCCCACTGGAGTTCACAATGACTTTAAATGTTTCATTTGCTCGAATTAATTCCAACCCCGAACTAATATTTTAAGACCTTTATAATTTATTTTTAGTGCCCATCCATAGTATACACTACTTTCTTACGACAATCAGTATACACGTGTGGATCACTACTATTCATTTCAACTAATAAAAAGCTGAATAAAGCTGTACAGGAAATCTGGTGGCATCACTCTGCATATCTCTAAAATAATTAAGTGATAGAAGATAAGAATAAGACAAAACCCAAAACCACAGTTTTTCGGGATGTATCTCAAAAATGCATACAACATTTCGGATTCGAAACCTACATTAAATTTGCAGCAGAACGGTATGTAAGAAGTTTGAATTGAAAACACTCGATATACTCGTAAGTCATTGTAGTTGGGGTATACTTATTAGTGTTTGATTCTCATCGTTTTATCATTGATGTAGTTGATGTATCTTTGTTGTTTGTGTAGCTGAATCAGAGAACAGCAATAAAAAATAATAACGCTACGTTCTCATTATAGATCTTTACAGGTGGTAACGTAACGTCTTAAACAATGATAATGTTTGTGGAAATGTAAACATAATGTAACGCTAGAGAAAAATTGAACAAAGACCGTTACAGCTAAAAGATACAACAAAAGTTGAGTGTTATTAACGATAGATTGAGGTCCAGTAGTGCTAAAGTTTCTCTACCAGCTTGAAAAACTAGCAGGGGAAAAGTTGGGTTTATGCTAGTTTTGAGATTTTCTCTTAGCCCTTTACTGATGTTTGGTACACTATTGCATTTGGTTAGAATTAGTTCCATATCTTGAGAATTTTTGCTGAGATTCTTCTGTAAATATCTGATCTCTAATTGCAAAGTTCAATTTGCAATTTTGGAGTTTCTTAATTATTAAATCGACTCTATTTCGAAAAAATATGTTTTTGTTTATGTTTTAAAATTCATCAGGACCAACAACGGGACATTGGAAAAATATTTGTTGAAGTTCGCAAATCTTCAGGATTGTAGGACATGTTTTTTTAACCTCTGCTATCGTAAAAATAAGATCAAAAACATTTGCAAAAACAAATTATTCATCAAAACAAATCAGATGATACTCATCGTTAACCAATTTGGTATTGACATTTGTATGATTAAAAATTTGACATAATAACATACTTTAAACGCGTAATAGTTATGTCATATTTTCGAGATTGGCCGTCTATTTCCTTGCGCAGGAGGACTGAAGTCGCTCAATTGACGTAACGGCGCTTTGGGTTTTTTCTTCGATTTTGTAAGATCTAACCATTTAGCATTGCGAAAATCATCTTGAGAACCCAGAAAGAAAGGCGAATATTTCAAACCTTATAGAAAGGCAAAAGGTAGTTTAGGGTCTAACTTGCACCTCTTAAGATTGGACGAAATATTTTTTTTTTACCATAAATAACGAAATATATCCGCCGGAATATGAGGCTACCAAATTAGCCGGTTCAATAAAATAAAGTCCCAGCTCCAAAATAAAACTAATCTGAGTCAGATTATCTGACCAAAACCCTCCAAACTAAAAATATCGCTCCAATTGATAAAAATTCGTTACTTGCTCCCTGCTTTAGTCTTTAATGAAGGAGGTTTTATATATTTATCATATAAATCATATATTATAGATGTACTATCAAAAACTTCGTTTTAATCATTTCAGCCGGAAGTGGTGCTAGGAACTCGAAAAATTACTTTCTCAAAATTGAACTGAAAATAAATTACAAACATCATCTTAATGAAATCATGAAATATATACCCTCCAGTGGAAAGCCTCAACCCTCAGTATGTGACTCCAAATATACCCTGCTAAAACAACGTTTCAATCGCCTGCATCGGAAAATGAGAAACGAAAATAGAAAATCTAACAAGAATCAATTTCGAATTTAGTATCTTTAAAGAAGATGTTCGCGATCGTAAGTTTAGAAAGTCTCTGTTGCATGTTGTCTCTGGGAAATAAGTATTTTCCTTTAGTTTGAGGATATTTTCCCAAAAGATAATTGGTTCTTTGGACTGTTGGGCGGAAAGGAGTTTGTATTGACAGATGTGAAATTTGATTGAGTCAATTTATATGGTATTTCAAAAACCGATCAAGGACAGAAATTGCAAATCAACCGACTAGGCCACCCTCTTTTGTTCTTCCTACTTGTTGTTCCTCCCAAAAAGTCGATTCGTTGACATTTTGACATGTACTTCCACTAATCTAATTCCGACTAATACCGTACACCATATACACTCGATATGTATATATAATTCGCATGAATAACAATAGCCCCTCTCTCCGCTAGTAATAATATTTGGAAATGTATTTTCAATATTTGAACTGTTCTTCTCTCACTTTCAGATTAGTTCACAGTATGAAATTTAATTGTATGGAAATAAAAATCCGAATTTTCAAGTCCTTCTCCTGGAAAACTGGATGAGCCCTGCCTTGTCATCTGCATTTATGTATTTGACATGTTTCAAAATTTGAAATGACTTCGTCACTCCACATAAAATATACATGCCTATTTACATAAATCACCAATTCCCTTTCCTCTCTCTCTGACAATGTTGAACATGTACATTTACATCGGATTTTACCCCTTTTTAAAAAGGAGAGGTCGGGTCTCACTTTTCTTCAAAAGCCCATATGTTGCATGTATGACAAATTGACAATACGGTAAAGTGTGTAAGGACCCAACTTCATTCTGACTTTTCCGTAAAGGAGGGTCTATAATGCAAGAGCGAAGGGACAAAACCACCAAATTAGATAACTGGTGGGGTCAGATCCAACAATCATTGACAGAAGCTCAAAGGGAATGACAGTGCAAAAGCTGATGACAAGAGTTGAAATAGCAGTTGACAGCTAGTCAATGACGATATCTTCCACCTAATTATAAGCTTATTTTGCCCCCATAAACCAGTTTTCTGACAATTTAGCTATGATTTTTCGATTCATTGCTCTCTCTCTCTCTCTTTGATATGTTCTTCTATTCATGTCCTGATTCTTAATTTCTGGTAATCTTCATAAACCATCATAAACATGTTACCCCGTACCGTCGCTCTTCCGGTAGTATAATGAAATCTGGGAATGATCTCATTTTTACAGGCACAATCTCACATTAATTTACAGTAAAATGAAACTGGGGTTAGTTACATACATCGCATATTTAAACAATAATACATCTGTCTTTCTCTAAATAGAACCCCTGAGGATGTAATAAGTTCTTTCGGACTCTTAAGACCTGTGAGAAAGTATATCGAGGCAGAATTCTTCCGGTGCGAAACATTTTCAGCAGAATTATTAAGACTAAAATCGATTTATGTCGCGAAAAAAACTCTAAAAAATTACTACATATCCGTCTTCGAAGCCTTTGAAGTTATTAGCAATCGGAAAATTTCCATCAGTGCCCAAAAATTGTAATCCAGATTTGCGGTTAGAAACATTAACATCTTATTATTCGTTTTTTATGTCCGAGATATTTCTTTGCCGTACCCGTTCCTCCAAACCCTGAAATCTATAGCGGGGTGTAACTATTTCGGGAAATGGGCAGCTAAAAAATGTAAATTTATTTAGTACATTTACATTTGCAGCATTTACTTCTCGAGAAGGAGGATATATATACTGTCACAGTCTGTCCTAGGCAATGACTGTCTATAAAACGGCATAGTACCGAGTGAATGACTGTCAAGTAAGTCACAGTCTTAAAAAAGGCGGAGACAGTGATTCGGAGAACGGAAATAAGAAGCCTATGACTAGTTGATGGTTGATACCTAGCCCAACATCCTATAGTTCTAGGCTTGACTATGGAAATGAGAGAAAGGAGCCTATCATCCCAGTAAAACGCCTTTTCCCCTGGTTTCATAAATAAAACCAGCTCTTCTTTAACTCGTCTTATTGTGACTTGTATTATTAGCAATAGGAAGTATGGAGAACCTATTTGTCTATTCCTCGAAAGTCTATTGGGAAAAGGGACTGAAGTCTGAGTAATTTGGATTTGAAAAATATTTATAAAAGAATAAAATATGATGAGTCATGAGCCGGGACTTAAACTGTTGGCTCAGGATTCATCAATCTTCGGGTTGACTTTTTGGTCCCCCTCTTCATTTTTTCCTCCAGCTCTCTCTTCAACTCCTCATGGTGTTGTTGTGATTTGCATGATAAATGTGAGCCCTGTGCTCCTACTTCATGTCCCGTCCTATGCACTATTCACCTGCTTCATCTTTAATGTAAACAAATTGACCACCACCGACTAAATAGATTGACACTCCCTTCCGTGAGAAAAGCTGAATTAAAAATCAATACTTTCCACTTGTCTTCTGGACTGGGATCGCCTATTCTTGCTACGAAGGACTTTTCACAATTAATTCACTCCTTTTCCATCAACTTCATAACTACGGCACCCCCTCCCACTCCTCATTACTTTCTCGAGTGCAAAGCAGTAGGACCTATTTATTAATTCAATCGTACAATTTTGTCGGATTCTATAACCATATAGCATAAGAATGGACTTTATTAAAGCATGAATCATACTAGATTTATGTCAAAATTCTGTTATAGTTTTCATCTAAATCCAGACAATTTTATGTAAAATACGGCATGTACCATGCATATTCTAGGTAAGATGGGTACTGAGGTTCTCTTTCCTTTCCAATAATAAAATATTGTCACATTTCCCACTTCTTGTGCCAAGAGTCGGGAGTCCGGAAATGAAACAGATTAGTAGATCCCACAAAATCGATTTCCTATCCCAAGTTTTATTTTAGACTGCTCGGAGAGAGTAAATTTAAAAAATCTTTCCGGAATTATTGTAATGAGATTTCACTTCATCCTCCTTGTTAGTTATACTCCTAACGCTGAGGTTGCACTAGTTTGTTTTGTGACGATATTATGTCCTCTTCTTTACGGCCCCCAATCAGTTTTCTGTTTGATTCTGGCTAGCGGCTGGGATTTTAAAAGCAGATATAGAGATTGGCTCAGAATCAAAGTGCTACAAAATGATTATTAAATACAGTGAATATTAAAGAGAGGAATTAAAAACTTTGCCAACAAAAGGGAAGTGTTTATAAGGGCATCAATTTCCTTTTACTCCGAATTTACGGCCTGCCACTGCCGTTGGGAAAGGAATAAAGCAACTTTTAACTTTTCCAATGTTATGGTTTATGAAGGAGAGCTAACGATTTGAGGGGATTGTGAGATGTCGCGTGGGAAGGGCAGCCTTTCCCAGACATGTTGGGCTTCAGGCATCTGAATAAGAATTTGATGGATATGATAAAAGATTCTGAACATGTCTCAAGTATATTTAAATCACTTTGGGTTCGGATTTTCGCAGATCCTTAAGAAAATCCTTCAGGACAATCCCTTATTTTGCATTCACATCTCATTCAACTCTGCTTTTGCATAGCATTTCCATTTCAGATTCACTTACCTTCAGTTCCCTTCCACGAACTTCTTGTTTTTGTTGTTGAATTTTAACTTGAAGGACTATTCTGAGGCCAAAACGTAATCCTTGCAAGTATTTAGGAAGGGAGAAAATAATTATCTTTCCCTCGCAACGGTACGATATTTTAGGACATTTCCACAAATAAACTTATAAGTTAAACCGCAATCCAACTTAAGATCAGTTCCAAGATTTAAGTAGGGTCCGTTGGCAAGTTGAAATCTGAGACGCCTGATTTTTTTTATATCCCCGATGAAATGAGGGAAATTAACTTGTTGCTTTCCGTTTTTATGGTAAACATGCGGTTTTTGAGTCGGAATGAGAACAACTTCAACGGAGCCCTGCAGTGCAGTGCTTAGTTGATACCATGTCGACTTAACATCCATAACATTTACAGACCCTCATGGATCCTGGTGGGACAACGGATTTTTATGAACCAGACGCTGGGGCAGAAGACAAGTAGAGAAAGCGAAAGGACCTTATCAACATGAAGGGTTGAGATGAGGTCAACATTAGTGAAGGAAATTACATCGTAGATTACAATATTTCTTCCTCGATACGCTCCTTATTCCTGCATTGTCATTGTAGGAAAAATACCTTTTGCAGGTTTGCAGGCAGGTTTTTTTTAATTCCAGAAAAACCTATTTGTTTGGTAAATTTTATTAGTTTTATTGGTAGAATTAGTCACAGGCTGAATTTTGTGGAATTTTTTTTATTAATCATGGCAGAATTTTTTTATTCCCATTGTATATGAAAAATCATCTACTTATTGTTCGCTAACGTTGTATACGACTCATCCGCAAATTCTTGAAACAAGAATACAAAATCATGACATAATAGCAAAATAAAGCTTTCTTAATAAATGTATATATGATTTTGAAATCCTAATTTTTCATTCGGGAGCACCGAGCGATAGTTTCATTCAAATTCGGTTTACTTTTTCCAAACAATTTGTTTTAATCCGATTGAAAAGAGTAAAATGTGCATTAAACAGAGAGCGATATTTTAAACGCTAAAAGTGAATGAACTACTTGATTATTAGCCATTAAAATTGTTGAATAAAACAATATAGCCCATGTATCCCCAACGTATGACTAGTCACATCATGAGGATGAAGCCGTTCCATCCGGATGGCAATTTTGTTTTAAAATCCAACTAGTAGCTAGTCAATTAGAAACGATGGGAAACTGAGGGAGCAATACAGATCAAAAAGGTATTTAATGTTCATCGAAGGGAACGAAAAAGGATGGTTGTGGGATGGTTCCCCATGGCACAAGTTCAGATTGTGGCTTGAGGAAATTGTAAAATTTAAATAAGATTGTATATTTGGGTAAGATAATGATAGTGGTGGTGAAGTTGGAGGATGAACATGGAGTTATTAGTTGTCCATCCTTCAAAAAACAAGTCAATGGTTCCTGAGTTCCTCTAACTCGGGAGTACACAATAATGCATTGAATTATGGAGATGGCCCGACACCACTACTACCACCACCGGTTACGTAATAACGCTCCTCCGAGAGCCAGGCTCTGGGTACGTGAGGTCTAGGAGGAGTAGAACAACAGGAAATTACATTAAAGTAAATGATAGTAATCAGTAAGGAAAATTGAGAGGTATTCGACGGTGTATGCTTAGCATCATCATCAAGCCTAGACATTGGAAATGAAAGAGTGGAGGACGTGTAATAATACAAGGACGGTAATGGTCCCTCCACAGGGCTACAAGCTACCACTATGGGAAATCATACATCAAAACTATTCCTAATTCAAGGGAGCCAATTTTTTGATGCCCATTACATATGTTCATCCACATAATGTCTGTTTAGTGATCAGCGGACCGAAAAATTGAATTATTTATTCTGCAATGTACTACCACCACCACCACCTCCGCTGCACTGCGGGGCCAGATCCGTTCCCAAATCTGTTTTGCTTAATGTTCATCTTGTTAATGACCCGTTAAAATGACACCAACTTCTTCGGATCCCTCTCTACCAGTTTACTACACAGCTACTCTTATTTCCTCCCTTTCCCAGCCAGTTACAACGTACTAAACTTTCTTTCCTAGTCTAACTACACATATATTATATAGAAGCACCCTTATCCTGATTCCGTAACCGGAGTAATGGATCTTTAAGGACAGGCAGGCTTGTAATGTGTCCTTCTTGTGCCAGTACTTCCGATTTAAAAGTTATGCATTGCTGTCCAATAACTTGTATGTTTTTAATAACATTTCATAGCTCACATATGTTTACTTTCTGGGTCCAAAAGAACCAATGGAATATAGACTTAACTGCTTAAGGGATCACTTTTTATATCGTCCTTGTCCATATATGACTATGGATTTGAGACATTTCGTAGGTGACACATTCTAAACTGAGAGTATTTATTTCACATTCTAGCACGAAAGCTAGTCTTGTATACAATTTTGACATTATAAATGTAGTCTTTACTTGAAATCATTATAACAAAGGTATTTCTACAAAGCAATCCGTTCCGCACATTTGTGTTTACTTCAACTCTCAAAAATAAAAACCCTCAAAAAGCAAAAATGCTCAAAAACGCATGAAAAACCAGGGAGCTTTAGATCTAAAAAAAAACCGGGTTCCTCGTTCCCTGTCTAGGGACTCTAGCCCAATATCATTTCCTCGACATTGGAAAGGAGCAGTCGCCGTTGAGCTAATATCTTGTGAAGAGTTCAAAAGTCCTCCTGTGCCTCAAATATTATCGGTTGGGGAACGTAGATTAGTTTAAGCAAAGACTAAAAAAGTCCCCTTTGGAATGGAGTACCTCTTCTCCGAGCTCTTGTTCTTATCGTTTGGGAGATGGATAAAAAAAACTATGAAAAGATGGATCTCCTTTATTGCTGCATCACAACAACAATGTATCACGTACATGGGGCATCATCATTTATCATGATACCACGTACTCGGCACAAATCATTCAATGAACTTTTTACTCAGAATCATCTTTTCTTTTCCCTTTAATAAAGATTTGAATTTTTTGGTCAGACAGAGCCGGTAAGCCCTATTGTTTCCAAATTCTTTTCCCTATTATAAATGTCCAGTCAAACTGCCTTTGGGACTGGAAAGTGAACCATAGAATTGGTGGAGGGTGTTGGGAAGGCGACGATACTGAAACAGAGCATTCCATGCTTTTTTTTACCTTTAAAAAAACCGATGTATTTAATTTGATTTCAAGGAAACTGTAAAAGCTATTCTTCAATTTTTACAGACCTACTTAATCGACTGTCTTTTGAAATCCGGAGCCTAAATATTAGCCAAGAAATATTCAAAGGTGGACAACACAAGGCTCTCTAGGAATGGACAATGGGACGAAGTCCATCTCCACCGTTGGTCTTCCATTCAAAGAGCCCTGTTGAGTCCTCCCGGAGAGCATTAATAATCCGATACAAAAATCCTCGTCCTCCTCCTTCTTCCAAATTTGTCACGGAGGAGATGAAGTTTATTTATTTCTTTGTGTCTTAGGACTTGAAAATGTCCAATGCCAAAGGATAGTTTATTTGCAAAGTACCCTGATTCTAGGCCGGCACCCTGAATTCACTCCCTTCCCGATTCAGATGCAAATGGAAGGGTAATAGAATCCGGGAAGCGGAGATTATCAGGCCACTCCAACCACGGAATTGACCATTCTCGCATCTGTTGTTATTGTTATTTGCGAGCCGTTCCTCGTAGTCGGGCTCGAGTCATTTCATCTATATATCTGTTCCAAAGGGATAGGAGAGTTTAAAGAGTTCTAGAGGACTTGTTTTTCGGATCCTGATTAAACCCATATCCCTCCGATTCCCAAGAACATTTCTGCTTTCCTACAGAGAGCCTGGAACTGGGGACCTTTTCCCCGTTTACTCTTCCGTGGACGGGATATCGGTTTCTATAAAAGTTTCGAAAAATGTACACAAATGTTGAGCCAGGAGGTTATGGGAGGGATAAAGTTGCCTACTGCAAAGCTCAGTGGTTCTGGTTTCCTAGTTGACTGGTCTCTGTATAAAACTCCATGGAATATATGGAAAAATAATTCGGAATAGGAGTCGCAGCATTGTATGTAATATATATATTGTTATTGAGTGAATAGTTGGGTGGAGAGATAGAGCGGGTAGTAGTGGCAGTGGTGGTGGAGCTTAGACTTCCGAAGTTTCTTGCGTCCCTCGGGATTTCTCCGTGCCCCTGCCACTAGGATATTCCCGTCTCCCAGAAGACCTTTTTCCATGGATCACAACTTTATTACATGCATGAGCGAGATTTCACATCTCCAGACTCTCGATTCCAAAACCTTTCCATCTCATCTCATCTATTTCAACAACATCTGCGTGATCGGGAGGGCACATTAAAGCCTTCTTCCTAATCCTCGATATGCTTTCTGCTCCTTTTCTCCAACCTTCAAAAAAAATCTCAGCCACTCATCATCATCATCATCTAATCATATCATGCTCCAATGTTTCTCATTTCCATAACTCCGACTAACTCTATCTCCCGCAAGTCTGTCGCTTTTGTTTAACTTGACTGGTAGGACAGGATATTGGAAATGTATATCAGGATCCCTCTCTTTTGCCAGAGGATTGGGACTTGGGATCTTGAACTTCTGCCCGACTCTTCCAAACCAAATTACTGTAAAGTGTAAGGTTCAAGGGCCGCTCTTCCTGCTGGGGCTAAGGACGGGTAAGTTGACTTGACGATGACACTCGCCTTGTGCCACCGTCTATCCTCGTCGGACCTTTGGCACATGCTTGTTAAGGAACAAAGTCAACAAATTCCTTATCGAACTAAGCAGAGCCCTTTTGTCACATCCTTATCTTTTTACAACCGAGTCAAGGTCGATCTTGGAGTGAAAGGCTAAAAACTAAGCTGCTAGCCTTCCTTCCGTAATTTCCTCAAAAAAGTGGAGAAGCGAAATCTTTTAGTTAAAAGCATCTTCTACTCCTGCTCCAAGTTAACCCAGAAAGAAAGCAAGGATTCTCCGGCCTGGAATTATTTTTTGAATTACTCATTACACATTACTGCCGACTCGAAATTCGAAAGTAGATGTAGGGAAGTTATACCCTGCTGGTGTATTTCATAGGAAGAGTAAGTAAAGGTTTAAAGCATATCTGCTGGAGTTTGGGTTGAGTAGAAAGTGAAAGGGAAAGAGGAGAGTAGGATTGGAAAGTGGAGACGATGGTGCATTTTGTGCAAGTGAAAGGCAGAGTCGGAGAGAGATGTGTGCATATAGATTGCCTATTTTATGGGATGCCACAAGCTCTTGTTCAGTGGACGGAAGGCTCGGAAAACAGAACTTTCCCTCCTTCTAATATAACAATATAAAGTCCCTTATCAGTCTGGGACAGGATTCGGAGAGAGAGGAGAGTCCCTATCACCCGGCTCCAGCAGCTTTTCCCTGAATTACTTTAAAAAGGGACTCTCTCTTCTCAAAATTTCACAAGGGAAGGTACACAAACTGGAATCTAAGATTCACTTGAATTTTTGGTCATGAGTCTGCAACGAAATGATGACCCCACGGGTCAACCAATAGACCGATTTGTCCCATCTTCGAACTTAGCTTTCGCATTTGCAAAATATACAGGTGTGACAAATTTCAAGTTGATCCGTTGAGCCGTTTTGGCCCTATTGTGTCACGAACGGACAGACAAGTTGATTTAATGAGCCAAAAATCAACTAAAATTTAAAATCCGATGATAATTGGGTGTTTTATGAGCATTTGAAAAGTGACATTTTGAATGGTTCTCTATTTTTGGGTATTTTTTAAACAAGAATAGCACAAAATTTGGTAGCTAGTTTTCCGTCATTTGCTTTCACAAGACTTGTAGATCCATTCGGAAAAAATCAAGTGAATCTGAGATTTCAGCCTGTGAGACTTCCCTTGTCAGTTCATGGCTCCATCATCTTTTTCCTCCATTTCTTGAATATCACATTGTCCTTTCTCTTTTGTCAAAGTTCCTCTTGTGGGGCTCACGGGATCCCATCGCACGCTCCGTCTTCCTCTCGCCTACCTCTCGCTCCGATTTCCAATAAAAACTCCTTCGTCCCCGTTCATAAATCTGTATCATAAACTGTTTTTAATGTGAGGGAAAGGGGAAACTCGGCTCGAATTCTTATCAGACTTGCCACTACTTTCTACATATATTAGTAGCATTCTAGCGACGATGAACTCATTCCCATCCGTATCCCACTCCTCCTGTAAAATAATATACGACTTCACTCACGTGCCAAATCAAAGCCGAAAGAGTAGCACCCAGCAACACTTTTCTAGCCGGAAACCATACGGGGATGTATAGAGGCTGATAAATAAATATATGCAAAGTACGGGGGCCCATTCTTTACCAGAATCACCCCGTTTGTTTCCATGTAATCGGAATCGTAGTTAGTGAAGACTTATCAGTTCCTATTGTTCGGAACGGAGACGGAAGAGCGAGAGAGACGAACGGGGAAAAGTTTCTTTTGATTTTTGACAGGCATTTTCTGTTTTGTTTTATAAAACATTTTATTTGTAAACTTAATTTAGGGGAGAAGAGAAGTTTTGCAGTTGGAAAGTACGGTATGAAAAATTCGAAATGTGATTCCAGCAAACAGATTCCTGGTTCCAGGACAGGAACAATAAATGGGAAGCCATTGATGTTTTCAGTTGGGACATTATGCAATCCAGACTCCCGACTCCCTGGCCTAAACGAACTGGGAGTCTATAAAACAAAGGATTGCACTGAAAATACGGTGTTCCTATCCACCTATAGCTGAACTTGGGCGAGGAAATAACATTATTTTATTTTTATTTTACCCGTTTAGCTAAGGCTGGGCCAGACGATCCAACCTCAGGTTTTTATAATAGCAGTTTCAATTCCATTACGGCTGAGCCACGATCGTAAGGTACGTGAAGAATAGAGAGGAAGAAAAGATGAAACAAATGAGAAAAATTCTCGGTTTGGTCATCATCATCATCATCATCAACATCTTCGTACTGATACTTGTTTTTTGTACGACTGCCCCAAAGGGTCCCAGCCTTTTCTTTGGCGTTTTTTCTTTGACTTTGCGCTTGATTAATGATCGAAAGAAAACAACAACAAATTACTCCGTCACCTTTTCACGCAGTAGCCTTGCCATTCATGCTTGAAAGATGGACACACTCAATAATGCTCACATTATTCTCAACACCTGCCCACCTCAACAATGCTCTCTCAACAATAGGACTCAGCTGCAGTTGCAGTCTCCTCACATTTAAAACCATGCATGCCACGTTATCATCATTATTATTATTACTTTACATACCCACTACAATGCCACAACATCAACTCCACTTACAATTAAACTTACCAACAGTTCCTATGTGCCGGACTTATTATCAGTTTCGTTACACGGCACTCTTTTTTCAAACCTCTCTCTCTCCAAAAGTCGTAACTCACTTACCTATTCCCTAACATTTACGACGGACAGTCTCATAATATTTCAAATCCTTTTACATCCTTGTAAAAGTCTTGCAGGGTCAGTCAGTAATTCTATAGTGTTCCCCGTACGTTTTGCTGACGATAATAAACCAAAGCCTTTTTAATGCACCAAGTGCTTATCGTAATGTAATGGTAATTGAAGTACTTTATGCTCTCCGAGATGTTCCAATCCTCTCCAAACTGTCACTGGAAATTAGAGGGAAATCTACAAGTCTCCATTCCTTCTGCATCTAACCCCGGAGGAGGATATATAGAATCTGGAGTCCGGATTCCTAAATTAGGGCAATAAGGGGCTTAGAGTGCAATAATCCAAATCTCCGAAGTGGTCTTTAGCCTATCTCTTGGTGACCAGGATTTGCATAAAGTCAATAAAGCACTCCCTACCTCCAATTTCCAGAGCTGACGAAAGCAGGAACTGTAGTGGCAGGGCTAAAAACAGTACATATCATAATCCAAAGTCCCCAGTGTCAGTCGGAGCGGATGGAACTGTACAAGAAGTAGAAAATAACAAAGAGTGAAAGGGGTATGCCTTATCCGATTCAAAAATGTCAAAAGTATGTAGAGAGAGGAAGCTCGGGCCTGAGATAATAATATTTCGGAATTGAGAAAGACTTTAAGTTTGAGAGATAGGAGGAGAGAATAAGCGGAGTCAAGTTAAGCTGTAGAATAGTAATAATCTGTTAAGCATAAGGGAAGGAGGGTGGGTTCGAAATGCAGAAGTAATGGATCCGAGGAGAGGGGGGGAAATCGGGAAGTCGGAAGATAAGGCTCAACTGCCGTCCTCCTCGTCCTCGTCCTCGTCCGTGACATCGGGAGACAGACGCTCATCTAGAAACATGTACATACATGGAGGAGAGAGCCGGCTTTTGTACCGGCACAGAGACCAACAATGACGGCAAGAGAAAAGATTTACCGAGAAAGCAGCAAAAGGCCGATAAAAATCCATCCTATTTATTCCCTCTGAGTTTAATGTATGCCCATTGTTGGCCGTGGGGACACATTTGAAGAGGATGAACGACGTTTCCCTTCTCCTTTCACTCCGGCCAACCCTTCGTGGACTTATCGGCCTGACCTATCCGATACGACGTGACCTGTCAACCCTCCCATCTCTGCACACTCCGACTTCCATTAAACAATCCCTTCTTTTCGGCCCCTCAAGATCTTATCGAAACAGAACCGGCTTCACAAAAACTCTTTATACTCCAACACAACCGTCTCCCGATTTCACATCTCCTCTCTCGTCCTACAAATAGTAATGATAATAGGACTCATATCGGGACTATAGTCACTCTCACTGCCATCATTTCCTTTCACTCTTATCACACATACACACTTCCCGGCCCGATACCGACGACATCGGATCCTACAAAATATTCCATAAATATGGGTGCATAAACTCTGACACTCCGTTTTTATAAATAGGGCAGTTGTAGATGATAAGTCAACTTTTAAGTGCAGAGGCAACAGCTCAGACTTTGGAGGTTTTTTAGCTGGGATTTAAACCCTACAAATGGACCGTGATCAAGAACAAAAAAATCACAGATTATTAAGTTCTCTCAGTAGAGGAACTGTGAGAATGACTGGATGGAGTTCACGCCTTGAAGTTTGAATTCAGAGATTGGAGTTGGAAATCTGTTTCTTGCTGGTCACAGGGAAAGATTTACGAGCCATGTCCTAAGGAACAGATCTTGTTCTTTTTACTCAAACTTAGGTTACTAATTTGTCATGAAGGATTTTTTTAAAGCATGTTAAAGATGTTTTCTATTTTATTTCGATCCTTCGTTTCCCATCAAGGGCCTAAGAATCAAACCAATGGTACAAGTATCAAGCTACGTGCATCACAAATCTGTTACGAACACTGAATTTCACAATCGGATTGACTTTTATTTTGATATTCATTTGCATTAAATATCCAAGAGCAGAAACCCTGCCTCCGCGGTATCTAATTACATAAATTTCACACCAAATCCAAAGTAGCCGAGCCTACTTATAAACTGCGATCAAGTATAATTGGACTGAAAGCAGTGTGAATTACTAGCAATTTACGTCACTGACTGACTACCAATGAAAAGGGTTGCAATAAAAAACGTATAATGTGACATATTTTGATTAGCCGGGACCCGAAACAGGAGCAATAGCGTGTAATTATGCGGAACTCCAAAATGTTTCCTTTTAACCAGTGTATCATGTCAATTTGAGTCCCCTTCGTGCATTATATACACTTTTAACATTTCATGCCCAATAAGAATAATAATATAATAATACAGGAAAAAAATCCTTTCAAAAGTGCTGTAAGAATACTGTGGTCCCTCGTTCCTAGCCGCAGAACCTAGATTTGTAGAGAAGGATTAAAAACATGAGAGACTGACATGCTGTGACCCGGTTAACCCTCATTGTTGTCCGTACAGAGATTGTTGATATTCTGTGAGTACAAATATTGTAGGCACAGAGGAATCTATCTCGGGATCCGTACTGAATGTAAAAGAAGTTTACTTTTCAACTGGTATGGAATCGGATCAGGAAGCGAATGCAGTGAGTCCCTCACTCACAGGTATTAGGCCTAAGTATTCAAAATTCAAATTGAAAGGTGAAATGTTTGGATCTCGTCACTAATACCCATCAAAAAAATCTCGGAGGCTTATACTTAAGTAGGGTTACTTTCCTCGATTTCGTTTGTAAAAGGGTGCTGGAGCGGACGGCAATTCACCGGTGTCGGATTGAGATGAGGACCACACCAGCAGGAGATGAGCCAATGTTTGGACCTCTCCGTTCTGACGATCATTCATGAAATCTGTCGGTGCAAAATTTTCCCCTTTTTATTACAAATTATAATCGTCTCTCTGAGCATGAATGGACTAAATCCGTCGAGATATTTTCCAAATCCCTCAGCAGATCCATGCACCTTAGAGACTTACACTTTCCAAATACTTACTGCCTATGTTACAAATTACAATTGTACCAAGGGAGGAGGGATACGAACGTACATGTGTACATATGTACATTGTAAACGCTTTGTCCTCCTCAAGTAGAGAAACAAGTCGGGTATGTTATGGTTTTGTTTGGTTTTCCTTTAATCTATAATGTATTTTATTCGTTCCAACTTTTTCCATCCTTCTCTGATGCTACTATATAATTTACTCGGCTTATTTTAGAGGAAAGATTTGGCGAATGTAGGAACGGTTTGGAGGATATGACTACAGAAATTGTCCTCATGGATCTTGGATAATAAAGGAAACAGGAGAGGGATAATTCAGGCAAACTTGGTTTAATATCTGTCTCGTTACAGGGAAGAGTAGAACTTTGTTCCAGCCGAGGTTTATAGCCGAACAGAGTGGACCGGGTCTCATCACCCTCAATCAATAGTTGTTGAACTATTTATGTACACACCCTTTATAACTCTGTGGAGACTTGTTGGATGACTGAATGTCCCCCAGACACTCGTGTCATTCCTTTCACATCACATATGTGATATCAACCCGTTTAATTTGCATTTAATATTTTTCATCCACGTCCTTTTGTTGCGATTCGCCGATCTTTTCACCCTCGATCGGAGGGGCAGGGTCGGACCAGAGGCACCTTACTACGACCGTTAACTAACCTTAAACTGTGGATTCTCATGAATTTGTATGATGTATGACGTGACGGGTCCCGGTGATTGTAGAGCTGGAGTCAATATCCGGATTTCCACAAATCTCCATCCAAAGCCTGTTATGATTTCCGAGGACGGCAGCCTGACATCCGCCCTCCTCGTATGCTAATGTCCGAACCTAGTATGGGATGATCGATTTATAAGTAGAATTAAATGCTTTCTTCTTTCACTAATTCAGGCGGTAGAACTTGATCGAAGGGCTCAATAAAACAATCGTAACTTACAAAGTGCTCTGCTTTCTCTGTGGACAGACACCAAGAAGTCAACATAATTTAGAACATTGTGCAGGTAGGCAACATTGTTTTGGCAACTACCCAATACAAGCATATTAACTCATTTTTTGTCGGGCCTGTAGCGTTGAATTACAGTATTACAAGAAATACATGAAGGTGTATGAATTATGTAAATGATTAGAAAAACGGACTTAAATCCTTTACATTTTTACAATTCAAAGCTGATTTTAATTAGTTGCTTCCCTTTACAGCAAATCCAACCGGAATTCGGTTTTCATCCTCTACAATTAAAGTAAGATTTAGACAACAATTAAGACTCTTAAAATGCAATCCCTTCGAAATCGCATTACTTCTTCAGATCCACCAAAATCGGAGTTAAGGAGAGACTTCTGCCTAATTGTAAGGACACGGCCTGGTTACCCTTACACAAGGATATCCCAACTTACCAAAAGTCCCTCCTCCCTTACAAAAAAACCTTAATAAAAGAAAAGTCCACCGGGAAGAAGGAAAAGATGATGATAATGATGATGATGGTGAGAGCGAGCGAGCCGGGTTATAATAATAAAATACTGATGAAGTCGAGAAAGATGAGACTCTCCTCCTCCGGTTAGCTATCAAATCTTCTCAAGGATGGGAAACTCTATTATTTTCGCATATATTACAAATCGATTCCAATTTGAGCACCCTCAAGCCCAGTAAAAACCCTAGGGAAGAACATCAGACTTTTTTTTCCTTCCCAACTCTGTCGTCCCCGATCTCTTGTCATTTACTTTCTCCTCTCAAAAAACGGGGAAAGGAGCGAGAGAGAGAGAGGACCCTAAAATGAAGTTAGCCAAAAGGAGTAGTCATCCTGATGACATCGTGTTCAAGTACTACTACCACAAGGACTACTATTACCACTATACACATTTCACATCTAGACGGTAGGATGTTAAAGATGTGCAGTACACACGTACTATCACACCGACACCGACACACAGCTTCCACACACCTCGCTCTAGTACTTGCTCTCCGTTAGCTCTTGTTCCGAAAAAGTGCCATTCCGGCTCCCTCCTTCCTCTTCGGAGGACATGTAAGTTTTAGTTTATTAGCCTAGGTCTATCTCCTCGTCCCTCTCATCCTACACATCTCCATGCATTTAGATCGACTCATTATGATCACCTCATTTAAGAAAGAGGACGATCCCAGCCACTTCTCCTCACATTCCATCTAGATTAACGAGAGAGGATCTTCTTTTACCCTCCTCACTTTTTGCCAACTTTTCGCTACCGAAATCCTCTCTCCAATTTCCCAGCTCTTAATAATAATAACCCAGCACTGCCTGCCTCTCTCTACTCGATGGAGAGGAAGAACGGTTGGTCCTCTATTTTTTTTAGATGCTAACATCTTTAGATTATACAATTACAGGAATGTGAGGATGAACAGATTCCAATCCTACTCCCCCAGTTCTTTACACTATCACGTTTCCTCTTTAACAAAGTTTTTTCCGAGGTTTTTTGCTACAAGAGAGAGACGAGAATTTGTAAGGAAGCTCAGTAAGGTTGGATTGAATAGGAAAAGGTGTAGGGGGACTTGCGGTGTGTCTCCAAGATTTTTTTTAAAGTGGAATAAATAGTTGATTATGGAATGGAGGTGTAATTACCTAGCGGAGTTAATTTTTAATTTGATGGGGAGATGGGTGGAATTTTGGTATTTGCAGATTTGAACTGGTGCAGCAGGGATTTGAATGAGATGATTTGGATGTTTTTAGAAGAGGTGTCGATTAGAATTATGGGAAAACAGATGCTGGATTTCGGCTTTGCATGTGCTTGTTATCGATATACGCTTTTGTGTTAAACTGTAAACTTGCAGAGATTCATGCTTATGAGTCTTAATTTCCATCCGGATTCAACTGAATTTTCTTTGATTTTTAATTTGGAATTTCTTCATGCAAAAAATATGCGACAGGTACTTCACCTGTTCAAAGATGTTTTTCCAGTTACAGACCATACCAAGATCAAAATCATTGAAATTTCATTTGCTGAATTCGCTATTACATTTTCCCACTTGTGGTTTTGGTTGTGGTTGGACTTGCAATGTATATACCTATTGATTGAAACTTGCGATACGAAATCTTATTTGAACGGCGAGGATGTAGCAAAATCAATAATTATTGAAGCTAACAAATTATTTTTATCGGTAGAGCGATCAATGTTCCTCAACATGGTAAAGGGCATTTTGAAATGCCCTCTGATTGTTTAATCTGAAGGCACAAAGGGGTCAATGGTTAGATTTATCTTTTAATATCGAATGTAGACTCTCGATCCGTGTTTGCATGAATATGATTATATTATCCCGATTTGCATTCCTCTGAAGGATGATGGGAAGAGACCTTCTTACGGATCGTTGAAGCCGGAGCGAAGAATGAGCTGCTGAAGAAATTCGACTGTCAGGGCTCTTTGATTTATGAACGGGATGATTGACACACAACGTAAACAAATGACTCCACTTCAGCTAGACTAATTGATTCTTAACTCAACAAGGAATTGACTGGATTCAACATGCTCTTTTACGTCAGACAAAAATATGAATCTCTCGGCTCCTATCTTTTAGGAATGCATTTTTTCCTCTTTACAAATTATCTTTTTGCTCTGCTTGGTTAGTATTTGCAGGGAATGTAACCCTCTCCGTAAATAGAACGGAAGTTGGAAGTGCATGAATGAATTGTCGACCAGAGGATCAAGGTCAATAATTAAATCCAGTCCAGAGTTGATTTGGCCCATTGAATCCCTCCTTCCTCCTCCCCGACACGTTCCGTTAACGTCTGCTACAAATATTTATTTTCCAGTGTGCTTCGGATGAAGTAGGGTATGATAATATGATGTCAAACATTAGACTGAGACCCATACCGTACAGCCAAGCTCACCACAAATCTCTAATTGTCATGCTGGACCAATTTGTTGCGGAAGTGCTTATTTCTTATTTGTCTCCGGTATTGTCTCCGCAACCTACATTCTTGTCAGAAGCAATCATATCCCTAAGTCCTCTTCAAATTAAAATGAATCCGTTATTTATTTATTTCCAGTTTGTGGCCTGGGTTTTTTCCCGAGTCCCCGAAAAGTGCGGTGCGCGGTGGTGGTTGGTGCGGTTAGAAGGAGTCTGTATTATGGTCATACCCCTATATATGTTCTCAGTAATTGTTCCAAATGGAAATAAAGATGAAAATAAAAATTGAACTATCTCATACATTTCATTCCTCCCTAGTGGAGCCTTAGATCCAATCAAATCCAACTCATCTCTTGGGATCAACAGATTGTCTGTATGGGACTCCTAAAATCAGAGTCGAGGAAATCCTACAAAATATTTTACATCTTTTTATAGCCAACTTGGATCACCGACAGTCCTACTTCCCATTCCCCTCTGGTCAACATGGACTTACTGGAAAAAATCCCTTATTCAATACGGTTTCCGAATTCGGAGTATATGGAACTTGAGCCCAGTACTTCTTCTCATTGTCCGTTACCTTGGCACTTTCGAATTATTTCAAGTGTAATGGACTTAAATGTAGGAATAGTAGTGGTCAATTGGCTGTTTGAGATTGGGATTGAGAGCTCAAATAAAAGGAATTTGGATCAATGTCCCACAGCAGATTATCCATGGGATTTCCCTCACCATTCTTTGGCCGTGTGCGAAGGGCTTTATAATAATATAGTGGATTATGAGAAGGGAATAATAGTTTTTGTTAGCCGATTGTGTGGAGGTGAGGAGATGATCTCTCCAGAAATCTGTTTGCCTTCAGACTTGACCTTTAGCATTCGAATGTAGTTTGTAGTTGATTATGGTAGGGTTTTGTGGAAACGCGTTTTCTCGGAAGCGAAGGGTCAGGTTGGGTTCGAACTTGTTGGGGCTCCCCAGTGAGACTTTGGGTTTTGGGACAGTTGTGGAACACGACAGGAGGTCTCTCACACTCGCCCTTTGTTCTTTCCCGATATCACAAAACTTGGAATTATGCACCCACATATCCTTGTCAACCGCAAAACCATAATGTTACTCTCTCGGCCGAACACATCTTCCTCCTTCATCCTCGTAATCCAGAAACATGAGCCCTTGTCGGACTTGGGAATAACACACTTTTTACATGTGTTTGTGGACCCACGTTTTTGCAACCCTCCATCATATAGCTTGACGAACTTGATTTTTAACTTTCCCCTTAATAGAGATTCTATCAGTATCAGTGGGTCAAAGTCTAGTGACAGTTGTGCCAAACCCGATTATTTTTGGGAAGGTCCTTTGTCATTTCTAATTCCGCTAAGTCAATCAGTAGAACTGGAATTGTAGTACCTCCAGACAAGCCCCCCTGCTACAATGCAAAGGAGAAAGGCTTGCAATAAAAACTGGAGATAGAACTCCGCCGAGTTCTTTTGAATCGAAATCATATTTACTTGACATTTCGAGTAGAGGAGAGTTGAGATGAAAAGAACAACCTCGAACCATTCATTATCGCCATTGGGGGTAAGGGTTAAGCTCACTCTGACCCTCCATATACTAGTGTGCATAGTTCCTATTTCCTATTATATCAGATGAGATGAGATCTCTAAAGGGTATGTTCGACTTTAAAAAACGAGTTAGATTGGGGGAGGAACCGAACCTCAGATTTGGATTTTCTGGTCCAAGAGTCAGGAGTGTAAATTATTGTAAAATCATTTGGATCCAGTGATCAAGGCATTATTATTCTCGGTTGAGGGACTCTACCTCGGGATTTGTAGCTAAATCCGCATGAAAAAGTCATTCATTCTTGGGTATTAAATTTCCCGTTTATCTCAACTTCCCCTTAGAATGATATAAAATGTGCATTGTGCATTTTAAGTCTGGAGATCCGAAGTTCATATGCATAAATGACTTAACACTTAAATTCCCGGTATCCAGGGAAACCGGTTTAGGAATCCGAAAGTACTATAGCAACTGTATTACAGGTTCGGGAGGTTAGTTTTTGTCGGAATTAAAGTTTTTTTTGCAAAAAACGGGAGAGATGGATTTGATATAAAATGTTGTGTGACCCCTAGAGCGAAATGAATGTTGAAGGAGTGAGGAAGCGGCGGCGCATATACAGATGTCAAAAACAGAGAAGAGTAGAAATACGTGAAAAACGGTTCTCTGGGAGGAGGGGTTGTTCACATTTATCCACACTTTTCTCCAGGGTTCCTCCGATAGGGACTCTCTGGTTTCACTGTATCAGCAAGTCTCATCATCATCATCCGTTCTCATGCAACGTTTACTCCCACCACCACCACCACCACCACGACCATCACCCGGGATTCCAAAAAATGCCCGGAAAATGCACATGAAAAATTTATAATCCCGTCCCCGCCGAGGCACACGACCGTCGGGTAAAAAAGTAGGGAAAACATTTAAAAAAGAATTTGAGCCCTTGTTGCCCGGTTCGGTTTATTTAAAAAAGAGATCCGCTCTTCCTCCCATGTCATGTCACCGGGGAGAGAAGACCTTCTCAAGTTTTATGTAAACAGAGCTATTGACAGTGCCGGTGCACTAGCATCCGTCCTCGTCCTCGTCATCTCAATGAATCGTTTCCCCTTCGGCTATTCCAATTCACCTTCCTTAATGTCCATGAATGGATAATGGAAGGAGGAAAGGGTTAAATACAGTTATACTCCTTTCATTACATAAAATAAGAGCAGAGTCTCCCTCGAGGATGAGCCTCTTCATGAATTATTGTTACGATTTTTTTTCGCAAATCCCGAACAGTACCACTACCTGGCATCCTACCTCTAACTTGACATGATAGCCACGAAAAACTCATGTCGTAAAACAAATATTGGGCTGCACGAAGCCCTGCCCGTGTGTACCTCATGGACATATCTCAGTTCTAAGAGAGCATGAACTCAGCCGCCATGCCGTTAAAATACCACTCACCGACCAAGATCCTTTGAAATCCCACGGATATTACAACATTTTTAACCAGTTTTCAACAGAATTTGATTACTTCATATTTCGTCAGAGACTCGGTATGGGTTTCATTTAAAGCTGCCGACACGTCCATTCTCCAGCAAAACAAAGGTAACTGGCCGAGCCTCTCCAACTCTCCACAACATTGGATTTCCTTACCTGGAGGATGAGGATGAGAAAGGCTGGAGCTGGAAACATCTCCTTGGTCCATCCCCGTGTCATTTATATCCCATCCCATCAGCATAACACATGTATTTATAGCCCTTTTTCTGTCCCTAGCTCAACTCCACTACTGCCGATGCCTATAAATAAGCCTTTGAAAGGTTTTAAAAAATTCGGACATAAAATTCGAGTAAAAATTGATGTGAAATCAGCATGGGGTCTGAAATAGTTCAGTTAAGTCACTTATGTTGAGAAAGAAAGAGAGAGGATACCTTCTTGGAAGGAAAAGTCTCTACCTGCCTGGCCACCACAAACTCTTAAATATAAATATCTCTCAGCATCCCTCCTATCAAGCTTTACCTTCCTATTTACGATTTACCAGCAGACCTAGCGTTTTTTTCTACTCGGATTCAACAGTTTTGTTCCAATTCAAGAGCCGGTCCAAAGGAAGTGATAGTCCCAGTCCCAGATATTGTTTGATATCTCAAAGATAGCAGAGGTACAAGGTACAATAGCCTCAAAACTATAAAGTCCAAATAAATCCAACAAAGTTAAATTACTTTTCTTTCCTCCTCCTCATCTCCCTCATCATGCTTGTTGTTGAGCGGGATCGGGGAGTTGGAACCGATTTCAGAATTAATGGTTGATGATGGGGATAGATGACCAGAGAGATATTAGTCTCGAGAAAGGATAAATGATGTTATTGTACAGCTCTCTGTTAAGAACGGCAATGATTTGTAAAAATCGGGTCAGTCGCAACTCTCTTCTCCCAACGCGCTGAGAATGATCTGAAAAATAATGTTATTTTTTCTTCTTCTCCTGAGTGAAGGTCCTGAAATGTTGGACAAGGAGATAAATGAGAATGATGTAAGTGCAGCTCATAAATGTTCATTTATTAGGAAGGTTGGATGGATGGATGGGAGTGAAATTCAACCTTCCTCCTTCTCCTGAGTTATAATATTAGTTACAAGTTTTTGAAATATCTTTTTTTGGCTTGGGATCTCAAAGTCTCTCTGTTGTTCCTTTGGACCAGAGTTTACTTGAAAACTGTTCAGGTCGGGTGATAAAAATTGGAGAGATGAGGAGACTCGGAAACTACTGACCTTCTCTCATATATTATTATTAATATTCTACATGTGCGGAGAAGGCTTTGGAACGAGGATCGTATATGTCATTTAAAGGTTGGAAAATATTTCTCAGTAATATTGGCCGCCTTGCGAATTTATGTACGTAGCGTCGTTAAAATGTTTAACGATTACCCAGGTGCGAGCACACGCTTTAAAAATAAAGACCACCAAGTTCAGAGGTCAACTTTTCATTATCTTCTACTCATTCCACTGCATTCCGGCCCAGTATATAGTAAATGTATTTAATAACTTGTACTTATACTATTATCTCCCTTAGGACGAAGGGCTTAGGCTCAGAGAGATATTTTACGTAATGTTACGGGCCCAGGTTCTAGACTGAAACAACCCTTGGCCAACCTTCTATAATTCAATACAGAGAATGTTTCCCGTCAAACCATCAACAATAATTTAGTGCAGGAGATAGAAATGCTCAATTTGACCAGTTTCCGACTCGGTGTTTTTTTTTAACTCTGAACAAGGACCCATTCCTCTACCTACAGTGTCGGACTTTCGTCGACCAAACCATTCCTTAGTGTTCTGTTATCAAGTGGCAAAACGTAGGTTTCCTAGCCCGAGTCATTAGTTCCCCGAGTAGTCCGGATTTAATGAGCTTGTTCTCTTGGTTGGTGTCTCTGCTGATGATTCGTAAGGAATGATGATGGTCTATTACCGCTTAACCCAAGGAACAATGCTCCATAACCCACACCAGGTAACTATACCTACAACCCGATGAACAACTCCTTCAATTTATCATCGGAACCCGCTGCATGTTTGTTATGAGAGAGATCAAAGGGGGGCCCTGAAACTGGGGAGCCCTTAAGTGTATTTTCGAGGAAAAACATCATTAAAGGGGCCGGTGGAAAGGCCTTCCCGACCCTTTACCGATCATCATCCCCTGCATTTTTATCCATTGACAAGCTGGCCAACAATGGATATCTGTAACCTCTTCAACCTTCTTCCCATTATTCATCTAATTGTGCTCAAATTGACTGGACGGACTGCGATCGTATTTCAAGTCTTCGGTCCGTTTGAGACCATCCGGTCTCTCTGTGGGTGAAAGTCCACCTGTCACTTCCATGAGCTGGAAAAATCCGTGTGCCGGAGAGAATCCCGATTGGTTGGTTTTGGTTAGTGGTGGTGAGGATGAGGGAAAGTTGTCTGAGCAAGTGACAACTATTGGTACATAAAACGCTGGCTGTTTACTTGGTCGGATGCTGTGTAATGTTGGCAACTGGGGTCAGAGGCCCTTCTAAGGGCTCTCTCTCTCTCTCTGTATAGTTCCGGTGATTGTCCATCAGTCAAGGCAGAGAAACAACAAGTAAGGAGAGGAACGTTGGTCTCTAAAGGAATAGTGTTGAAAAGGATTGAAGAACCATCATGTTGTAATCCAATTGTATCAAAAGAATGGTAGCACCCGCAGAGCGACATAAGGGTTCCGTAGTGCCTGCCGCACTCCGAGGGATCCCTCTCACTACACAACCTGTTACACGTTCAACAACCGGGAATACAATCAATTCTAGGGAAGTTGTCGAGTAAGTTGGGCACTACTACTACATCATCATCATCATCACCACCACCGCTCCGCCAGTATTGTCGGAATTAAGTCGGGCAACTTGGACCAAGACTCTGTTATCATCATAATCATCGAGGATCCCGGGTTCTGAGTCCTCCCCAGCCCTTTCTCTCCATATTCTGGAGATTCATGATGATGACGATGATCATCATCCTCATCTCTCGCAGGATCATCCAGGCAGAGTCCGAGCAGAGCCAGAATGATCTTCTGTGTCAAAAACATGCATGATTCTTAAATAGGAAAACTAATGTGAGATGAGATAGGGGTGAAGGAGTCCCAAGAGAGGTTTCCCCTGAGACGAATCTTGCTTGAGGGTGAAGGACCCCCGGTGGGCAGCCCCCTGTAGAGAAACACCGATCAACCGCTCCCAGAACACAACAATACAAGAGCATTCGACTGAGCCTTTCGACCCTATCTCACTTCACCCCAATTTGCATTTTAAATTCCCTAAAAAAATCGGTTCTACGGCCAGGAGAGCCCTTCTCTCTCGATCCACTAATATTGCCACAATCGAGAGTTCAAGTCAGGGGTTAAACGATATTCAAAACCATCAAACCTGCCTTGCTCTTCTCTACTCCTGGACCATTTTATATTTTTACATTCACATCCGACCTCTCAGACGCCCCTCAACCCTTGATTCAATGCTTAAAATTAGAGATGAAGCGGTTGGGG
The DNA here is from genome assembly GCA_906901685.1 of Desoria tigrina. Classification (NCBI taxonomy): domain Eukaryota; kingdom Metazoa; phylum Arthropoda; class Collembola; order Entomobryomorpha; family Isotomidae; genus Desoria; species Desoria tigrina. The sequence goes on from CAJQTU010000004.1 coordinate 13,157,043, forward strand.
CTGTGTAGGAACATTACTACACACACAAGGATAGGAATCTACAAAGGAAATGAGAAAGTATTTGTATTTCAAATCCTCGTTTGAAATGGACAAATTCCCATTCCTTTCTTCGTATTGACAGTGCTAAGAACAGTCGTCACAGGTATCCTACCTTATGTATATGGTTGGAGCGTAGGAAAGTACAAGCTCACGTGTGGGTCACCAACACCTTCAATTCATCCCATCCTACGGTCTAATAAATTAGTATATTATCTCTGATTAGAATAAAGGGATAGAATGATTATGACCCTGCCCTGCCTATTTATACTCGACTCAAGAGATGAGTTGTCCACATGAGAATAAGCTATTGTAGTTTGGAATTAGAGAAAAGAAAAGAGTAGAAGCAAAAAAAAAAATGGACGAAGGTTGAACGAGGTTTCCGCCCAATATTCATCCAACTCCTCTAGCTTATCCATCCATAGGAGCGTAGGTTTTATCCGTCAGTGACCTGGATATACCAGTAGGAGAACTCATTGAGATTGACCATCATTTTAAAAACTTCCTTGGACTTCCAATCTTCTCCTCTCATCTCCGTTCCTCAAAAGCTTTTCTTCACATGGGATCCAACTAAAGCTCTTAAAAACTTGTAATCTATCTTCTGAACCTTTTGCGCCGCTACTTCTCAAACATAACCGATTCGTTTCATTTTGTCTAATATTTTTCCAGCCTCCTCGGATAAGTCAATTTATGGAATCGGGGAACTCGTAATTCCTTGCCTAATGTTCTACTTCTCCAAGTAGATACTCCTCCTGGTATTTATTTCTGAGTCACATCTCACATATGTAATATATTGTAACATTGTAAGGATAGCAGGTTGGAGAATTAAAATAATATTACAATTCGTTCCTGGAACAAGGCAAAGTAGTTCTTTTACACTTTACAGGTAGGCTGCGGGATTTTTTATGCCAAAATTCGGAGCAAAATTGGAATTTTATTGGTAGAATTATTATTTACCATCCATGTGGTTTCTATGATAGGGAAAGCCGGTGGTATAGATTGAGGATGATTGACGATCTTTTATTGTTGGCAGTGGCAAATAATAAATGACAGAAAAAGGAACCACAATAAGGACGGTGTACATTAATGAGATCATAACACTATAGCCGTACGATAAAGGAACACACGACCATCTACTTTGTAGTAGCTGACTTTTGTGTTTTGTGGCAAAGGCGACGTGGAGGTTGTGGACGGGAATTAGAATTTAGAATACGGGATCGAGGCAGGGAGCGGAGTAAATGGGAGACAAACTGAAATGGTGTAAAGTCGGGCAGGTGTAGACTATTAATTATGTACTTTGTAATAATAAAAAGGTCGACTGACACTACTTATGTTTGAGTCGGAGTGTCAAGAGACCGTTCCATTTTTGTTACCCCTTCCAGATTTTATCACTTTTTCACCTTTCAGCCTACTTTAACCCATAAACCCTTTGCTTCGCTTTCTATTCAACATTCAACTACAGAGACTGGCCCAGCGATTTTAGTACAAAGGAGAGAGGAGTGACTAGTACTTAATTAGCCATCAAAGCTAGTATCATGTTCTCCTATAGGCCCTCTATTAATAAAACCAACATTCGTCAGCCAACCCTGAGTAACTTTGTGGTGGTGACATTGTTTAATAATTCCGTTTGATTTGCACCTTTGCTTTCCCTCAAGCAATTAATTGAAACTTTAACCCGAGTCCTGTGTCCCTTGCCTTGTGAGCCAGATCCGCGTCAAACTGTACATAAAGGCTTAATTGGGATTGAGGAATGGAAACCGGGTGGACTTTGACTGTCCGAGACAGGAATGGGACTGAAAAACTGCAACGAAGCGGAAATAAAATATTGGTAGAAGCCCTTAGAATCGGGATTTTGAATAATTTGGATGGATGGATCTTATTTTCGTTCCGTGGCCTGATTTCACGGGTATTATACGAGTCAACCTGTATGGCTCTACCCCGTCTGTGCCTTATTCACCAACAATTACGGATGGAAGGAAGACACATGTCCTGAAAGCAATAAAATTTCCCAATCCCGAAATTCTCAGTTATGGTTGTTAGGACTTTATGGAGTGTTATATACCCGGAATAATATTACTCTCTCTCTCTCTGTGCATTAAATCCATGAAGAGTCGTCCAGTTAATGTGCATATGGAACCAGAGCAGAGAGCACAATTGCTTAGAAATAAAAAAAGTTGTAAAAGCCTCCCTACGAATTTAATATCATAATATATGCAACATATCCGTGTGGGGCTGTTTCTGGGTGCGTATCGGATAATTAATCGAATCCCATTCACTTGTTCGTCACACGCAAAAGTCATGGATAATTCATGCGGTGTATTTCCAATTATACGTCTGTATCTATTTACGTACTATTTATAGGGAAAGCAGGATTAGGCAGAAAGCGATCAAACATGAGTCCCGTGTCGATTTGACGGAGGTCGGGAGAGGAGAGGACGGGATTGCAATTGGGAATATTATTGAGATCCAAGCCCCAACAATCAGTCACCGCTTCTGCTCCGAATTGCCCCGTTATCAATGATGATGTAATTCGAGACCATTAATTAATAAATTATTAGACAAGGAGACTCTGGATACATCTGGATCCGCTGCATCGTCCTTCTTTCCGTGCTCCGGCTCATAATGTTATCTCAGTACAGTTCACCTCGAATCCACAAACCCATTCCTTCCGGGAGAACAAAAAAAGCCCAGAAACGTCCGTTTTGTGCTGAATAAATTCGGGTTTGACAAAGCCCTCTGGAGCAGATTATCGGGAAAGGGGTAGCTGGTTCTGAGTTGTCCTCTCCTCAGACAGGGAGTCCATCCGGGTCAACCTTCGATCAGAAACCCGTTTGTTTGAAAACATCAACAACAGACCCGTGGCACGCGATGTTTCCAACTATTGCGTGCAAATCCATCAATTTTTCTCCGGCCCGACGAGGAAGGGCTATGTATTTGGGCAGGAAACATTTGGATAAGTTCTCAGCTTGAGCCGTTCGCAGATCGAGGAGGCCGATGTTGTCACCTTATCTTCCGTCATTTGTATCTCCACGTCTAATTTGACATGAACTAACGCAGAGACAACTGGACTCCCTCGCCCTTAAACGAACGGGAACAGCATGTGGACTGGTCAGCGGAGCAGAGAGGCTAATTAAACAAATAATTGATCATGAATGAGTGCTCATTTCCACCACTACCACTACCACCTATTCCTGGCCCGGAACCAGGTAGTCTGGGCAATATTGTGGGCATGGCCCAGCGATCTTTTCCCCCAGAAAAGGGTTTACTTCTTACGTACTTTACATTATCGAAGGAAGGGCAGTTTAATAAGAGGCAGAGGAGATTAGAGTATTGGATTTAGGCCGTTTGAGGCAAGAGGCAGTACAGGGAGGACTTGGCATTTGAATAATAGATCGAAACAGAGGTATGATAACAGGATAAATAATATCATCAGGCTCCCAGTTCCCACCTAGCTAATCATTATGACTGATTCAAATTACTACTTTGTTCGACTCTCCTTTCATACCCCCATCTATAACAACTACTACTCCTGCTCCTCAAGTAACAAAAGGAATAATAGGATGATGATATATTTCCCAGCTTCGCTAAAGGAGCCGAATAGATTAGAATATAATACGAATAATAAAATAATAATAATAATAAAATTCTGCTATTCCTCTAAGAAGAACGGGGAAGAAGCAAGAGAGAAGCCGAGTGGTCTCTGGTAGAGAATCTAGAAGAAGTTGACTCGTTTCACTCGCAAGTTGTTGTGTGTAGTTGTCAATCAAAATAGATCGAGATGCATTTAGATTAATTTTCTTTTCTCCGGTGGGTGAGACAAAAAACATTCTTTAATTAACTCTGGAATGCTGACAACAAAGGGAAGAAGAATAGGGGGTGAAGTCTTCCTCTCTCCTGGGTGAGCAACAAATATACAAGAGAAACACTACAAGAGCCACTTTTCAGACTATGAATCTCTCGTCTCAAGAACCTAACAAAAACGGAATAAAAAATCCTAGACTCTTTCAAAATCATCATCATCGTCAGCAGGAGCAGTGGAAGGAGCAGCCAGAACTGTACGTAAAAATCATATCTACGATTTCACCACGGACGAGGACGAGGGCGAGGGCGACTATATCGTTTTCCTATATCTGTTCTTCAGAAGAAGAACTTCTTTTGTTGTTTGCAGCCAAGAACTCGGACAACTCCATACTTGATGATAGTTCTTGTGCCTTTGCAATCCTTTCCTAAGATTAGTAAATCTATTCTCTGAGCTCTGTCTCGTGTAAAGATTGGTCGTTGAGAGGCAGAAGATGATCACGGGAGAGATGGTGATGGGATGATGATCTCTTGATGATCATCATCCCATCACCACTTGCTCAACACCCAAAAATCGGAATTAAGTTTATTCCATTGGAAATGGGACTGAGAAACGGTCCGTTTTCCAGCCCCCCGATGATGCTTTAATTCGTGGAGTAAAAATATTAATATTTAAGAGAGCGTGTGAGGAAAGTAACTGCTTGTACTTTTAAAGTTGTACCGTTTGAGACAATGATATATTCTCACGGGTTTTCACATGGGCAGCTCTGTTAGGTTCTGATGTTTTAGATGAGGGATGATAGGTTTGTGTTGGGAAACTCCAGGATGATTTCCGGCAGAAAACAGGATCGGTTCTGTGTTGTATCTAAAATAGGAAAAATAATTCTTTACTCCAGCAGAGAAGAAATGTCATGTACAGCCGTCGCGTGGTTTTTCCAGTTCATTGATCTCGAAAATTGACCTTAACTACCAACAATAAATGTGCAAGTGTGTTTGTGCCATACTTCTCTATTTTGTCGTCATTCTCCAGAACAAATTATCCTCCCGATGTGCATGCCATGTTAACGTTTTTTCTCCTATTAAATTATTGCCAGGCTCGACGTTATAAATTTATTGTAAGCTAAAACGATGCATTTCATAACCACGGGTTCTATGTATATCAATGGCATCTCTCTCTGGTTTATGTCCAAAGTGCCTGTAGTCCCAGCCTCCTGCCAACTCAAGATTCTTCATGAATGAATCATAAATGCTGGAGCAGAATTGAGGCAGAAAATCTGACAAGTAGATTGACCATGTTCTAAGAAGGTGAGCTGTTGAATTGAAGAAAAAGCCTTTTAGAGGAAGTAAAAACAAAAATCCAATTAATTTTTATTTAGCATAGAAATATCCTGCCAGTTACCCTTTCAAAATATTTGGTTTAATATGGACAGGTAGGTTCTCCATGATGGACTTCTAGAAACTTTGAGATTAATGGCTTCGTTCCTGCTGTTAGTTGTACTCTCTGTTAACTGCATTTAAAAGTACTGTGGCATATATCTGGCCATATATGTGCATATGATTAAATAGGTGTTTTTGATCAGTTGAACTGCATTAGAAAGCTCATAATTTCTGTTTTTGTCCATATAATGTTCCAGACTCGATGCAGAACGTCCGAAAACGTCCTCAGTTTCTATTTCCAGCCACATATTATATGGAGTAATTTTTTATTACATGTGTTGTACTATAGTATCTCTATCATTGCTTCGTCTAATTGTCAGAGCATAACAAGTTAGAGAAGTCAGAAGTACAGATTCTAGACTTTAAAGCTTATTTTTGTACTCCTTTTTTTGCCCTTTTCATGTGAATAAAAAAAGTTACTAGTCGGTTTTAATCTTCTCGTTAAGGTGTTCATGTGTAAACCTTTCCTTGTGGATTTCCAGTAGATTTATCTAAATTTGTATCAACGTATACCGAGTTGGGGAAAGTAAGAAAGCGGAGGTGGCACAAATGATTTTAATTAATATTTTGTCCGGTTCGATTCGAAAATCTTAGAATTTTTGTAATTTACGTGCTTAGAAAAATCAAGTTAAACTGATTACTCATAAAGCCTATATATTTTAAGTATTCTTCGTAGACTTGCATGGTTAATTACAAACTGTTGCGAAATTCTATGTATGCTTTAGAGCAATTTGGCATTAGAGTTTTTCAAGCGTTAGGCAGAAATAAATGCTCATTAAAGAATACACACAGTCCTTTTGCAACTGACGTCTTGTAAATTTTCGTTCAACTCTGGCATCTTATCGCAGGTATATTTATTTACGCCGAACGAAGATTCAATTTTGAAATTAAGAAGCTGATTTCACATAATATCACTTTCATTTGCCTGACTGATATGGATGGATCACGAATGTTCTTCCCTCAGTTCCCTATCATCAGGTATATGAATAATAATACCTGCTTGAATAACAGAATATTTCATATGCGTAAAAGGTCATTTAAAGTTACTTTGTTAGACCACCAAGTTTATCCCAAAAATTAGCAAACATAATTGTGAAAAATTATGCTGTGTTGGTAGTAAATAATGGTTGAGTAGGAATTTTTAAACAAGAATAGTTAGAAACTGTGGCTACAGAAGCCAAAATTAAGGAGATAAGTGTAAAGGAAAAAGAGGTAGAAGATAATCCTGATGAACTCCGAAAATTTTTATCGCATATGGGAGTGTAGGCAATTAGATACATCACTTTCGTGGGTTTTTTCTACAGGGACTCGATAGTTAATAGCACAAGGGGAATCTCATATTTGAAGATCAATTCCTAGGTTCTTATGGATATTACTTCGGATTGCACCAACTTCTTTGTACCAAGGTGCATCCTTTTTTAATTTTTTTTTTACTGATTTTCGAGTTCGAATTTTATGGATACCTGGCAGTTGAGAGACTGGCTGAAATCAAGTCACGATTCTCAATAAGAATGCTTCATCTTCTCATGCCTCAGTTTCTTTCCTATTTTAAAAACTGCTTTCAAATCTTTCATCTCGAATTCAGAAACGGAAAACATATTGTTGGACGGCTTTTTACCCTCTTTGCACTCTACGAGTACATTTCAGCGACTATGGGAAACTGTTGATGGGGAAATACTTTTCTATGGATTATTGGTATTATTGGTAGTCGTAGAGGTGGGATTGCGAAATAACTTTTAGCTAATTACAGAATTGTTTGCTCAGTTCTAACTATCCAAAATGTTTTCCTTGTCGTTTGATATTGAAAAAATCTGCCAAATGAATCGTAGTGGCATGGATCATTAGAAGACATGTTATTGGAAGAGAGATACATTATTGTTTTGTTAAACAGAGAAGTTACCTGTTAGCAATGCTAAGTTGGTCCGCCGTGACTGCCTGTGGATAGACAGAATGGAAACAAAAGCGGTTTTTCTATCTGATTTCACCGTCGACAATGTAAAATGAAGATGTCAAATGTCTTTCTCATAAAGGTTTTTGATGTCTCCTGGCACCTCCTAAAATGTGGTTTCAAGGCTTCATTGCTTTTTTGAACTGGAAAAGGTTTTATTTCCAGGTAAGCGATGTAAAATGAAATCTCTAACCACAGAATTTTGGGGGAACCCTACCTTTTTATAGCCAGTGTCAACCAAGAGTTTTAAAACATTCATGCTGGGGGTTAAAGTTGTGATGTGGGTCAAAATTATCTTTCAGTGTTTTGCCGATATTCAATGAATACATGTGGCTGGTAATCCGGAATTTACATTTTATTATGCAATATGAGTGCTGTAGTTTTTTTTCAAAATTATAACTATTAACATTAGATTTCGTATGAACTCAACTGGATTTTAAACTAGTCAACGAAGCTGAATTAAACTTTAACCAATCGTAAATCGCCAATTAAATTTCGTTGTAAATCTGAATCTGCTTATTTCTCCCGAATTCGAGAGCCTCAAAACTCCTAAAGCCTAAACGGGTAAAATTCATTTTGTTTTCATTTCGTAGCATGATACGCCGTTTTAATCAATTTTTTGTGAGAAGGGTTACAAAAAAGGCACGTGTTCGGTATTCATTCTAAATAAACTTACAATTAGCCTGAATCCAATTGGGAATTTCATGTAACTCACAGGTTTATGAATACAGTAAATAGGATTCTATTAAAAAGCCTTAAAAATTTACGTCATGAATTTAACGGAATGTGTAATACGGCTGTCTACTGTAGGTTTGGACTCACGTATTAATAATTTTTTATTAAATGCAGTTATAAAAGCTTGTAAAGATTTTACAGCTTCTTAAAAAGATCATGAAAATATCTCATCAACAAAAAAATCCAACTAACCAATCTTTAAATTTTTGCCAACATGTTTAAATTGAACCAAAGACGAAGAAATTACAGTTCATCCAACCTAAAACCATTGGCTTATCTTATTTTATAGATTCCCAATAAATAACCCTTCATGTTGACCTGTCTGGCTTTAGTGCACATAATAATCCAAGGGGAGTTTAGGTGAGTGGTGCAATATGCAAACATAATTATTATTGTATCGATAAAAGGCTTAATATTTCATAAAATGTGTGTGGTGGTTAATAAAAGGACGGGCCTGTGTCTATGTCTGTGCAAGTTCAGAAGCTCGTCTCATATCGAAGTACTGAAAAACAAGTTCTGTTTATTATTATACACTGGATTACGGACGGTAGTTATCCGTAAATGTAGGAGTTGGAGGGACGATCATAATTGTACCCTCGATAGGGACCTTGATTACAGTAATTTATAGAAATAAATCACTAGAATAATTGTACAAAATCGTACATTAGCTACAAACATTACAAACAGGATACTACGAATTATCAGGCAGTTTTCCTGCATTTTAAAGTTTGCTCTCCTGTCAGACAATGTGTACTTTAGAATGGACAGGGAAGGGAGCTTCTTTAAAGCTATTATGCAACCACCACCACCACCTCCATGAAGGAAGAAGATTCCTATTATGAATCTATCTTTCTCACAAATTCAATACGTGGTTATTACCTTCTCCACGACCTGCATATCTCGACTTAAGTGTCATAAAAGTATCACGTACAATACCACGAACACATTCCTCGGTGTGCCCAGGCAGTCTTTTACATAATTGAGAGTCACACAGCAGCAGACAGGCCTGAGCCGTACCTCTCCCTCGACCTGACCACTTGTTGTTATTTTACGGAATAGGGCCGTCTATATTTAAATAACAAATTCTTACCATTACTGCCCGATGCAAAGATTATTATGATTATACAACTCAGTCACCACAGGAGCGTAGTAATGATTACTTTAATTAAAGGGAACCCAGAGGAACCCTCATTCACCTTACGATCGAATAAAAAACCCACACATTTTAAAGGAGCCAAATAAATCGACCTGAAACCGTTCTACGGTTTTTGGCATATTGAGCCTCCTGAGCGTCTCAGTAAGATGTATTGTAAATTGTAGATAGCGTCTTTAAAAATATCTTCTTCTAGAATGCATAGGATTCCCAAATCTTCTATTACGCGAACTCTCTATTTACGATGGTTGGTGGTAGGATAATTTATTTTTTATTTTTTGGCAAGACTGCTATTTAATACCTTGTGTTTGCATGTAGTGAAGAGTAAAAATTTTACGATACTCTGTACTTGATAAGGAAATTTCAATAACAAAATGCAGCCATAAAATCCTATCATGAATTCCTATCTTCTATTTAGGATTCGAAATTGACAGGGAAAAACAGTAAATAGAATTTTGAATTAATATAAGCGACAGGCTCCCAATTCGATTCATACCGTTAAGTTGAAAATATTTTCTAAAGTTCTTATTTATTTATTTTTTATTTTTACTAAAAAGTATCAGTATTAGTGTAGATAAATTTTGCACGATTCTCGATTCTAGATAACTCTCAAGTGAGAAATCAATGGAATAAGAGAATCCGATCGCTACAGTACGCATTTTCAAAACCAAGTAAACGCATTTCTGAACAGCGTTGACGCGGAAAGGAACCGCTTCTTCTTTGAATCGGCTCTGTGATCCCCGACTCTAAATAAGTGTAACTGTTCCAAGTGGGAAAAAATGATCCGCCGTATTTTGATTTACTGCTCCGGAGAAGTAATGACTGGGCCTGGAATAATAGCTTCGAAGAGGGCGAGAAAAGATAATTTGATACCGAATGTAGATGTCTGTGTGAATGCACATGAGGTATTCAATAACATCAAGTTTGTTGGAATTCAGGGGCAGTTCGTTAAGAGGTATATAATATTTTATATATAGCCGACGACTTGTTTAAAATAAAATACGAACCCGAGGCCATAAATACATGAGAGATGATACATGAATTTCCGAAAGATTAATTCATGAGAATTTTCTCATTGGAGATCGATATTGGTTTGTAGTAGTAGTAGTATAAGAGTGGAACAAGTTCGGTGGTGGTTCCCCTGTTGTTTTGGCATCACCATGTTTTCTCATCTCATGTAATCTAAGGCCAGCTGATGATGATCAGGCCCTCTCCGGCACTACAGATCCCATTTACTAACGTTCCATGGCAGAGAGGCAGAGCCAACCGAAAAGTCTCATATCGGTGAAGCGTTGAAGCGAACATGATCTCATCCCCTGTTTCGGTAGTTCCTTTTCAACCTCTGTACAAATACCTTATAAGAATAATAAAATCATCTCCTATATCCAAATTCTAAAAGATACCTCAAATAAACCCAACGCAGCGGTTCATTCTCACTCTCTCAGACATGACTCTCTCCTCCGGTCTGGTGTCAAGCGTTTAAATATCATTCAAAAAATTCTCATCGACTTTTTAGACGAGAACCAAGGGACACCGACGAGTACTGATAGCTCGACTCAGGGTATTCTGAGGGGGTTCATGGACATTGGAATTAAGTAATTTGTAATGAAGATCGCAATATCCCAGATGCTAGACATGACTTACGGCCCAGATACGAACGGATGAATGGGTCCGAGAGATTTTGAAGCTTTGTTGTTGTCTTATGTTAAGGGTCGGCTAAATGTCCGAGTCGGGTGATTCAACTGCAGATGAAAATGATTTAGTGGCGAATTTAGGAGAGAAATGTCTAAAATAATGACTATGGCAAGGAATTTCTTTATTTCGGAAATTAATCCGACTGAAATTTCAGAAATATTTCTAACAATATTAAAGCTAACTTCTACTACTGCACTGCACTTGTACAGTTCCAAGCTATCTACCACCGCAAGTCTGGGATTCCGTCCCGTAAATTGCATAACCGTCTCCCTCCTGTCCCATCCTCCACACTTGTCGAGGCTTCCGACTTAAAATTTTCGAATCCACCTTAGATTTCGTTTCCGAACTTATCTAATTTCCTAAAATCCGATTCCTTGAGGGAATGATCCAATTGGGGAAATTGCAAGTGGAAAGAAGTGGGAATCATCGGGGAAAGGACTATGGACTAGAGTACTAGTTACCATCCCGAGTCCTACATCCGTTATTACACTAATTCAATTAGGAAAGGAAACATTCTGGAGAGGAAACTTAATTTGTCTCTAAACAGGAGTACCCTCTACTCCTCCAGGAATGCCCTTCTGTCCAAAATCCAGAATAGGAGGACGAGCGATTTGCGGCTGCAACAAGAGAGAGGTAATGGATATAAGGGAAAGAGACGGGAGTTTAGAATCCAGCAGCAGCCGAAGGATGAGGGCCTTTAATAGGATTGTGTACATATTTGGGGTTAGCCAACATGGTATAAAACACAGATATACCTTCAACTTTTGTCATTGCCCTTATATGTATTTCATTTTACGGGTTCTTCATCTACAAAGGGCTACATCCTACATCCTACATCGGAGATGAAGGAGAGAGAGAATAAGATCCTCTTCTTTGCTTATTTTTATTCCATTCCGTAAAGATTTTTTAAACCCGGGATACGGTTTTTGGCCCTCTGTCCGTTTCGGGGGTTCGGGTTCAAAATTCCGGTTCTTGGTCTGTTGCTGTGCGTTCATTCCTTGAGTCGGATATAATGATAATAATGATAGGATCGTCTCGGTTGTTTTTGAAACAAGTAGCCTAGGCCTGGTTCGGGTGGATTTGAATTTTTCCTATGTGTGTGTGTGTTAGGGAGAGGATGAAGTTATGGTGGCAGTCAGTGTGGCAGGGCGTATGGCAAATAAACTTTATTTTCCACTCACCTTTCTCTCTCTCTTTGGGTTCTGGTTCTAGTGCTGGAGAAGTACTCCTATTTTCATTTCCAGAAGCAAGTGGCTCATCTTCTTCTCTTTCACTTTCCTCAGCTCTCCGTACTCGCCTTTTGGATGGGAAGGGAAAAACATAAAAAAAGGGTCTTGGGTGAAATTGGAAATTGTAGGTCCGTTCCAAGAAAATCTAGTTAAGAGGCTCCTCCTCCCCGAGAGAAAATCGATGAGACCAATCCGATTCTGAGCTGGAACGTCTTTGCCCATCGTCGTCCTCCGTCCTTGTTATAATGCATGCTGCTACTACTACATACGGCTCTACATTCCCGAGCTATAATCCTCCCCCTTATATATCTGTATTCAGGTATATCTCTGCCGACTTTCGAAACTTTTCCTATACATATAGACTTATAGAAGGATAGGGACATGCATTTCGGCTATAGCTAGACAAGTACATAACTGGAAGATATTATATCCTGTTCCTGGTCGAATGTAGTAGGAGTAGTAGTGTGTGGTGTATCCAATGTGAGAGACACAACACCACCAAGTCAAAGGACGTCATGGAAACTCGGTTGTCTAACCCGAAATTCATCTCTGGTAAGTTTTCACTCAACCGTGTGCCACACACATGAGGATCTGTCCCTCCACCGATACTTTCACATTAATTCACATCAATCCTCTTCGACAATGTTCCAAAGAAGTGAGACTTATTCTCCTTTAGTCTCTCTCTCTCCATTTCCGTATCTATCATCCGGAAGGACCCTCCAATAGATGTATGCTCAAGAGGACTGTACGGAATACGATTTTTCCGAAGCTTTTGCTATGAAAAAGTAACATTTTTCTGGATTTTTTTTATTATAAAAGATTCTTCAAGTCTTACCAAAGCCATCCCCCTATAATTTATTCAGGATTTGGTCTCCTACCTTGACATGACAGTCACATGTTGATAATGTCGTTGGACTGCTTGGTTTGGGTGGAAGTTGATTTAAAAAATATGGATTAAATGTTCAGCGACAATTGCATGTAGGATGAGGGTGGAGTTGGAGCTTGGAAATGTTAAATGCCTGTTTAAAAAATGCATGTGGAATGATCCCATTTTTCTGCAATTTTTAAAAGAACCATCGCACCCTGTTCACCCTCCTATCAGGTAAAGGTCACACATGGGAGGGAAAGGTTGATGTAATTGATGCAGATACTATCAGAGCTCAAGTGAAGAGACAGAGAATTCATGAATCGTTGACTTGACATTCTTATTAAGAGATAATGAACAATGAGGGGCCCGCATGACATGTTTGAGTATGGGAAAATTGATGTTTGATCTGTCAACGTTTGGCTTTTAGCTTAGAATTCGGTAAAGGTCCGAAGGAGTTTTTGTTTGTAGTCTGTAAATAATGGATGAGGAGGAGTGCAAGACGTCCACGCGATTTCTTATAGCTTGGATAAAATAATGTCCGAAATCATAATGTTATGGAATCATAAGACTGTTTTGGGGTTTAAAATGATGGATCAAAATCCTATTAGATATAAAAGTTCCGTAACTTTAATGTGTCTATTTAAAAAAACAGGACCAACCAATCATCTGTCCAGAGGAGCGCTATGACGCCCAACCATATGTGACGATGGCGTTGGACTATCTGTCAGTTTGATTGAAGATGCGAGACAGGGAAACCACTTGTCTTGCTAATACTCAAGTGCTATCCTATCCCTATGCGCTATAATAATGTGTGATTCAAGTACAATATTCCTTTGAAGCAAACAAGTTCTTCTTTAGTCAATTTTTTTCTCATCATTCGTATCCCTTGTAGACCTATTCAGAGCCAGTATTCATTGTATTTTACAACCTGACCAGAAGCTCATTGTACATATTTCTATGGCCTGCCTGACTTCTGACAAACAATGGATTACGACACCGTCAATACCTCTCTTCAAGAAGTGGAGGATTCCAAAAATTTCGGCTGCGGTTGTTGGGTTCGGCTGTGGAGACAGGGCAAACGAAATGCCATTTTTATTTTACTTATGAATATTCTGGAATCGGAGGATGTGAGAAGTGTCACTAAGATGAATGAAAAGGTCGACTCAGTGTCATCTCGGGGACTGACAGTTTTTGGTCCCTCTCTCCTGTGTCAAGCTGTATGAGAATGAATGACAATAGCTTTGAGAAATAACATGACCGGGGTGTCCAAGTCTACGAGGTGCCATGTATCTGTCATGAATATATGTACAGGTTCAAGTAAAAGAGCTTTCTATGTATTGTTACCAGGTAATCCGGCAGAGTCGTTTTTATTTGGTATTTTCCGTATCATTCTCAAGAAAGGGTTCACAAAGAAGTCACATCGAGCACAATCACCATTTGGAAGACCCTAAGACTTCCTTGATGTACAAAAAGAGATGCATCTAAAGTGTCCGTCTCGAATTGACACGGGTGTCACACTTTTAGAGAGAAGGGCTTGCTTTTGCTTGGGGCTCTCAGGACATGGGGTACAATATCATTTTTTTTTACTGTGCATGCTCCATCAGAAGTAAAAGATCTAGACGGAAGTGATCATTGAGTTTGGCACACGACTTTTCAATCCATCTTTACTTTAATTAGCGGCTTAGTAGTTGGCCACCAGAGGCATGCTGGATATGAGTGACTACGAGCACTTCATACGACGATTGATACTGTAGTAGTAGACGTTTTTCCGATGACTGTGACACTCATGTGATGTAACTTGACAAGAGGGACGAGGTAATAATAATTATTATCTTCTATTATATTTTCAGCTTCTTCATAACGGCAGGAACGAACAGGAGCTCACATTTGCAGACACAAACACACTTTCTGTACATGTGCTATCTCTCTTAATCCCGGACTGCACCCTCACAGCCATATGAATTAAGGTCACCAAACTAATCCCTCATTTATCTGTTGATCTGAGAAACTTCCATTGCCGGACACTAAAACAGATCAGATGACTCAGGCCAGGCCGTTGGGCAAACTCCCATCTTAAGCTTACCTGGTGGCATATAATCTGGACTTGACCTAGGTTGATTCATTAACTCCCCTTGGCCCATAAAACCTCCTGGAGGTCCTCCGGAATTCGGAGGTCCATCATTTGAAGGAATTCCTCCGGGCCCTCCGCCGAAATCACCCATTCCACCCGGTTGATCCAACGGACCAGGAACTATAGAAAAAAATCGAGGACGATTAGTTTTACGGCTCCCATAGCATCCTACGAATTCAACTTTGTAAGCCTCTAAAGCCTTTGATTCGGCTAGGGATAGCAATATGGAAGGATTTAAAATAGAAAGTAACGTACTAACCTCCCCCAGGGGGGAAATGAGGCTGCTGACCGGGAAAAAACTCATGAAATCCTTGGCCAGGTCCACCACCAGGACCATATGGAAAGTCTGAGAATTTAGCGTCAGGGAAATAAGGGAAAGGTGGATTAGGACCGTCATCCATACTCGAACTAATATTCATGGGGAAACCTCGCATCTTCCTAGTTGAACCAAAAAATGGACCACGGCCCATGGATGTCAGTTGCTTGAGTCTTCTCTCTTTGCTCCTCTTGTTTTGGAACCACACCTGTAATCAAGCAACAGAACCCATGGAATCATTCATTTCCACAAGCAGCTCTCCAGAAATCACATAAATGGGAATCCCCATCCACTCCGTTCGAGACGCGAGAGTCGGAGATTCTGCATCTCTTTCTCTCCGTCCGAACACGTCTGATTCGTGAATCAATAATATAAATCGGATGGCTTATTTATTGGGGGAATTAGCATACAAGACGTTCTTGTGGAGTTCAGTAGTTGGCGTAGAAGAGACGGGAAAGATAAAAGGGAAGATGAAGACGATGGAATAATATAATAATTACCTGTATGACTCTCATAGGGAGTCCAGTTTCTTTGGCCAGTTGTTCTCGGATATGTCTAGTAGGCTTGGGGGTTTGTGAGAACGCTGTTTTGAGTATTTCCAGCTGTTTGGCTTTGATGGTGGTGCGAGGGCCTCGTCTTTTCGACCCAACCGACGAATCCTCGGGGGACTTATTTTCAGCTCCGGGATCTCTAGATTCGCCATCTGCGTCCATCGAACCCTGCGTAGACAATCACCTTACTTTATTCATTCTTCAACCTTATTACCATTTAAATGATTCTTAAACATTCTACGGGGTCCATGTGTGATTTTTTCGCACATATGCCTCTCCCTCCTTCCCCACGTACAGTTAGGTATAAGTTACATGAATGGTAACTCTGCTTCACGCCAAATATGTTCGAGTTTCGAGATGGAATCAGACACTCATAATTCCATCCATATAGAAAAAGCAAGTCGTAATTAAAAGTCACCTCAGATTCATTTCCATTGTCTTTCTCGGGATTGCTATTATCACCAGAAGAAGTGATGGGTGTCCGAACGTCCGTGTCACCGATTAAGGGGGTACCTTTCGTTGGGGTCACCATACCGGGGAGTGAGGTGCTTCCAGGGCTCAAACTAGAATGATGATGATGATGGCCTAATCGGCATTCGTCTGCATTTAAACTCAAGTCGTCCTCATCGTCGTCTTCGTCATTGGAAAATAAGGAGTCTGGAAGAAAAAATAAATAAAACCTTCACATATCACACTAGCACAGAGTCCCATTTGAATGATGTCACATTAAGCCATTCCTGACTTTTCCCCCCCATCATCTTATCATCCGTAAACCAGACTGGGGATTTAACCAGCCAGAGCTTTCTGCTAGTTTGAATCTAATCCGATTTTGTGGCATCCCTTCATCTGATGAGATTGATACACTTTCCATTTGAGGGATCAGGCCACCGGCTTTTCAGAGAAAGTGCATTCAGCCCTGACTCTTTCATCCTCAACCTCTTTTCCATTTCCAATCATTTCCTCATATTCAAATCCCATTTTCCGTACATATGCAGGCATAAAAGACGGATGCGAGGATGAATGAGGGACGGAATCGGAATTATGTGGCCCTTTGCTACGGAAATATTGTCAATAGCGCTAATCTACATATATAGAAAAAAGTATACACTTACCTTGTTTGGCCTGGATGTAATCCTCTTTACATATGAACTTAGAATCTTCAAAAACATAAAGCTCTTCACCGGTTGAAAGTTGTCTCCGACACATTGTACACGTAAAGCAATTTAAATGAAATACTTTATCACGGGCCTTCCGAACCATGTCATGAGGTGAGATACCTTGAGCACATCCAGAACATTTCGTTCCGTAACGCCTGTAAAAAAAGATAAAAAATCCCTATTTAGCAAGCTTGAATCGTCATTTTCAAACCAAATATTCCGATATGTTAATTTACTTAGTAAATTATTTACTTTGCAGTTGTCTTAAAATTTAGGGATTGATTGTTGGAAGGTTGGAACCTGGAAACCTCATGTGTCCAGGATTTTTCTTATTTTACAAACAATATATCGACCGGGTGTCTTCAATTAAAAATCTACTATAGTTTCTAATCCTATATATTCTAAACAAATTACATTTGTAAAGTTTCGCCAGTTCTTTATCTCAAAACAAAAAAATAGCAGATCCATCCATTCAGCACAGAGAAGGCTGAGTCTGGATTTTAAAGCAATCGGGAGCTGATTATGTTGTAACGAGCAAAAGGATATATAGTAGATTCGCAGATTAGTTCTAATTAGATTAGTTCTTAATGATTTATAGTCACCTTCTTGAATTACAAATTCGAGCTAATTTAATTCCTGGAAATTGCCATATAACTTTATAACCTGATCGAAATGTTTCTCTTCGTTCTCATTGGTATTCAAATAAGGCTGTAGTAATTTTAGCAGGATTAAATGGAACGTGATAGTACGGGTAAAGCAACAGAGTGCAGTTTCCGTTACTTCTCAGGCAGTCAAGATACTAACTTATTCCTTAGCATTTCATTTCTATTTTTTGTTTATGCATAATAACATTAATAACACGGTAGAAAGCTAGTTGAGCTGAGCTAGCATTTTTACGAACTCGAAATCGTTCGGATATCAAAATTTACGATCATAACAACAACACAGTGTCCTTAATCTTTCATAAACATACTTCGTATCCCATGTGTGAAGGAGCAATGATTTCGGAAGTGGGAAGTGATAACTAATAATTTGCAAGTAATTTTACGCCGGTATTTATTTTCCACCTAGCTACCTCTGCCTCTGAGGAACGTGAGAGGAGCTAAAGATTGGATGGGCGAAACTAACTCAATCAGAAGTCCGGTTGCCGGTGTGGGAAAGGTGAGAAAAAGGCAAACTATTAAAGATATGAATGAAAAGAACGAGAGAGTAAAAAGGAAGATGATTATATTTTCTGCTTGTGCTGATCATAAAGTAATCTGAAATTATTAAGACAAATTATAGGACGGAGGGTGGATATAGGACGGACGGATGGGAAAGTTTTCTGTAAACGGCCCAGTAAACATGATTTTTCAAGTGAGGAGTAGTAAGAAGTACACCTACGAGAGCCCAGAGTAATTTGTCAGAAGGAACATAAAGTCACGTTTTTGAGTACGAAATAAAAATCCGGCATTAGAAATTATAGGCTTGGGAAGGAAAACCTTAAGTTTAAAATTAAGGGTCGATACCAGAAATTACACCCGAGTAATTACAGCCCTCTATACACACGTATACTTATCTTAACCGGATTTGGTAAATAGTCCAACCAACCACTAATCCAACTAACTCCTGCAGACAGAGTAGTAGCAGGACGACAAGACAAGAACATAACATTATTAGATGTTGAGAGCTCTGTTATAATAATAATAATAATAATCTATATAAATATAATGGCCTTTTCCCTTGCCCCCTGTCTACCCATATTATCCTCGACCAAATAATAATCACACAACAGTGCAATTTACATACACTCAGGTCAAACATTAATATCATTATTATTACGTTCATCATCAAAATTAAAGAATACTTTGCTCCAAGGTTTAAGCTACCAAAAGCTGACCCTCTCTTCCTCCAGGAATACCTGCCCTATAATCCGGCCCTCTCTGCAATTATTCCCGATTATGATTTTAGTGATACGAGGAGTAAAACTGATACTCTTCAGACAGAACCACTTTCCATGAATATTGATAGCCTCCTTCTCAACCGTAGTAATTTCATAAGGCGAGGAGACTACGAAAAAGCAACTATCACTGACCACGATGATGTGAAGTGAAAATTGCAATCCAATGCTCACGTTTCAGCCACTGCGTTTAAATTCATATACTTAATAAGCCATGTAATCTCATGATCATCGTCTTCGTATCGTGCCCAATTTGTAAATAATGGAAGTCTCCCTCCTATCCTTCAATTAATTGATGCAACAGATTGCCTCCTCACAAAATAAACTATTATTTGAACTAAAACTTCGTTCTCCTTCACACTTAAAAAGCATGGATGTCTGGACACCTTCTACTTCTGTTTCTATCGCCTTGAAAATTGGACACTTGGAAAGGAATTTCTTCCGCTACTGGATTTAATCAAAGAGTGGCTAATGGCTTTGATCGGTCCGATTTTCCTCTTTCAGGAACCAAAGAAATTGGTTTTGGAAATTTTTCGGAAATTTTTTTCATGAACGCTGGAATTTATTGAAGATTTTAAAGATATTTAAATAAAAGGACATAACGCAACGACAAATGAAACGTTTCTGATTGTGAATTTTAACTACCGGCATAATATAACACTTGAATTTTCAACTAATTGAACCTCCTGTACACTATAGCCTGTAGACTTGTTTCAAGAGTTTCAACGACCAAATGATTATCCTTGATTTCGTTATCATTAGTATTCCTATCAGACGTTTTTTGTTGAACGAGCGCATTTTTTATGTCACCACAGAATGAGGAGCAGAGGTTCCTCAGCAAGCAAGTCTATTTAATTGTAAGCTCAAAATTCCTACTTTTTGGCTGGAGTGTGCTTCTTACTTTAAAAGAACAGGTAGGGTACACTAACAATAAGATGCTTGGAAACGGGAGCTTTGGACCAGAAAGTCTTAACGAGTCTTTTCAACGTTTCAACCACAGACACGATTTTACTATTTGCGAACAGTAATTCAATTTTGTGTCTTCATTTACAGGGATGTAGATTGTTGATGATAAAATTCAGAGCAGATACTAGAGTCTTATTTCATTTTATTGATGAAAAAATAATCGGAAGTTATGGGTTCCTTCTTGTATTTTAATATTTTAAAGCTTATCTGAAATCTGAACGTCCTTATCCCAATCCACTTATTTAATAACATAAATTAGACTGAAATTAGCCGGTTCTTAATTAGACTGCAGAACAGTTACAAATGTACTACCTGTTTTATTCAGAATTGATGTTGAACATGTGTCGAGGTTAATAAAGGCCGATCAAATATTCATTGCGTACCACGATCATGAATTATTAAGAAGGGTCTGGTTTACGGGTTCTGGATTTAATATGCGTGAGTTTCAAGGTTACACGGTGATTATTAATAATTGGCTTAGTCGATTTAATACATCTCATTTCCAAGGCACAACAATCTGCCTTCTTATAAACTTTAATTATTAATGAATTGGTTTAAAACTGTGCTAGAAGGATTCATTCTCGAATTTTTAATTTTATTTGCTTCTCAACTTAACGACAACTTGATGCATCCTCTTGTGAGGTATCTATTTTTAGACACAATTTCCAAACAAGTCTGAAATTAATGTATTTTCTTTATAAAAACGGCTTTCCAATAAAAACTTAATTCTTTAAAATTTACCCAACGCTACTCCACTATCTTCCATTTTTTCGCCCATTTCATCTGTATCTTTCCAACTTCCAACAAAACCCGTTTTTGCTTCTGAGTAAAACAGAGAATTCATAATATTGCAATCAAAGAATGTGCGACCCCTCATTCAAATAACCTACTAATTTCTAAGTCCCAAAAATTTACAAGATGTAAGAAAAACGCAATAACTCCAACCGACATAAAAATATCCCACTCAAGGGTTCAAAAAACAAGGAAAAGGAGTATCTACTTGAGTCTTCTGTCCTACCTACCGGAGTTGCATGCATATAAAAAACAAGTGAGAAGTATTTTGTTAAACAAGATTTGACAGTGTTAATGCTAATGGGACGAGTGTATAAAAATTAGAAAGAATAACATGGAGAAATGAGTGTTAAGACAAGGGCTCCCCTATCATCTCCTCCCCGTCGATCCTCTCATCTTCAGAGAGACTTTGAAAAGTGAGTAGGTTATGATTACAACGTATGAGGGAAGGCAGGCTATGATTATCTACAGGTCCTTAAGTTCTCAAGTACACGCGTTGACAGTATTGACACGTTCCACTCCATTCCGTCCTTCTTTTCCAGAAATCTGGATGAATCATTGCATTAGGGTCTCCTGCCCTTTCATTCACTTATCCTCTTCAGTATTTTTTTAACCAACTTAACAAGAACAACGGAAAACGGAACCGGCAATTAAGCAGCCTTTTCAATCCTTCAAGTTCAAGTTAATTAGGTTCGTCATCATTTTTACTCTATTTTACTGCTTTTACTACCATTTTTAGTCTAATTTCCCTAACTGTCCATCAAAAGTTTACAATTTAAAGTCATCTTTCAACTTGACAAGTAATTAAGGATTCGTGGATAAAAAAAAGGGTGACAAGAGGAGGATATTAAATTAAATGAGTATTTTTCTTTAAAAATCGGTTTTGTTCCGATATACATACCTGAAGAAATCGTTTTTGCAGAAGAGTTTACTTTCCCTGGTGTAGCATTTGTCCTGTAGAACAGTTCGGCAGTCAAAACACTTGACACAGCCCGAATGCCAAGATCGATCCATAACCTTCACAAGATACCTGTCCAAAATAGCTTTTTCACACGAGTAACACGTTATTATCATGTCGACTACTTTTACTCTAATTGGCGTCAGCTTGACTTCAATTGACAGGGATCCCTGCGTCTGCTTTAAGGTGAGAGGAGTAATAACAGAAAAATTGTTACGCAAGTTATTGTTTTAATACGGACTCCTCTGTCTCCACACTTTTCACTTATGTCTCGTTAAATTAACTGTTCCAAAAATGTATAATTCTTACGATTTATTGTATGGAAAATAAATAATGTCATATAATAAATTATCGAATTACATATAAATTGCATCTGCACTGAGAATTTTTGTCAACTTGCAACAAGTACATGTATCTATCTCCGTTTCTCTGATTGTGTACTGTCTATCCGTTTGTTTTGTTCTCGAATTATATCATCTGCTTGGTTAGTAGGAAGGTAAATACACATTCATTTGTGTATACTCATACTTGACATTAAATGTTTGTATTCTGTGGGCAATACAGAGAGTCCTGGTATCTAAAACTCACGAGCTGTTATCGAAGCACTTGGTGTCAACTGGTCAATTGTGTGATCGTTGCGACAAAAGGCTTGACATGTCGGCAAGATGTAGCAGAAGCTGGAGATTATAAACTATCACAATCAATGCAGGCAAGAACAAGTGTCTTATCACCAAATCACTCTCCAATACATTCCATGATACAGATAACCCCAGCTAAAAAATCGGCATGACCCTCAGAATGGTGACAATCACAGTCTGACTACTGTCACTATGATATATTAACATACAGAACGAGGAAATAATATAAATGTTGGCCAATCGGAAAACACTTTTACCGAGTCCCGGGTTCCCTTACTGGTCCCCGTTTTCCACGTACCGGTTGAACACATTACAACGAACGTTAGTCAAAATTTTCTGTTATCACCGAAGCGGTTACACTTCGAGATTCCGATTTTAAAGTCCGTATGTCCTATTTCTCCGAACTTTTCAGAGTCAATTGACCCCAACGTTTACGTCATTGTCAATGTTTATTGTAGGGTATTGTTTGCGGCTAGACGACCTTTCTAACTGAAGCCTTGACGCGTTTGGATTGGAACCTGCTAGCGACTGGTAGTTTTGACAAATAAATACGATATGACTTGGCTTGTGCCTTGTTCCAAAGGATACGAAATGCCGGACTCTTGTGCCGTGATTGCTGTGTTATCGTTCCGGAAGGCTGAGTAGAGATGACCTGTCCAGTAGTGACTCTGGTCGATGGGTTGACAGTTGGGCAACGTGCTCTTGGCTCGGATGGAGTACGGTATTCCTGGGCTGAGTGATGATAAGCGAGTGTTAGAAGGGCAAGTGGTTTGTTTAGTCACAAGTACGAGGTGGCTGGATTCAGGCAGGCAGGGCGATAGGAATTCCACTCTGGGTTTTTCTTTAAAATGTGGCCATGCGCTCCCAACAACTGATTTTTCATTGGGCTTATCTCCACACTTACCTCCGCCACTCCGCCCAGAACTGCCGAAATGATTTGCCTACACTCGTCCTGGCTCATCCTTCCTCCACAAAACAACTCTCTGCTTTCTTCCTGTCACTCCTCATATGCCCTAACACAATAACAACAGCTATGCCAAACAAGACCACGATTATATTATCAGCCAAAAACTTCTTTAGTCTCATCATCCCTCTCTTCCTTTACGGACGGGGACGGCTCTGTAACACTGTAACAATTTATTCAGCTTTTTAAACGGATCCCTTAGCGTTTTTAAGAAATCGGGGATTTCAGTAGGGAAAGAGTTAGTATGCCAAGCCAAAGACCCTGGTAAATAAGGTTCGAGAGGTATTTGCATCTCGGATAATTTGGGAGAGATCGATTGATAGGGAATAATGTTAATATCGGAGACATTTTTAGCAACTTTGACATTAAATATAACGTATAAGAGCCCAGAGAAATCATTTTATTGCAGAATATGTGTCGTTGATGATGGTTTTAAGATATTGTTAAGTATCCGTGAGCAATAAATATTTTAATTTGATGCAGTGTATTAATCCAAGTAGTATTGGTTTTCCCAAGCTCAATTTAAATTATATTCTAGTGTGTTGAAGAACCTGGATTGTGCGTGTATGAAACCATGAATATGTAATTACTTTACTATATATACCATTCCAAACTACTGCAGTTTAGAGACTGGAATTCGTTATCGAAATAGAATGCAATTATTATGATTTGATTGAATTTCATCTATGGCATGTACTTGCATTTTGGAGTGAATGACCAATGACCGATGGATAACCTCTACTTTTATGATGACTTTTTGCAATAACATTTTGTAAAACATAAACCTTTGAATTCAAAAATGCGAGTTTAAACTTCGATTATTTGAAACATTTAATAGTTGTGGTATTGAGCTTTGAGCTTATCATTTCATTAAATCACTATTAATTAATTGTTTCAAAAATGTATATGTTTTGGGTAAACATGGGAAAGTAAAGTAACTTGGTATTTACAGGAATAGATTAGATTTCCAATCATTTGTTCTTGAGGTAGTAAGCGTCAGTCTTTATTGGTTAATTTAAATCTAATCGATTAGCAAGTTGTCTAAAGTCAATCAAAAGCATGCAAGTTCTATAAAGAAGTATGAAAAAGTGTCATCGACAGAAAAACCTTGAGTAAAATTGCTGTTTAAAATTTCGGTCTTCAAAATCCTATAGTACCATACAATTTACTAATTTATAGTTTCCATAAAATGGATTTTTTTAAATCCTTAAACTCCACATGTTTGATATAATCAGGCCAAGAGCAAGTGTTCATGGATGTGGAAATATTGTCACACGGTAGTTCATCAGTAGCTCTTTTGAACCTAAATGTATATTTATAAAAGGTTACAAAAATGCTTTGCATTTGAGTTAATTTTATGGTGTTTAAGTCTATATTGGTTTTATTTAAAGAAACAATACAATATAGTCCTTAGACAAATGCGCGCCTACGTAAATTACATAAAAAATGTTGAGACCCCAGCTTATACCTAATACAGTACGGTATATGGTGAATAGATGATATATATAAAGTACAAACTCACGAAGTTTTTAACTGAATTGGGACCTTTTTACATTTTAATTTTAAAGGCGTATTTCTGGTCCGTGCCCTTTTCCTATTTTTCGTTCTTCCCCATAAAAAAAATTAGGTCGGAGTGGCATAAATTGTAAGCAGAAAATAGGAAGTACATTTTTAATGTTGACAGTGAATGAATGTCCATCATATCATGAACCCTGTAATTAACTAGGCAGGGCATCCTAATAGAATTTTAAAAATATTTTGTTCTCTCTTTAAGGTATTTCAATGTATCATTTTCCCTTCCCTACCTGTCCTTTCCATGTTTTGGCCACCCGGTTTAATTAACTCCAAACATTCTATATACCTCTGATTTCCAGAGAGTCCGAGGGATGATAGAATGTACATGTTACAGTCCCTTTCATAAGTCCGTCCGTCTTTATAAGTACTGGAAATTTTTAACAACTCGTATCATTTCCTTACGCGTTGCATCTTACGTAGTTTCTAATTTTAAAAAAATGTCTAGGAAGCGAATATATTTTCAAGCGCTTTACAATTAAGAAAGAATGTACTTGTTCCAATTTAAAGGCTAAAAATGAATTTATTTGTCCAAAAGAATAAAAAAGCATTTTAATAATACAGACTGGAATACTTATTTACGAAAGGACGATTAGCAAAAGGAACTGTAACATCAATAGACAAGGAAATCGAATTACGTTGCATTACCTGCCTTAACCCGTACTTTTCTCCTGGAGGAAACTTAAAAGAAATTATGCACACCCAATATTAAACCTTTTTAAGTTCAATTGTTCGAGTGCGAAGATTTACTACGAGCCCTAAATTTTTCATGTCACATATTTCTAATCTATTGCGTTGTCGCCCCCCTTTGCTACCCAAATCCAAATGACTCCATTGAACCATTTTTCTTAACTCAGCTTCACTATGTATTGGATCTACTCCCATATATACGCTCTATTCTAGACATCATATAAAAACTTATGGATTTTAAGTAAAATAAAATTCAAATTCCAAATCTGGTAGTTGTCTGTTTGTTAATTTAAATCCGAAAATAAGATATTTGAAATTCTTGGGTCAGGATAAGGTCTCACAATTGACGCTGTTTTGCAGTCGAATTAATTTGAATATAACGAAGTAGAAATTAAAAAAAAAAGATTTAAATGATGAATTCGACGTTTTTAATAGTTGCAATACCAACAGAAATCAATTCTGCTCAAATATGTCAATACTAACGACTGACGGAAAGATACCCTGCTGATTCCTTATAAAGTACTGCCTAATAGTAAACGAGAGGATAATAAGATAGTGCAAGATGATTGCTTCTTCTCCTATACATCCAGTTCTCTTTTACTCCTTCCTATAAAGAAGTAGCTGTTGAAACAAATTGAAGGCCTACACTATCTTACATGGAATAGGAACCATATTTACAATAATCAAAAATACTAAACGGCAATCAAAGCCAAGATGATTGACGTTGTAAAGTTGGATTGGATCAGATTCTCCTAGCTGCTGTATTCCTGTTCATAAAAATTGAGTTTGACTCTGAAGATGAGATCTTCTTTGATTTCATCCTCAAGTTTTTCTAGCTCAAGTTGCTGGAGATGAGACATTCGTCGGCCGGATCTTGTTGATATCTGAAGTGATCGGTCGGAGAGAGAGAGTCGGAGGGAGCTTCTGAAGAGGATCTTCTTCTGGTAAAATATTATGATGACGGGAACTTTAATCAAGTATTTATTGCTGGGGTAGAGAAGAGATGGAAAGCAAGAGATAAGAATAATAATAAATATTATTTTGTACGTATAATAGAATCCTAATGTACTAGAGGCTAGGTCTTGTACAAGAAAAACAAGTTGAAGAGAGGAGGAATCTAGAGTTACGTAACTTCCATCTCAAAAAAATCTCCTGCCTCCGTTGTATATGGGAATGGGAAAGATGGTGAATTTCGTGACATGATAAATGCTTCGTTGGTTCCTTGATACTCCTTCTGCAAAAATTGGATGTGGGGGAGAAAGGAAGATTTTTATTTTATGATCATGATTATTCCACATTTGAAAGAGAGACACTGTATTTTAGCTTTAAGAAGGATCCCACTCCGATAATATATATCTTGAGGATGGGATGCAAGAAGCTGTAGGCGTGAGTATTCGTGAGTAGGCGTCTTTCACTGTATTACCAAGCTACTGAATTCGACAACCCATAATTACAAACAATATACTAAAGGATCCGATCACGATCCTCCAAAAACAATCCATATAAAATACATACATTTGACTTTGAATCAGAAAATTAAAAATTATTATCACAAATCCATCCACCCATAAGGGATAGGAGGGAGTCAAGGAGCCTATATCCAACTTGCTTTTTCCATTCGGGTTTTTCTAGCTCTTCTGTTCTGCTTCCTTACGAAAGCTTTAAAACAGAGATCCCACGCTGCTTCTTCAAGTTGCGGTTCATACGGGTCATCCTCGTCATTGACTTTAGTTGAACTAAAAAATACGCTATTATTTTGAAAATTTAAAGATTTTAAAAATCACGAAAATATGAGGTGCTTTGAGGGAGACTACAAGTAGCTGTTGTAGGAGTGGTAGGGTTATGTGATTATGGCTATGGTTTGGAATTTGGATTTCATTTTCCATTTTAAAAAATCCAAAGATTAATACGAAACCGGTTATGTTCTTCAATTAAATAAATCAGCCTGGGTGTATAAATGTATATCGGGGATGCTGTGTAGAGGATCTTTTGCAAGCTCCAACAACTCCTTTCCAACTAATGCATAATGCCATGGCTCAGGAATTGATTGTAAATGAGCGGAATCCTAGGTCCTCTCCTCCTGTATTCACTTCATCTCGGAGTGCATTACCTCTCTGGAATATATGGAGTGGTAATCTGGTAATTAACGTCCTTGATAATGAAACGGAAACTTTTACCGGGCTATATCTATAGTTCGTTGATGAATGTGTTGACTGGGATGGGGTTCCCGAGCCCATTAACATACTAAATCGGTACATTAGCTCTCCGGAATGATGACAGGCTTGGTGACATGCGAGAAAAGATGAGGAAAGGAATTTAAACGAGTAAAAAATGTGGAGTATGTGAAATGAGAGAGTTGGGGACAGACTTTGAGACAAATGTTTGAGCAAATTAGTGAAGAACGATTGCTTGCTTGGAGGAGGGTTGGAAGCCGAAAAAAATCCTCATTTGGAAAGTTAAAAGTTGGAGTGTGTACAGCAAGTAATCAGTTTCCTGGACGACAAGTCCTCGAGAAGTGGAGAAGTCTGCGAGAGATATGGACATCGGGACAAAAGTTAAGACGGGAGGGACAAGTCTCTGGTAACAAATTAGCGAGGCTCCTTGAGCCTATATGGACCATTTGCTATTCCGTTCCTATTCACACATGAAACAGATCGGGATCAAAACTGGGGCTAATTGGTCATTTCCTATCTCCTCTTACTTCATCAGCTCTCTCCCCCGCCTATCTCCTATTTCGGGACGGGAAAAGTTCGGAACGGAACTCATTTAAAAAGTTCCGAGTATGAATGATTAATCTTAATTTTACCACCATCTCCCACCAGATTTCGAATCAGTCTTTGCGTTTAGTATTCTAGAACTAGAGCCTACTTGGCACAAACTTTCCTTTTTCAAGAAACTATAAAATCTTAGAGCAGTACGAGTACGAGTAGTGATACCCTTTCCTACCTTTTGACTTTGACATATGCGTGCATGGAGGGAACAACACGTTTTTCACGGCAATTTTTTTACACCAATCATTTCACGATAATGTGCTTTTGAAACAGTTAAATTAAGAGAATGTCGACCCTAGCCGATTGGCAAAAATCATGTTTCTCAAGGATTTTTATGTATGTTGGAGTTGGTTATTGCTCTTTGGAGTCTGAGAAAAAATCGTTTAGACTTGGGACTATCAGGTTCTTCCAACTCAATAAGATCCTTTCCGAAGACTATGAATATCCCTGACGTATTTATACAGCTAGAATATAAATATGCGGTGAAGCAACTTGTAATAAAATCCAAGACTTCCCTCAACTGAGAACCCTGTGAGCAAGAAATGTAAAACTTATACTCAGCATGAGAGTTGCTCATTTGCAATGCATCATCTCGATCCGAGGTAGAACATGCGATGCAGTCCACAACAACATAGCCAAACTGTACCAGGTCCGTAAACATTATCAAGCGTTATAATCATATACACGTCTAGAGGCCAAGTAACTTACGTGGATCTGACGGATTGTGAATAATAACGGAAAGTGGATGGGAACATAAACTAAGGTTGCATGCAAGGGATTTTTTAAAAAAGTTTCGATATTTCTAATCAAAGATAGAAAAGCCTCTAAGAGCTTCTATAGCAAATAATGTGTAGAGAGGAACTAGGAAGTGGGATACCTACGTGAAGCTATGTGTGGCGAAGGCGAGAAGTTGAGCATCTTTACTGGGCACCATCATGACATGACTTACAGACTCAAACGATTCGTTATGGACAATGACAATGAGATTTTTTCGGCCGAGCGAGAAGCGCCTTTTCAAAGTCTGAAGAAAAATATTTCTTGTTTGTGGACGGACAGACAAACAGAGCGAGAGGGGATGATGATGATTCGGCGAGTTCGGTATATATGGAGTAAAAATTGAGGAAACATTGACGCTCTCCTAAGACGATGATGAGAATAAGAAGTGGAGAGAGACTTATAAAAAAGGCAAGACGTTAAAGATATTGGACAAAGTGCTGATGATGCTGGTTTGGTCAGACTTTAGGAAAAGAATGGGATTAAAGTTTTTATGCTGTGTTGAGAAAACAAAAGGAGACCCACCCTGTTGCACAGTGAGTGAGAATTCGGGATATCAGACTAATCACTTCTGCTGGCCAACTTATCTTCTCGCTTTATTCTTCTCGGCCTTTTAAATCTTCCTTGTTTTAATACAATGCCGAGGCCCTTGTCCATCTCATTTCTGTCAAATCATTCCCGGATCGAGTCGAAATGTTACTTTTTCTTAGAGCCTTTTTTCAACACACATCACAGCTTTCCACTTCATTACTTTCTGACTGATATTTATAGAACATCGTGCGATGGAACAAGACAAGGCGACCAGAGAGAAGCAAGCAAACCGAATCATCCCAATTCCGTTTTTATTTCCGAGACTCATCAAAATGAACCTCCCATTCTTGGTCAAAGCTAGAACTGTCTCTTGTGGTGTTTTCAATTTTTGCCTTAGATGGAATCCTGACTGGTATAAACTTTTTAGTTTTTGAAACCTGAGATATAGTTATTGTAATAGGATCCTTTTGTAGGTCGGCATATTTCAGGGATTGAGGACAATTTTCTAAATAATTAAATGTTTTGTTAAGGTCGTGGATTTAGCTTCCGAATCTTTTTCAGGGAGAAGTGGTCGAATAAAATCTTAGTGCTAAAAAAGATTGAATATCTTTTGGCGAAGATTTTACAGAGAATTCGCATCAGGAAATCTTAAAACTCGTACATTAAACACAGAATCGTTTTTTATATGTAAGCCAAAAACCAACTGGGATTGATTGATGGCAGTAGATATGACAATTTATGTGGTTTCATAATCCTTTGACGCCTTTGGTGTACTCTAGTTGTGCTAAGTTTGTTTCTGGGACAAGCCTGAATGAAGATGACGAGGACAAAAAATTTCCCAATGAGAATTACAGAAGCTACAAGTATCTTCAACCCATTTGAATTTCGACAGGTTTAGTTATGAGCTTTTGACAAATCATTTCCAAAACTGGCACAAACGCAGGTCAAGAAATTTTCAACTTACACATATTGACGATGAAAGAGAGTTGGTAGACGAAAATGACAGTGAAGTTGATCGGGGCTTCCGAACTCAAACACCGATGAAATACTAAAAGTATCATTAATTTTATTCCCCGATATTCAGAGACTTTATATTATCACCTCAATATTCATATACTTTAATTCGGTGTCCGGCCATCTCGCCCTCGGACATTTCACCCCCGGGTCACTCGCTCCCTGATTACAATCAAGATTGTAATTTACTATCCTCTATTACCACATCGATTTTTTTTGACACCGACCCAACCGCTAATGACGATACCCATTTAATGAATTGAAATTTGCTGAAAAAGACTGCCGATAATTAGGATAGTATAGTGATCCTCCTGAAAAGTAAGATTGGAGATATCCTGGACCTTTCTGCTTATATCCCAGTGTTAAATGACACATTTGTAAAATACCAAAGGAAATAATGTTACAAAAAGCCATCTGAGCTGAAATGCGAGCTTGTGCCCTGGTGTCATCCAATTTGTCAGTTATTAACTGCTAACAATCCAGCATATTTGTTCCACATATGGTTCCTGTTAATTTGAGGACCTATTTAACTATAACCGTTATCAGTGAGCCCTAAAATATTTCTGTCTTTAAGGTAGTTAGAAGTTAGTGATGCCACAAGCATGTTATGGTGTTTAAGATATAGGATACTAGTTAGCAGAAATATGTTTTAATTTTCCACACCATTTTTTTGTTGCAATGCTTCACACCATTCCATCACAACATTTGAATCTCACTCATTTTAAAACTATTTCCACTACAAAATACAGCATGTTTGATTCATGTTTCGTTTAAACTTTATCCTTGACGACGTTTGATTTACCTTACAGCTTTTAGAACAAGTCGAATTCGAAAAACTATAACTTTAGAATTTAAAAACCCGTATACATACTCGAAGAGATTCATTTCAGAGTTTTCCAATACGATATATTTATACTTGTAAATTGCTTTTTTTTCATAATAATTCAGTTGATGCTTCAAGATGTATTAAGGGATTGGGCTTTATTTTAGGGATGCATTCTCCAATGCATCCAAAAAGTTGATTAAAACAAATAAAATTATGACACATATTATAGTGAAACAAATACAACAGTCTGCTTTGGAGGTCATGGTTTAAATTCTTAAAATACGAGTAAAATAAAAAAAAAACATTGCAAGAAAGTGGTAAAGTAACAAGGTTATTTTTATTATATTTTACAGGAAAATGTTCATTATTTATTCAATTGTTAAAAAATCTGGGAGGATGTGTGTAATTATATTCTTGAGGGATATATTTCGGTAGCGTCTAGCATCAAAGAATGTAAAATTTAAGAAATTATTGCGCCGGGTATGTAAAAACGATGTAGCATAATGTATTACATAAGAAAATAAATTAATCGTAATTTAGGCTCTGAATAAAAAGTACCATGGAAATATAAACTAGTTTAGTAAAATTTGACATTATCAACAAAAGGTATTTTATAGCAAATAATCGAAAAATAAATTGCTCCCTGGGAAGCCTGGGACTCACAACCATAACAACCATACCAAAAAATTCAATAATCATTAATTTTTGTTATTATGTTCAATGTAAAAGACATCGTCAAATAATTACATTCCTATAATTCATAAATACTGAGAATCCAAGATAAGTCTTCGTGTCGCATGGTTGCCTTTCAATAAGTTTCCCTTATTTTTCATCTAAAAGCTTAATTGGATGTTATGCATATTTAACTGCTTTCTTGGATCGAAGTATCAAAAACCCAAACCATTGATTTTTGAGATCGTGAATTTATCAAAATAATATTTAAAATGCGAAATTCTTTGACTAATACTTGAAAAGAATTGAAACCAATGTTTGAATCGCACAAATTATAGAATGACAATTAAAATCGATAACAATCCAGAAACATTCACTGGAGCTTCTATTTTTCCTAAATAATTTTAATTTAATGCCATGCCGTTTCAACAGCAAATCATTTACTTTTGTACATTTTTAGTTGTATTATGTTGCATTTATTGTACATTTTGGCAGTATGTGTATTTGTTCATATATTATTATTATTAAGCAGTTTTAGATGCAGATACATATTAGATAGGATCTTTTTTGCTAATTATAGATCCTTATTTTCTCATAACTCTTAATTTTAATGATAACAACCTCTTAATTTAACCATCCATGTAACAACGAAGGAAGTTGAAAAATCTTAAAAATACGCATGGGCATGGAACTGGAATAACTATGATTTTTTTTAATTTTCATGAAATCCTTAGCCTACTAAAAAAATTTCATATCGCTATACATTTGGAGTGACTCATTCGGAGAGCTGGGAGTCAAATGATATTGTTTGACAAGTGAAAAGAAAAGAAAAATGTAACTGGGCCCTTCATCTTCATCTGTAATAAGTTTAATGTCTTGGCTCGGTTGCTTTTACCAAAGAGATATTTTAAAGAAAAAATAACATCTTAATGTGACTTTTGAAAACGTTGTCAACACTAATGAATAGTGTAGGAAATAAATGCTTAAATGTTTCCAACGATTAACTATCCCTGGATAAACTATTAGCCTCTTCTTGTGCCGACTTTCACTTCAGTTTACTTCGTACATCTATGGTTAACTTGCATCCTTGCATGAAGGGCTTTCTCACAATCTCGGCCTCAAGTGATAGCAAAACCACAGTCTGAGGCCCTAGTTATGGAAGTTGCACTCTCTGAGCCATCTGTACGCAACAAAGAACTCTCTGCTCTAACTAGAAACCCTTGTCAAATCGTCAATTTATTTCAACGAGTACATTTTACATGGAACACAATTTTATTTAGCGTTTTAACGATAATAAACAATAATCATGGAACCTATAATCGATTGAAATGTATGCAATTATGAATATCATGATACTATTTTTTTTATCCCTCTTTACTTTTACTTGAATATGCAGAATTCGGCGTTTTGCGAATATTTATTAATGAATCATGTATGAAATTAATATAAATTACAGTTCTTTTTGATTCAATCTCAGGTAATTAATTTGCATTATTATCTGAATGTATTTTTGAAGTAGTTTATCATTTTATTTCAATTTCAAACTCTTCTGTTATTCTGTTAAACTTACAAGTTACGATTTATGATGTTAAAGTATCAACTACGGGATTTAAAAAAATAAATCCCTCTGGATTTATTTCCGTATTTGCGCTTATAAATTCCATTTCAACGATTGAGCTACCGTATTTGCGGTCTTTAATCGAGTATATTGTTTTTATAAATTTCAATGATCGTGCTTTTGTGTGATAAACAAATACGACTAGACTAATTTTACGGTTTTTTTTTTACTAACTTCAATATGTCTATGCGCCAGATATCGTTTACCATATCTTCATTTCGTCATTACCGAATTAATTCATTGTGGCATAGTTAATTAACTTGAAAGATTCATAATGTTATGAATGATGAATCGATGTATATTATTTCATTGCCACACAAATTCATAGCCAAGATATCTTGACGCTTGATGCAATAGGTATGGCCGAATGGTAAGGGTTGGCTAGGTTTATCATTTGCACCCTGATTTTTAGAGACGTCTCAAAATTCATCTTATGAGGTCATCGTTTTAATGAAGAAATTGTAAAACGATGGGTCTCTTAGCGATCCACTTCACCTTCTTTTGCCTTCTCTTCAAATCAAAATCAAGTCATATTTAAAAAGCTCGAATTTCTCTTTCTTTCTCCTTTTAGGTGCTCCTAACAAAAGTGCTAAAAAAATTGAAAATTTTGGTAGCCCCAGCGAAGAGTTTCCTCTTCAAGAGGGAAGTTCATTACGTGATAATTCGTTTAACCACATTACAATAATTCACATAACCTGAGCGGAAATAATAAAACAAATTCCGACCATACTACATTGAATCGAGTCACAGGATGCAATTAGAATCATCTGGCATAGGATTTGATTGATTGAGATTGAGAAGAGTGGTAACTATCTTTTATATCAACAACTCTTTTGAATCACGACAGATATACACATGTAACTTGAACTGTACCACACTTTTATTAAAACATAAATCATTTGGCATACACGTTATCTGTAGTTAAAAACCGTAAGGACTGTAATTCTGAACAAATAAACAATACATTATTGGTTACACGGGATGACGAAATTTCACTTTCTGGGTTGCGATGCAGTACCATACGAAAGTATCGGGGAATACATCTGAAAAATATATTTTATATTACATATCTCAAAAATATAACCGTAAAGGTATCCACGATAAAAATAAGATAAGTGTAACTTACTGATGAGATGAGGACGTCGTGCTTGCATGAAATAATCCTCCATTAAATTAAAATCAAAGTCGCACGTTATAATCACATATTTCTTTGGGCACCTTGAACATATATCTCTCATGGTTCGAAGAGACCGAGCCTTTTCTAATGTCCCTCCAGCAGCTTCAATAACTAATTCTATTTGTGTTCTCCGACTCTGAAGTCCAGGCGTTATGAAAAATCGCAGTCCCTAAAAACAATAAGCATTCGCTTATCAATCTAGCCATAAAGATAAAATCCATTTGATGTAAAGCGTAAATTGTAGGAGACAAACCTTAAATAAGAGCTGCCGACCAGGCTTGGCTAGTACGTCAGAAACGAGAAAGCCATAATGACTTTCAAAAGGTTCGTGTCGTATAATATATGCTTGCTCGTCCACGAATTTATTTTCAGCCACAGAATCCAATACCCACATGTGATCAACGATAAAATTCAGATGGGATATGGCAATGAATAGTTTAACTGTGACAAAATTGTGCTTCAGTATTAAATGTGTAGCTTCTTTATATTCGGTAGTTACTTTTCCTCCAAGTGATTCAATCTTATCTTGTATCTATAGTAGAACAAACAAATATTTAAAATCGATTTGGAAGCTTTTACAATGTTACATTCAAAATTCGCACCCTAGTTTTGTAACCCCTCGTAAATCCTGAAATCATCACAACCGGAGAGATTTTGCTTGCCAGGACGTCCTTCGTCAGATCGGGCTCTGTTTTAATCATCATTGGAGGGGGAGAAAGGGGCTCATCATCTACGTCTAAATCCAATTTTCGCTTCTTCCTCACTTGTTCATCCCCGTCTGTTTTTATTTGTCGTTTCAACGATTTGTACTTTTCAAATGTCTCACTGTTTACCCGTACAGGAATTTTCCACGCAGCTATTCATAAATAAAGAAACAAATTACTGCATGAAACTACTAGATATTTCCTAAATCATAAATTAGATGTGTACGACTTTAGATATTTACCCATTAAATGTGGCACCAGCGCAATATCAAAGCGGAATGGTTGGTCTACGTTAAAATTTTGATACTTTGGACTGTGGATCATTTGGAGACTGGACAAATGACCAAGTAGGATTTCGTTAAGAAACTGAATGCTGATAACTGGCTTCTTCCATTCCCTGGCCTTTTGATATTTGTTTCCTTCACCCCTGGAATTTAAATATGTTGTCGATGTGATGTATGAAAACGATAAACTGTGAGAAAATAGATGATTTTAATTGCACTCACTTGCAGGCTACCAATCCTGTATTCAACTGGGTAAAATACCCGGTCCATTTAGCTCCAACCATTATGCACATTGCCTTTGCTCTATACCGGTCATCTCCAGTAAATCCAGTCAACGACAGGACGTGATCTGTCATTGGTTTATCCTCACTACAACGATACAGTAACAAATTCAGCACGTCCATATTCATCATAAGTAATACCTTTTAGGAAATTGGAGTTAATTAAGGCCATCGATCTTACTCAGTGAATGATACCGGAAGGTGGATAGCGTAAAACGGTGGAAGCATAATCTTTCTGGACACAATATCGCTGAGCCAATGGAAAGTGATGACACGTTTGCCATCTCGGACAACCTGCTGAAATTCAGCAAATTTTTGGGTCCTGCAAATTACGTGCGTGACGTTAGTGGCAGAATATGTGAGCACTACACTTCCACCATATTTTGCAACTATTTCTTCCCAGTCTTCAGACATTGCATCTTCTGCTGCCCAAAATGTGCATCCTAGGAAAAATGAATCTGCAGGAACTATGAAAAAGAATAAAAGACAAATTAATTATTAATATTACAGTTATCTAACATGAACTTATGAAGATCAATCCAATCGTAACCAGGTAGACATAATGATGAGAACTTACGCTTTAATTGGGGATCGTGACCGTAAAATGAAGGCCTCGGTGGGTTTACAGGTAGGGTTGGAGAAGCCTGAGAGACTGCTACACGAGCTGCACCAAAACTGTTAACCTGAATTGTTTTAGATCCATTAGTTATGTTGGCAAGGGTTCGTTTCTGAATAAGGATATTTGACTGCGTTGTTGCTGGTGCAGATTGTGGAAGGGATTGCGAGGTGACTGGTGGAGGGGGTGGAGGACACATCGTTTGACTTGCAGACGTTGTTGAAGTTAACGAGGTACTTGCAGATGCTGAATTCGACTCGGGGCCTGAATTGCCTTGCAGTCGATTGCTCAGCAAATTGGCCAAAGCTGTTTTTGTCTTGGAGTTAACCACCTGAACCTGACAGATTTGTATTATACATGTACCATACTTTGAATTCCTAAGCAAATTGAACTAGTCTTTTTCTTTAATCTCAATAGCAAATAAGTTGAAAATCTTCACACAAAACGGTACAAACACTATGTTTTAAAAACTAACACTCAATGGTACTCCGCATGCTTTTCAAGAAATAAGACAAAACAATTCAAAACACGAACTCAGAAAAAAACAATCTAATCCTAAAGTGTCCGCCTGGGCGAACGTAAAAAGAAAAAACTAATATTTTTCAAACCATGCCGAATCATATGAACATAGCAAGTCGCGTAAGCAGTTATTTTTTAGGCAAAACCTGCATTAAGCGTTGGAATCGTCAAAAGGAAGGAAGGGAGGGAATTTCATCAAAAAACAACATTACTTTCATGCATTATGTTTTTGCCAATTTGTATACTCACGTATGAAGTGCTTGACGGACTTCCACTTGGGCTTTGGGGTGATTGAGACTGATGTCGGACATTCCACACATGGGGACTTGGAGGTTGCTGTTCTGGTGTTGTTGGTAGCCGAGATTGAAACTGATTCGGTTTTCCTTTTCCAGGCGACATCATTCTTGGAGAGGTAGCTTGCCACTGATTGTTTGACTGTTGAAGAGGTTGATTTTGTTGCGCTTGTAAAATTGCTTTCTGCTGAGGGGACACTTGCTGCTGTAGTATCACTTGAGGCCTGGTCTGCTGTCCGGGATGGACGAGAACATGTCGAACATTGACCCGTTGCTGTTGTTGTTGACCCACTTGTGGGGTAAAGATTTGCTGAGTACGAACAACACCCGGACTTTGTTGAGACTGCTGTGGTGAGCCGATTATACCATGAGATTGTGGTCTATTTTGAACGGGTGCAGGCGCCAAAAACTTTTGTTGAGGCATAATAGGAGATGATTGGGGATTTATAATTTTTTGTTGATTTTGTTGATGTAGTTGATGGTTCTGGTTCAATACCTGATTAGGAATACCCAATGGCCCGTTCAGCTTTTGAGCGTCTGGGTGTCCCTGTAGAAGCATTTGTTGCGGAATCATTGTGGGTTGAGGAGCCTGAGAACTTTGTTGTGGCGATGTCGCCGGAACAGCTTGATTGCCAGAAGAATGACCTTGCGGACTTCCTTGATTCATTTGTTTCTCCATTGTGTCCAGATGGTTTGACATGAGTACCATGTTTTGATTCTGAGGACCTAAAACAGGATGAGAACTATTAGCTACTGACCCTTGTTGTTGGTTTGGACTGCTTGCCCCTTGCAAAGTCTGCTGAGGAACTGGATTTTGTTGATTCAACTGCTGCTGACGTAGCATCATTTCACGTCTCAAATGCTCTTCCTTATTTCTCTGAGCAAGCTTTTGAATTAGAAGTGCCCTATTCGGGTTGTCCATTCTTCCCCACTGAAGTTTAATTTGAGGGTCTAGTTGTATTTGACGAATGATTTCCACCTGTTGCTGTTGAGACCATTGGGGATTTACTCGAGCCTGAAATTGGACCTTATGCTGAGGTTGAGAGGACTGCAACTGCTGATTAGGTTGCTGGTGACCTGGAGAAATACCGGGTGAATTGGCAGCAAATGGTTGATTTATGACCACGTTGTAATGCTGTTGTTGCTGCCCTTGTTGTATTTGACCTTGTGGCAATTGACTTTGATTCATATGTGTAGGTTGCAGTTGTTGTTGTAACTGATTAGGTAACTGTTGAATTTGTTGACCTCCTTGTCCTTGTTGCTGCGGAGGCAACGGCTGAGATTGCATTCGCTGCTGTTGAATAGGGTGAAAAAGTTGTACCTGACTTTGTGGTGGTTGTTGTCGAAATATATTTTGTTGATTTACAGCAATGTTAGATGCATTCTGAGGATTATTCGGAACTTGTTGAAACTGACCTCTAGGCTGCATTTGCCCCATCATTATTTGAGGGCGATTTGGAGACTGTTGCACTACTTGAAAATGAATTTGTTGCTGTTGATTCTGAGATTGTGGCGACTGGAGGGCAAGTCTAACTTGTTGTGGTGTCGATATCAGATGTTGTTGTTGTTGCTGCATTTGTCCAAATGGCTGAGGTGCTTGTGGTTTCATTGGTGATTGCGCCTGAAACTGCATTTGTTGTACATTTTGATTTTGATATTGAATCTGGCCCTGCATTTGATGCTGCTGAAATTGGTGCTGTTGTTGATGGATCTGTCCCTGCAACTGTGATGTTATAGGCTGATTCTGCATCATTTGTTGAGTGCCTTGGTTTTGTGCCTGCTGTTGCGACAACTGATTTTGCAGCAATTGTTGGGGGCTTTGGTTTTGGATTTGCGTACTTTGATGCATTTGTTGGGGACTAAGGCTCTGCATTTGTTGCTGTGAAATAGGACTATGTCTCATCTGCTGTGGACTTTGGTTCTGCATTTGCTGCTGCGAAATCGGACTTTGTCGCATCTGTTGCGGGCTTTGATTCTGCATTTGCTGTTGAGAAACCGGACTTTGCCTCATCTGTTGTGGGCTTTGGTTTTGCAATTGTTGCTGCGAAATTGGACTTTGCCGCAACTGCTGTGGACTTTGGTTTTGTATTTGCTGTTGAGAAAGAGGACTTTGATGCATTTGCTGAGGACTCTGATTTTGCATTTGCTGAGGACTTTGATTCTGCATCTGCTGAGGACTCTGGTTTTGCATTTGATGCATTGATATCTGATTTTGAATTTGCTGCTGGGAGATTTGATTCTGCATCTGTTGATGCGAAATTTGATTCTGTAGTCCTTGTTGTGGCCCTTGATTTAGCTGCATCTGCTGAGGTGGCTGTCCTTGAAGTATCTGTTGCGGACCCTGGTTTGTTAAGGGTTGTTGAGGCATCTGAGTATGCAGGACTTGTGAATGCTGTACATGCTGATGAGAACCTTGATTTTGAATGTGTTGGTGAGTTCCTTGGTTTTGTGTAATCTGCTGAGGGTTTTGATTTTGCATCATTGGGGAAGGTGCCTGCTTCTGGTGCAATTGCTGGGGATTTAGGAGCTGTTGTTGTGAAGATACGTTTGGCATTTGTTGTTGAGGACCCTGAGTATGAGTTTGCATGCCATGTTGATGTTGAGATGTTTGTATTTGCATCAACTGTGGGGAAGGATGGAATTGTTTATTACCCTGTGTATGTAACTGCTGTTGTGATGCTTGAGTCAGATGAATTAACTGTTGTTGTTGTTGTTCTTGATTTCCTTGAAGCTTAAGAAGCCGGATCTGAGAACTTTGAATCTGCATTTGCTGGGTAAGTATCGGATTTTGCATTTGCTGTGAGACTGCCTGATTTTGCATCTGCTGGGAAACTGGTTGATTTTGCAATTGCTGAGGAACCGATTGATTTTGCAGTTGCTGAGGAACCGATTGATTTTGCAGTTGCTGAGGAACCGATTGATTTTGCAGTTGCTGAGAAACCGGTTGGTTTTGCAGTTGCTGAGGAACCGATTGATTTTGCAGTTGCTGAGGAGCTCCTGGATTCTGCATCTGCTGATGTATTGACTGGTTTTGGATTTGCTGAAGCCCTGGTTGACCTTGAATCTGCTGAGGAACAGGCTGATTTGGAATCTGTTGAGAAGCAGGTTGATTTTGTAACTGTTGAGAGACTGGTTGACTTTGTAATTGCTGCGGGCCATGTTGATTTTGAATTTGCAAAGGTGTAGGTGGATTTTGCATTTGAGGGGCTGAATGGTTTTGAATCTGTTGGCCTATAGGTTGATTCAAGATCTGCTGAACAGACTGGTTTTGTGTTTGTGGTTGCATAGGATGGGATTGCATATGCAAATTACTTTGACTTTGAGAGATCAGTTGTTGCGAGCTCTGATGCTGTTGTATTTGACCTACATTCAGCAGCGGCAACCTAGGTGCCATACTGGAAGGTATCATTGGTCTTTGACTGTGAGACTGACCTTGAGCGAGCAATTGATTCTGTAGCATATTTTGAGATGATGTTACAGTTGGCGGTCTTACGATGGAATGATGATTAGTTACTGCTGGGCCAGGAAGTCCAGGGGGCATTGGTCTGCTAACTGCAATAGCTTGAGCTCGAACGTCAACTTGGTTCTTATCGCTTGAGGCTACCAAATCTTCTTTAATCGGTGGTGGCTGATTCAGTAATTGAGGATCAAATTTCAACTCGTCCAAAAGTGAATTGCTTTTGATACATTCGATTATCCAATCTGAACACACTATCTTCAGTCTTTTATTCTTAGCAACTCTATATTTGTTGCCTGTACAGCTGTTGATGATAAGATGAGTACACCTATTCGTTAGTTTTCCTTGAAATCGTCCGCCGTAAAACGTTGTATTTGCCCATATAGACTTTAAATCAGATCCCGTGATCCCCGAAGTTGTGAAAACAACGGAAGAAAACAACTGCTTCAAATGACCTCCAAATCCATCAACTCTAAAATAGGTGATATGTTAAACAAAACCATTGAAACTGTGCGTTTAAAAAATTACCTCATATTTTGTAATTCTGAGATAAAACTTACGGAAGAACTTTGCCAAGTTTTGCGGAAAAGACGGCCCATCGAGGGCTCACCACAGGGACTTCAAATATATCTTTGGCCTCGTCAAGTTTCATTTCGTTTGCATCATCTCCAGCAAGGAAATGAGTTGTTCCAACACCTGCAAAACTTCGTAACTTTGCTCCTCCACTCTCCAGCAACTTTGTTATCTATGGAAGAATCAATGACATAGAATACAGTGTAACATGCACCAGAAATCACCCATAAATTGCAATAAAATTTAAATGGAAATTTATATATCATATTTTATGCATTACTTGTGAATTCACCGTCCCAGAGACACAAAATCCCACATCAGCAAAAAGGGTTGGATTATTCGCCAACGAAATAGAGTCCACGTTTACAGGAAGCGAATCCATTTTCAATTAATTTCAGATTAGGTTTATGGCTTTCAGCATTCAAAAAATTCAGATTCAAGTTCAAAGTTCCAAATTACTTGCAGTTACACGTTCCTGTAATTCAAAAGTACAAAGTATATTTGACATTGTAAGTAAATGCAATACACAAAATTCTTGAACTTTTAAATTTCCATTCAATACTCATTAAATGTACATTATTCAAAACACCAACACACAACCTCAAAATCAAACATTATACCTTACACCTTACTATTCACTATTACACATTTGACATTTGACATTCAACTTCAACAATGTGCATTGTGCATTGAACATCGAACATGTAAGATTCAAAATCATCATCATTTGTCATTCGTTGATTCTTGATAATAATGATAATTGATTGGAATTCGGTGTTTGGTGCTGTCGTTGTCGTGGACTAATGCATAATGTGAAATGAGTGTGAAGTAAACCATGCAATAATCTGTAATATTCAGTATTGAATATTTGATATTATCTCTTTGCTGTTTGCTGTTAATGTCAAATGTGTACTGTTGACTGTGTCACTGCATACTTCACAGCACACTGTAAACTTTGAACTTGCTAGAAAATATGCGATATTCAATATTCAATATTTGATATTATGGAGGGAACGCACGTTTGTACCTTGTGCCTTGATCGTTATAACTTTCCAGCCTGTCTTTTATGTTTATTGTTTATGAAGACTTGTGGAGAATGACTGCAAACTTCGGATCGGACCTTGAATTGCAAATTCAAAATTGTGAATTGAAGGCGAAGAAGAGTTTGGAGTTTGTACGTAGTTCGTTCATTCATAAAGTATGAAATCGAAGAAGAGGCACAAACGGTGCATGGAGAAGGACTTCCCCAACTTCCTACTTTACATACTGCAACTGCAAACTGGATTGCAGGCAGGAGGATAATCTAAATCTAAGATCTAAATGAAAAATCTAAATCATAGATTAGTTCATAGTTTAATCCGTTTATATTATTTAAAACCTCCTAAAAATCTGAAATCTTATTCGACTACGAGACTAGGACTAAAGAGTATGTAGTTTAGATGTTTAGAAATTAATATTCAATTCAAACTCAAATCTATAGACTTCCACTGTTTGAAACCCCAACCTTTTCCTTGATTTCGAAGGAGGCACGGGAATTGGCTTCTTTCAGCTCCGATTTACTCCGCGCATTAATAGAGCCAGTTCCATTGGCTGCCAACGCAACTGTCTCTAATGTCTAAATAACTTCCTGCTGCCTCTTCTCTCTCTCTCTTTCTTCCTCTGTCACTGGATATAGTCCCTCTCACTTCCCCTTACACCTAACTATTCTGTGGTCTTGTTCTTTGTTTCTGATTCTTCTGCGGCATCAAACATGCTTTGCTTATGCAGGCATAATTTCTTCATTTTTCTCGGTATCCGTAGGGTTAGTAATGTGCCCCCTCTGAAAATTAATGGGCCCCCTAATTCGGATGAACTTGACCCTACTTGAACTGCCCTCGCTAGAAGTCGCCTAGAATGAAATTACCCTGTCTCCAAGGCTGAGATTCATTTAATGACGTGAACATACTTTGTCTTCACAGCCAGACACCGTTTTAAACAATTAATTAAAAAATAGGTCGATCACATCAAATGAAAGGCCCTCAGTGGCTAAAAGTTTGGAATATAGTTATTAATGTTTTTAAAATTGTTCAAAGGAGGACACAATGAATCATATATTAGAGATTGGAGATGGAATGACGAATGAACAATGCATGTTATTACCGTAAATCTCATCCTGGCATATAAGTTCCCCAAGGAATATCATGAATATATTGATAGTTCGATAGACAGTAGTTTGCAAATATCTAATATTTAATGGGAAATGCAAATTTAAAAAGGCATGCTCTATTTTTCTCAATTCTTCAATCGATGAGCCTGTAAAGTGTAAATGTAAAAGATCCTGACAAGCAATCTCCCTATTTAAATTTGTTGCAGATT
The DNA here is from genome assembly GCA_906901685.1 of Desoria tigrina. Lineage (NCBI taxonomy): Eukaryota > Metazoa > Arthropoda > Collembola > Entomobryomorpha > Isotomidae > Desoria > Desoria tigrina. The sequence goes on from CAJQTU010000004.1 coordinate 13,201,081, forward strand.
TGTTAACCTGTTTAGTCCATGTTCATAATTTATTGACGAGTCCTTTTGTTTTAGAATATTGACTATATAATCTACTATTTTTATCAATTTTATCCAATTCTCTTGACAGTGATAATCGTATCCCGATCGTTGGTGGGAAACCCCGTTGTCTTCCCGGTAGCAAAAATTCGGCCAACAAATTTCCCGATGACCGTTTTTCGATTTTTAGCCTGTCCAATGAACAGCAAAAAATTAGGTCGTCAAAATTTTTATTTCCCGATGGCCCAAAAATTTCCAGGTAGCATTGTTACCCTGCTAGGCCTGCTACCACGGTTTTTCCACCAGCGGGAGAGGACTGGATTCACTTTGTCTGTTTGAGAGAGGAGAGGACTGGATTCCCTATACTGCACCATGTTAAACTCCGCGACTTGTCTGTGTGAGAGAGGAGAGGACTGGATTCCCTATACTGCACCATGTTAAACTCCGCGAGTTGTCTGCGTGAGAGAGGAGAGGACTGGATTCCCTATACTGCACCATGTTAAACTCCGCGACTTGTCTGTGTGAGAGAGGAGAGAGAGGAGCGGACTGGATTCCCTATACTGCACCATGTTAAACTCTGCGAGTTGTCTGTGTGAGAGAGGAGAGGACTGGATTCCCCATACTGCACCATGTTAAACTCTGCGAGTTGTCTGTGTGAGAGAGGAGAGGACTGGATTCCCTATACTGCTCCATGTTAAACTCCGCGACTTGTCTGTGTGAGAGAAGAGAGGACTGGATTCCCTATACTGCACCATGTTAAACTCTGCGAGTTGTCTGTGTGAGAGAGGAGAGGACTGGATTCCATATCCACTATACTGTACCATATTAAATTGCGGGTGTTGTGTGTGTGAGAGAGGTTAGATACTACTTACATGTTCCTATATAAGATCTTTAAATCTTTAATTGAAGCAGCGTCACAACGAGCAGATTTTTTCGTGAAAAGTCCAATAAATAGTCAGATCAAAGCTTGAAAATCGACTCGGACCCCCCATAAAGACTTCATTCAAACCTTTAAAAAATAAAAAGCATTAATTGCAATTGTGGAATACTATGATTTTAAAAGTTTTAATTTTAATGGATTATAGCTAAGAAATCACGACTTTTGGACTTCGTGGTCGAATCTTTACTTTTGACTTTTACTGATTACAATCTGTTGCGCTGGTGGAAAAAACTCGGCAACTAAGTTGCCGGGAAATTTTTTAGGAAATCGGGAAATCAGAAAAATTGGGCCTTCGCTGGTGGAAAAACCGTTGTCTTCCCACTTCCCGGTAGCATAAATTCGGCCAAAAATTTCCCGGTAGCATTGCTACCACGCTACCACGGTTTTTCCCATAGATATATAAATATAGATCTATGGTTTTTCCACCAGCGATCCTGATGGAAAAGATGTCGATAAATTAAATTAGTCTCCATCAAATGCATGATTCAATTAGTTTGGCTTTGCTTTGTTGGATGTACGGTTTCGCCACAACATCGAATTCGAATCTATGAAAATTGAGTTTTTAAAACGTGACAATACTATATTTTGTTTGTAGGCCATTTATATAGGAACACTATGTATGCAGTGCTAATTGGTAATCAAATATAATACAAAATGCAATACAAATGTGCTTCACTAAGATGAGATGACTAAAACGTGTCAATGATGATGATTGAGTTAATAATTTAATTCATATGATACATTGTTGACATTGTAGTTGCATTTGATTCTGGAAATAAGCCATTTTAGAAACTTATAGTTGTATATCAGAAATGATGGTTAAATGGTTCAGAAAATGCCTTTATTGTTTTTGGCAACACATACGAACTCAAATTTACACAGTAAATGTTAATGTTCGGTATCTGCTTGCGACTAATTGTCATACTGATTATCATTGCAAGAGGAGGATAATCTTGCTCTCCTGCCATATATATATATCAATTTATAGACTTCTTTAATAATTTTCATAAGTACCTAAATACATATTCTGTGATTAAAAGTGAAGGAAACACAGTCGACAGTTACGCTTTATAGCAAATAACAACATTGATATAATATAATAAAGCATCGGGGTAATGTATAGGTACACATGTTTTGCCTTTTGTAAAGATGATTTAAGTCATTCACAGTTTTACATCCCTATAGATATCTTATACCATGTCATCAACATTTGCAGGAAGTTGATTTAAAGACGAGAGATCGTGTTGCAAAATGACGACATTTTGTATGTTTTAATGATTTATAATTCAGTATTCCGGATCCTCTGCCGAAACGTGAAAATTGGAAAGAATCCTGGTCAAAATCCCAATTACTTGTTCTCTATTAATGTCTGAAGCTGGAGAACTAAAGAACGGGCAATCTGTAGGATCACTTTTGCGTCATGACGTTCTGCCATTTCTGTAAATAACAATTTATTTTAGTAAAACAAATTGTTTTCTGTATTTGGCTTTAATTCAAAGTCGTTAGTTACCATTAAAAAATTTGATGATATCCGTGAAGTCCATAGAGTTTGCTAATATTATGTCACGATAATATGTTAAAAGAGCCAGGGCCAAAAACAGGACGTAGTCCGAAGAAGCCAAGTGTCTTGCTGCCCAGGTTGTTTCCCACACCAAAAATACATCGTCGTAACAAAATTCTGGAATAATTTTAAGCAATCAATTTTATTTGTAATTAAAATGTCACAGCATTTCAGCATCTCCCGTCCACAAATATATATACATATATCGATAATTTTGAAAGTTTAATCAATCCAATTCTATTCTTAGATAGTTGCCACAATCGCGCCAAGGTCTAAGACTGGGGCGTCTTATTTAAAATAATTTTCCACTCCTATAAAATGAAACTAGAACTAACCTCGTTTAAAATCAAGAAGGAACCATCGGTAGCAGAAATAGAAATGCGTATAGTCTCCATTCTGACGAATTAGAGTGAACAAGTCGTGATCCAAGATCTGAAGCAAGGACCGCATATTTGCAAAGTGCGCATCCATCGCTCCACCGCCACTTGGGAAATTCAAGGACATCCGTTCCATGAGTCTCCGGAAGCACCCATACGCTATCGCTTCATCGTCCAAAATCACTAAAAGTGGTGCAGCCAAATCGCACATTCCCTGCACGTATCCCATTTCTATATTTTCCCAGACATACCTGTGCAAATTTGACGCATATGAACAAGTAATCTTAAAATTATTTAATTGTAGTGGAAATATAATCAAGGGAAATGCCTAAATGCTTACGTGCACATGACGTTCCGCAATTTGTCCAAGTTGCTTTCCGTGAAATACCAGTAATTCCGGTCGCATCGCTTAACGTCTTTATCAATTCTGTGAAGATTGAGGCCGAAGGCTTCTAACAATTCATTGGAATAAATTCCACCCCGACAAGAAACTGGTGACTCTTCGCTCGACACATCCGAGTCATCCTCCTCCCGTCGTTCCGCGTGATCACCATTTCCATCGACGGTGTTTTCGGTTTTGGTCTGTTCTCCATTTGTAGTTGGCACTTCCTCCTTTTCTGTAGGAACTGATGTTGCGGTATCGTTTTCCTCGAACACCTTCAAAATAAATAGCTGGCTTATACTGCTGTACATAATTACGACGAACGGTTGGACAAATTGGAATATTTGAAAATTACATCATTGCTCTCATGAGTCTGTAAAATAGTTGCAGGTTTTTGCGGTTCCGTTGTGGTACTGCATTCAGAAGATAGTTTCGCTAAATTCATAGCCATATTCTCTCTATCTTTCTGGCGAACAATTGCTTCGACGGCTAACCACTCCGACATGCGATCTTCGTACTCTCGTCGAAGTTGCTCAGGATCATCTCCTTCGACTTTTCCTGATAGCATTATCGGCCACACCTTTTTTCTTAACGAATGGGCCATGCCACCAAAATATACTATCCTGTAAATTTCCTTCATGTCGACTGGGCCCATTTCCTGAAGTTCTTTCCATTTTTCTTCAGTAAGTCCACCAACGACATCTTAACAGAAATCACAGTTGGTTAAAAACACACAAATAAATCAAAATCCACACAAAAGTTTAATATTACCGTTCGGAATATCTGGTTTCACGATTTCCGAGTGAACAAGTCCCACTAAATGCGTACGAACCGTTCTTAGATGTCGACAATGGGCTAGCCAACCATAGAATGCTCGTGATATGATTTGTTTCTTCATCGTTTGACAAACAGTTTGGATGGGCTCTCTGAATTATTAAGGAAATTCATCGTCAATAATTTGGAACGTCTATGCAGTAATGTATTGTTTTTATTTTTAATATAACTTCGTACCCTGTCTCTTGTATTGAACATTGCTGGTCTAAGCTTCGTGAAGATGAAGTAGAAGATGTTGTTGACACCGAATGGAGGGGAGTAGACCTAGGAGTCAGTGGGGGAACGGCGGATTTAGGGGTTGAAGGGGACGACTGCCAGACTGGATACTCCAGGACGTCCTCTACTGTGTTAACAATAATTGATATTAATTTAAAGTTAAAGCTTTATCTAGTCTTAATAAAACGATCGCATTAAATTTACTTTGTGGAAATGTCCGAGTGAAATTAGGATAAACAATTCGGAAGACAAAATCGGAGGCATTCTGCTCTACTGTTTCTACTTCTTCATTGACAACTTCTTCCTTTACTTGATCAGGAAAATCCGGATGAAAGCGACTACTTCCTTTTCGCTTTAGTTTTGGAAAAACTTTTCCTGTTACATTAGAATGGGATTTAATTGCAGATGCACTCAAATAAATAATTAATGTCAATAAAAAATCATACCCTTTCCTCTTTGTGACCAAAGGGGTGGGTCTAGCATCCCATGTGGAAGTAAACCATTCTCTAAACATGATAGAAATGCTAATAAATGTCCACCTCTAGGGAAGTGGATCGGAGGTCGCTGGACCCCGTCTTGTCCTACTAAAACGATCCAATCACTTTCCCGTCCTTGGTGACAATGTACGTATACTATTTCGTGAACCGCTACATTCAGAGCCTGTTCCCAGTAAATGCTAAGAAAAATAAGAATGTGTAAATCTGGTTGTTGTTCATACTTAACACAACAAAGGTCTGAAATGTTCAGGAGTATTTTGTCGTACTTTTTGTCGTAGCTTGCGGGGTCTGTGGAACCATTCATTAATTGATTTGGAGTCCATTTAAGATTCAATGTTTCTCCACATTGATGAAGGCTCAGATAGCCTGCCAGAGGCTGTGTTCCATCCTTCTATTAAAATATAAAACGTTATTTCTATTTGTTATATAGAACAAAGTTTTAGCAAAATATTCAGAGTATGCAATCCTTACAATAAATACTAAAACATTGTTTTTTCCGTATAATAAAGTCGACTTGCTGTTTTGATGTAGAGATTCAACGTAATCTTTAGATCGCATGTTGTCGTCAGAATTGCTGAAACCTGTGCTTCCTTTGTACTAAACATCAAAAAATCAAATACTTCAAATATTGCTTTTTCCTTTTTGCTAGATGATTCATTTTTTTAAACGGCCAATTTTAGGAATTCAGAAAACGGGATTGCCGTAAATTAACATTTAGTTTAGGTTAGAATATGTTGATATGAGATTCTGACGCTCAGTTGTACTATTTAGTTGCGTATAATTTTAAATTCCTCGTAATCGAAAGACGGTAAATCCCCAGTTTAGTTAAATCTCCTCTTAATCCTACTTACTGTAAATCGTGTTAAGCTTTTACCCTCCTTTCAATTTAGAGCTTATTTGCCCAATTCTATTAGCGTTTTATACTGCAGCATGTAGTTGATCATTACAAACGAACAGAAATGGTCTTTTGGTTTTTATTAAATCGTTGGAAATTGTCCAAGTAATGACATTTTCGGTTAAAAAAGTCATGTGCAGCACTTTGTAAATTGTAATTTTTTGGTATGTTTATAGAACCCGTGTATATCGCAGAAATGCGAGCATATCACACTATATTATCATTAAATTAAGATGTTAGCATATGTTAAATATTACATGTAAGCCTGGTCGCTTATGAGCTGGAGGGGATGCTGGAGTTGGAAATTGTCCTGAAGAAATTCGGTGTCTCTGAACGAGTTCATCGGCTGGTGGATCTGTCCAAAAACACTCACCGGTCCGTAGCTTTGAAAAATCCAGGGCACACGGGCCGACTGCAATATTCATGCCAATCTCAAAAATCCACTGGATGCATTCAAGATGAAATTAAACGGTGCAGCGGCAGTGTAGGAATAATCGCATGGAAATACAAACGTACCTAAAAGAGAACTCAGGATCGAGCCGTAATCGGGATCAGCGACTAATGCATCTTTTTCATAATATTTACTATAAAAGCAAAAAAGTGCGTCAAATACGTGGTTAAGGTCAGCTTTCTTTAGTATTGGAAAGTGGGGTTAATTACCTGCTAGTTTGCACAATATAATCAACAATTTTGGCTAATTGCTTTTCTATCAACGCTAAACGTATCCAAAGGTATTTCATTGTTGCAACAGAGTTTTTCTTTTGCAGAGGGGGTTTAACTCCCAATTTGCTGGTGCTTTCACTTCCAGACGAAGATCGCCTAATAGACAAGCAGGAAATCAAGCGCAAATGTTATTTAGTCATCTAGTTTTACCGAGAGTGGAGGGTTATTAGCATTGGAATATTTCAAAGCAGGTACATACTTATTGGGATCACAGTTTTCAACTTCTGCGACGAGTTGGACAACGGTTGCAGCCGGTTGGTAGCTTTTGGCAACTTTATGAAGAAGTGCTGCAGTTGAACTACTTTTGAACAGTCCCAATGCCCTTCTCTTAAGACCATGGGAAACACATACCTCGACTGCAGCTGCACATACATACAAAACCGCAGTGGTTATTTAACCAGATATGAAATGTACATCTAAACTTTTAATCGATCTAGATATATTTCGGTCGCCATAAAACCAATGGAAATCGTGAGAGATACGATGTTAATACAAGGGAACATGGTATGGATGGACAATTGCATCGCATCGTCGCATGTTTATTGCACGATTTTTTTTCTGGTAGAGCCATTACATTTTTTGTTCCATAAAGTATGACATAATTATTTTGCATAAAGTAATAGTGTGGCTTTTAGTTGAGTGAATGGGAAATTAAAAACTTAATATTATTAAGGGCTAATGGGATAAATCTATTTTCCGGCGGTCAATGTAGCACAGAGGAACGGTGCAACAACTTGGATCACGCACGCGATCCAAGCTCAAACGGCTCGTTGAAATGAGATGATATAATATACTTATAAGGAACATTGACGAGATGAGATTTTTTATGTAAAATATTAAAAATTAATAACATGATGCATTTGCTGCAAACCTCTATATTCCCTCCCCTGACTCCCCTCAATAATCCCGAAATAGATCCCAATATCAAAAACCATAAATAATCAGATACGATCTTGGAATACTTGGAATAGAATTGTTAAAAAATCAACAATTGAAAACAATTGAAGTGTTTAATGAATTATTATACCTAAATAGGGCTATTTGATCCTTTGGTATGAAATTTTTGAGATCCGAAATAAATCTTGAAAGAAATATAATTCCCGGGGGGATCTTATTGAGATTTACATCCGGTAGTTGTAAAGTTGTAATAGTAGTTCAACGATTTTGTACTAAAAATTTGATTGTAGTTTCAGACCTCATTAAATCTCTCTTTCATCTCATGTTGATGTCTGATTATTTTATTGATTTACTCGGAATTGTCTGGGATTCATGCAATCATGAATTTGGGGAAATCTAATACTCCAAACCACCTTTCTCTCAATCGACCTATTCAACACTGTTGCGTTAATAAAAGACATTCTCTTAATGTTTTACTGCTACTACACTTTCCAGTTTCGGTACAATTCCCAACAATGCATAATTTGCGAATCTGAAAACTGAATATAATATGCGGGTAGTTAAAGTTGAAGCAAGAGGGGTTAAATTTCCGTAAAATTTAAAAAATAAACGAAGAAAATATATTGCCATGTCGGTGAGATTTAGTAATACTGCCCTGTTTTCTCTAAAAAGCATCATGGTACTAACAGATCAAGAAAATGGGTCAAAAGAAACTTACAACAAAGTGATGTAATACTAGCACTCTCTTCATGAACAAATTTCTTTGTTACAGCTTCCTCCATGATCTGTTTCACCTAGAAAGAAAGCATTTCAAAAGAAACGTTACCCAATTCCTAGGATTAGGCAAACACTCTCATCTATTATTAAATGCGTTAAAGTCGAACCTCTTTTTTCACATTCCTTATGAGTTTTTCCTTGTAACTTTTATCTGAACACAAAAAAAATGTCATATTTTATTAGCAGTCACAATAGACCTAAAGAATTTCTTCATTAAACCAGTCTTTTCAATTATTAGATTGTGCTTTTGTTTTTCGCTTTAAGGCTTGCAAAAAAATCGCCAAAATAAAAAACTCTTCTTGCCTGATATTGAGGACCCCATCTTGGACGAAATTCCAGCATAAAACGCTGCACGTAAGGAATATTGTCTCCCAAGCTCACACTCTAGAAACGTTCAACCTAATAATGAATAAAGGATATTTGCACGGGCAGTAGTTCCTATCACACTTGTCACAAATAGAAAGTCTAGCTTCTTGGATTCTCCGCAAAAATGATCGATTTTCAAAATTTGAGAACTTAATACCAGGAGAAAGTTTACTTTCTCCAACAAGCTATATCATAATAGTTATATCCGGAAGCAAAAACCGGAACTAATTAATGAATTTCAGTTTAATCACAAGAAATAAATCCGAATCTCTGCCCCACATCCGCCAATTAGGATTTAGACTTTACAATGAGTTAGTACAAGAAAAATAGACAATCCATATTCATATACCTGACTCCTGAGGATGAGTTGGACTAGCACTCGCACTGCTCCAGTTCCACATCTCTTGACAGTGACGGCAGAAAATACAGGGATCATAACTGGATTGGGAATCGTTCTTCCCAAACGGTGCTGTTCCGTCGGATTATCAAACCAAAGATGCACATACTTATCACGTATGTATTATCCCGTCCTTTACACTTCCACAATCCTATTCCTTACAACTGAATGGACTGTCAGTCCATAACCTTCTAATAATCTCCTAAACGCAAATCAACTCAGGTATGATAGTATGAGCAACAGATGTAGGGGAAAATGTATGCGAATGATCGATAAATCCTGCAAACCCTATTATATGTCCTATACTATATCTGTTCCACTCGTTCTCGACTACCGTTCCGTTCGAGCTTTCTACTTGAAGCCCCTTCCTCTTCTATACTCCGATATTGAGGGAAATGGACCAGAAAACACAAACCAAGCCAGGAACCAGAGACAGAAACTGGTCGGCAGCTGTGTAAAGATAATACGAATTTATTACCAGAATAAATAAGTCTCACTTGCAATCTGTTCAATCAACAGAATTCTAAATCCTCTTCTATATAAATATGTATGGCTGATTTGGTAGTAAAGGGTTGACTGACACTACTGCTCCGTAGGGTGAAGGCAATCAAACTAATAGGATACTAAACTGCAGGTGTTTAAGAGACACTTCTCTCCTCGACAATGTTCAAGGCAACGGGTCCCAGCTATCTATGCCGATATTTCCTTTACGGCTCTCGAGATTTTAGACTTTTAGAGGAATTCTGGGATGGTGAAAGTCCTCTTAAGACTAGAGCTAGAGAGCGAGAGAAAGCGAGAGATGCAGGAGAACGAATCTCTGGCCCTTCACTATAGCAATTACTAGCATTATAAGTTGTAGTTGTAGTGGAACTGTGCAAGTAGTATGAACACGATGATGTATAGTATAATTCTAAGGTATACCAAATGGGGTTACCAGCAATTTCGCACACACAGAGAGACGTATATCATATTTTTGTATGAATATAATTCAGTTGAGAAGGCAAGGAGATAATACGAACATAGGAATATTCGTATATATATTATATGCTATTGTTCTTCTTCTGGTTAGCTCCGAAGGACAAACGAGCCTTCCTTCCTCCTTAGTGTTTCCCAACTGCAATTCATCTCAATTTTTGGCCTAAATCTCTGCAAATTAAGGATGACTTTTGCTAAAAACAAATTTTAGATTCTAAGAAAGTAAAGGCATATTTGCTCATCCATGTCACGTCCCCTTTGATGTGCATTTGTGGATGATTAGGATTGGGGAGACACTAGAGTAGAACTTTCTCCAGTCTTCAGTACACATGCTCCCACACACTCTGATTATCTAGAGGAAGAACGAGGGCCGAATGGACGGGGAAGTTATACAAGATAACTCCTCGACTTCCTCTCCATGTCTCCTTCGTTTGTGGTTTGCTAATTTAGTTTACTCTATTACTTAGCCACGGCCGAGTTGGGGTGGAAGTTCAGCCATTCCTCATTACTGTCTTAAATTATTAGCTAACCCCGAAATGTCATGCGGATGCCTTGGGCTGGTGGATGTAGTGTGCATATTTACCGTGATTTTTAGTAGGTCCATCATACATAAGAGATGAACCTAACTCCCCGAAATAAACTCCCCCACCTCTCCAAACCCACTTATTCTCCAGGAGAAGCACTGTCGTAAATTGCCGTGGTTTTGCTTTGTTACAAAAAAGTAAGAGCATAAATATGTACTGTTTTCCTGGCTTCCGTCGGTACATATGACTACATGAACTTTTCGTTGAAAATATGGTCCTGATGAATTTCTATAATCTTAAGTTTAATTACAAGTGAGAAGAACGACAACATGTTTTTCAACTTCTACTTCGTCACATGCATCATAATATTCATGCTACTACAATAAAGTTAATTACTTATTTTTCACGTGGCTCTTGGATGGAGAGTTTCTCACTCTCGCCGTAATTAAATTACGGAAGGCCTCAATCATTGCGTGATAATAATGTTGTCGTTTGGCAGTGACAGTTGTACACAGATTAGATTTCAAGGGGACCGAAAAACTGTTGCTAAGTGCATATGAGTGGAGCTAGGTTACAGTTTATGCTGTACACTTAAGGCTCCAGAGTAATTTTTGGGTCGTCAAAGTTTCGAAATCTTGAACCTCGACTTAGCAACAGGAAATTACTATTGTAATTAAATAAAAGTCGACGAGAGATCAGGATTGCATGACAACCGGCGCTTGCAGCGGCCGTTGTCAAGCAATCTTAGCATAAAAGCGTCTACAATTAATTGAATACTTTGGCACATAGCAACGGGTTATTTAAGAACCAAATTTAAGATGAAGAACAACGGTTGTGGCCGATAGGGTCATCTCACACCCATGAGACCAATTTCATTTTGTAGACAATTTCATGGCGGAGGGCCACTAATAGGTCAAAGTTACTCTAAAGCACGTGCAAATTGCTGTAAAAATTAAAATAGCAAACTGTGTCGCTTGATTTCTGCTTAAAACTCATTTTTCTCTATTAAGGAAGCCAAAAAGTATGGTTTTGACCTATTAGTGGCCCTCCGTAATGAAATTGTCTACAAAATGAAATTGGTCTCATGGGTGTGCGATGACCATATCGGCCACAACCGTTGTTCTTAGTCATATAAAACGTTTTCGTATAATTTAAATTCCAACCCATAACAGCCCTATTGGGTCTTTGCAATGGTGTGATAAAATGTAGCATTAAATAATCTAGTCGATAAAATTTGTTGCATAATTGTAGGTGCATCTGGTCAAGCGGTAGAGGTGCTCAAAATGTACCACCTGCCTTCAATTTTCCCATAGTGATTAATACTCTGGAGCCTTAAATAACAGAAGCCAAAGTAAAGAAAGTCCTCTCATATGCGTTGCATTAATAACTCTTATTGTTATTGTTGAAACTTTTGGAAAGACTTTGACTTGTCAATGATAAATGAAATCACAGTTTTAGAATTGGCTCAATAACATTCCGGATTAAATCCTTTTCACGATACGCCGTCTAGAGTATGTTAATACTTGATTTAAATTTAAATAAAATATTTATTTATTTATTTCAATTAAAAAGTCACTGGATAGTGGATTGACTAAATTATAGTTATCTTCTACGCATCATAACATTTAAGGAACGTTGTTGATCCCTTGGTCATCATCCTCAACATGATTTAATGTAATAATGTATCGGATTCATTATGGTCACGAATCCCTTGTACCTCAATACACGTGTTCTGAATTACACACCTACATTTTATCCATACAAAAGAAAGCCCGAAGATAATCATGACAGTTTTTTTTAATGGAAATCGATTTATATTTCATGCTGCATTTATCGATTTACAGTAAATTATACATAATTTTAAAAAGTATGCTAACATGAAATAAAAAATGTAGCAAAGTTTCTAGCTTGAAAGCTCAAAAACTACAAGAAATCATGTGGAGTTCTTAATATTTGGTAGTGCAAATGTGCAAAACTTTCGGTTTAATTGCGTTAAATAACACGATATCTTTTGCTTACTATCACCGATGCATTCATAATTCCGATTCCCCAAGTTTAGAAGGCCGTATCTAGATAGTAAATATCGGAGGATTCGTATAAAAACGGCAGCGGTTGGGGCAAAAGAAGAGCCGACCACGGAAAGATCATTTTTATTAGTAAGACAAGTAAGTGTGGGTTTATTCGATCATCGGCATCTCCAATCCATTTCACATGCAAGCAGGTTCGAGGCTTATCTTCCCATATATAACCCATCCATTATCCATTCCCATGTCCCATATATTATTTGATATTTTATATCGTTCTGAGTTCTGATCTCCTGATAGTTCTCATTTTCAACTCTTAAAAATCGGAGCATCAACAATATTCGGTAGAGTTAAGCCCCCCTCCCCCTGTCACCTGTGCAAGTTTTAATAATATTGTAGTATGCATCGACAAAAAATTTGGAAATACGGAAAATGGATCGGAGTAGCAATTGGTACAGCCACAGCTACTGCAGTAGTTGCCCAATGTTCAGCATCAGCCTGGTCATCTTCTAACTCTGGAGTGCCAGAAGGAGGATTTCCTAAATGGGACTACAATTGGGATAAGTAAGGCTGAATTTTATTTTGTATTTAAAAGAGATAAGAGAGCAATTAAGACATTGAGACATACCACATACGTGCTTAAACAGTACATAGCCCCCAGTCTGGGAGCCCCATGCCCCAGACACAAGCCCAAAAAATCACTTACCGCTTAACGTATGCCAAACGAATTTTTTGATCATGTTTTTCATATTAAAGTACCCCTTTGAGGTCTACTATCAACTATTGAGACGGCATATAGCATGTGAAGGTCTACTATCAAGGGTTCAAGTTCAATATCCTTGTAACAAGACTTTCCTTCTCCCTTTAAGCCCTGGACACAACAGCATGCCAATATTTACGAAACTTAAATGAACTTGAACGTATTTAACAGACGAGAGCCATACAGTTTGCTAAAACCTCCAAAGCGGAGCAAGCGAGATGCTGCCGATCCCCCTCCTGTAGACGAGGGAAAAATTACCGAGCAATTAGAAAAGCATAAAACGAAGGCAATTCGGCATATAATTATGATCCGGCATGGGCAGTATAATCTGAAAGGAGAAAGCGATGCGGAGAGAAAGCTGAGTCAACTGGGAGAGGAACAAGCAGAACTGACTGGGAAGCGACTAAAGAATTCCGGAATTACCTTCTCCGCCTTAATAGTTTCCAACATGACAAGGGCCCTGCAAACGGCTGAAATCATTTTAAAGAATTTGGGGCAAAAGGATCTTGAACTGTCCGGCAGGGACCCTATGCTTCGTGAAGGGGCACCTTGTCCTCCCGAGCCCCCCATTTCCAGTTGGCATCCAGATATGCACGTATGTACAGAATCTGTTTATATGCCCAAAAAATATGCCAAATTTTGACGGTGGTGTAAAGGACTAAATGACAATGTAATCATTGATTTCCTATAGCAGTATTACATAGACGGTGCAAGGATTGAAGCTGCGTTTAGGAAATATTTTCATCGAGCTGATCCTGAACAACTGGAGGATTCTTACGAACTCATCGTATGTCATGCCAATGTGATACGGTATTTTGCTTGCAGGTATGATATAGACATAAACTCTGACATTTGACATTTTGTAAAAAAAACGGGGCTTGTAATTACAATTACTGGATCTGTTTTCGTAGGGCAATGCAATTTCCCCCTGAAGGATGGCTCCGGATTAGTCTTAATCATACAAGCGTTACGATGCTAAGTATTCTACCGTCAGGAAGGGTAATAATGCGTTCCCTGGGGGACAGTGGCCATTTACCACCTGATAAAATGACAACCTCTTGATTTATTTATATTTTTGTAAGCAGTCTCATTTAAGTAAATCCGATCTGACGGGCTGTTTCCCAGTGGCATTAATGCCAGGCCAGGTCGAAAAATATTCATAAAAGCTGCAAAGCAAGTTTGTTTTATACAAGAAGTTGAACCATGAATAATTAGGTAGACGATAGTTTATTAGATATTATGTCCAGTCCAGGCAATAATATTCTCTGTATTTATTATATTATAATTTTTTGATTGAATGCTTTTAAAACTTCATGGTTGAATTAATGGATTAATGGAATGTTCACTTTTATAACTTACATTAACCAAGGATATGAAGTTATTAAGTTGAAAATAAAGGATTGACTAAGAAAAATAACCCACGAGTGTCTTTGTTTTATTACAAATTAATTCTAATTAAATTTAACTTGAAAATCAGAGACAAAATAAACCTACTTTAACAAGGACATATTATCGTTGATATGATGGCTCTATCTAAAGATCCAAGGATCCGAACTGCACTTTTTCTACAATGTTAACATCTAGAAGAGAATAAAAAAGCATTTTGGTTTCCATTCACTGATCAGCAATTTCGAAATACAAATAAATAACATCGTGAGACTTGGACGTAAATTCAAGGAGCAATTGATTATGTTGACAACGACAACATATAGTAGTACAGTTGATGTGGAGGGATGTCACAATTATATAAATACAACTAGAGTAAAAAAGCTCGAAGTGAAAGTTGGAAAGTTTAAACTCCACAGAAAGATTAGACGGCCGAGGCCGAAACACATGGGATTACTCTAATCTAACATTTGAGATTTGAAAATGGTCAAGCAGAGATGAAATAGTAAATGTATATTGAAATTGATTTTAAATGTTACTTAAATGCCTTTCGGCAATATTTGCCGTTCTGATTGATGATGTCTCCTTTTTGGAACACATTTTAAATATTTTAATCTATTTGAACTCTCAACTCGCTTTCATCGTCATCGATCTCATCTGGTTCGCCAAGCGCCCTGACGAATTCTAATAAAAAAATCCGTAATAAAAATCCATTCCGAAAAACGTACTAATTTCTAACTTCTTGAGCTCACCGTTAAAGTCAATACGACCATCTCCATCAACATCAACTTCTTTGATCATATCTTCAATTTCGTCCTCGCTTAGATCTTCCCCCAAGCAATGAAGCACGGCTCTAAGATCTGATGCGCTTATATAGCCACGGTTATGCTTGTCAAAAATCTAGATTTCATTCGGGCAATATGAACAAAAATCCTCATTTGTTAGGAGTAATATTCCGTAGTAATTTGCGATTGCAAGAAAAAAATATATAACTATATATTTACACGGAAAGCATCTCGCAATTCTTGCTCCTCGTCCGTATTCCCTGAATTGTTTCCCGAATAACTTGAAACAATTTCAATAAATTCATCGAGGCTGAACAAGCCATCTCCGTTGATATCAACCTAATGAATGAAGACTACATTCTACACAACGTACGGCTTCGTGAAATATTATAATAGGATTGTGTGTACGCAAGACCAAAATTATTATTCGTATCATTTTAAAAACCTACCTCTTTAAGCATCTCCTTGAGCTCTCCTTCAGATGCAAATTGTCCTAACGATCTCATAACTATCCCGAGCTCGTCCTTGGTTATAAATCCGTCACCATCCTATAAGTTCGTAGAATTATTGTTGAGAAAGTCGCAAATAATAATATATTCGCAATAAATGAAACAATGAAAGGTTCCAAAGGTTATAATACCTTGTCAAAGAATCCAAATGCTTCACGAAATTCTACATATGGAACGAATAATTATTATTAGTACGCTATAATTAACATAAACTATAAAACAGAGTAATTTTTAATTTTGATTGATAAGTTCATCATGGAAAACTCCGATGTGTATATGTACCTTTCATTTGTGTTTTCGTAATATTATTTGAGCAAACTTTAATTGAATCCAATGACTGCTTAATGTTTTCTAATTCTGTCGAATCATTTCCATCCGCCATTCTTGTTGATGTGGTACTTTTGTTAGAAGAGGATGACTCGATATGAGATTCTAGCTCAGACGCTTGTTGAGGTATTGAATGGAAGTTGTCCTCAGACTGAGGACCGGAAACCGATGCAGATGTTAAGGGTGAATTTCCCTGAATATATAATATAATGTCGATCTAGTTGAATTTTTAAACGTTCTCGTCGGTTTCAAAGCAATATCAATAGTAATGCATGTATAATTTTTATAGTTCCAAGAAAAATTGTCATCATATCCTCTAATTGAGCTATTCGTACTTCATGTTCACAGGAGAAATAGCAGAAGCAAATTGGAATTGCTATGAATATTAACAGACAGACAGAAAAGCAAGTTTAGATTTTATTTACCAAATTGAAGTCAGAAATCCACCGTCTGATATTGAAAAGTGGCTGCCTAATTTTGTCACGGTAGTCACTCATTACATACCTGCCGTACCGAATTTGCGATCTTGATTTCTCGTCTTGGATATAATCTCGCTGTTTTAATGGATCCCTTTCTCTATTTCTCTCGAGTTCGTCAGTTGAATATCCACTACATTGTAAAATACAAAGTATAAAAAATGACATTCTAAGGTCAAGGTGTTATTATGACGAATAAATATGTTATTGTTCAAATCTAATTATCTAATATTGCATTACAAAAAATATCTAGTGAACGAAAACAAATTAAAAAGCTGACATGTTTTTCTCGATCGTATGGACAGGCTAGAGCTTCTTGAATCAAAATATTTTCTTCAAGGGCACAAACAAAGGTAATATAGATATCGCGTCGTAATATTTCTATGAAATGGAGCCAATGTGTGATTTGACCTATCACTGTTCCTTCTTAATGAGAATGACCTTTAAGCTTTTAATGGTGTATCAAATTGTCGGACCAAATCCTCTCATGAGGAAGGCGTCGTTGTAAGGAAGGTTTTGATTGATTAGGCTCGTAAAAAAAAACGGAAGCGTTTTGTCAAAATGAGATGGTTTACCCAGTAATTGTTTACAGCAAATAATTTAATACTTCCAAGTAATCGGAGCTGATCTGTACAATGGACAGGCTTTAGTTGGCTAATGCGTTTTCCTTGGAAGGGAAAGGTAGTACGTAAGGTGTAGAAATCTGGGAGCTGTCTGTCTTGATTCCTCTCTTTCGGTTTGGAAGGACGTAAAAGATTGGCAGGAAAGTCACAGGTGGTAAAGTGGATGAGGGATCTGTCTGTCGGAAGATATATTTTAGACTTTTAAGGATCTTGTGAAAGTGTCAGGGGCGGATGTGCTAGAACAAAGATGGGATCAATAGATGGTAAGTTCCTCCATATCCTCCACAACAACTCGGAGAAAGTTCTCCACTTTCCCAGCCTTTCAAAGCACGTTCTCTCGTTTCCAGCCAACTGCTTTCACTTTACTTTCTCCTCGTATTTGCCAGTCAACTTCTCCGTCCCATCCTCCGAGGATGTTGGAACGGAGATACACATCCCAGAACAGGATGTATCGACCCGATTCTTGGAATAATAAAAATACTTCCTCTCCTTTTTGTAAATACCAAATACAAGTTCAGGATGGGTTTCTGAGGCACAGAGTAGAAAAAGTAACAATAAGCTCTATATCCCAACCGGAGATCCTTTCTGACGCACAGGAAAGTATAAATAACATGCTTGAAGGCTTTTAATGACTGGGAAGTTGTTGATAATAAATGTATTCGGGGCGTTTTAAAACGGAAGGCACTCCACGGCTTATTTACTCTTGATAATTGCTTTTTTATTTGTTCGGATTAGATACAATCTGGGATATAGAAAAGCTATGCAAGTACTCGAAATTCACGTGCTGCTTTGATGTATTCTTCATTATGTTGTAGCGACAGGGACACCCTAGTCTGCGACTTCCCGTTTGAAACGTTATGTTCCGAAATTTTTTTTGAAGGCTTCGGTTATTTCCAAGCCATTATTTCCCTCCATTGTTTTCAGTTCTAAGTTACGGTAAAATCGGTGACCAGCTGCAGCTCTATAAGTGAAATTCCTTACTTCCAAGACTTGTTCATCTAGCATCTCTCTATTGGAAACCATTTATATGACTATCCAGCTGAGGCTTTGTTCGTTTCAGGGCTGTTGAGGTCAAAACTCATTTTTTAAATAGCTACACCATTCATGTCTGTCTGGTATTGTTGGAAAGTTACTGCCATCTGTTATATTCAACAATGTATATGAATTTATTCTATGGTTGGGGAAATATGAGATTCTTGCTTTCTTGCACAAAACGACTTCCGGTGTCCTTCGAGTCTGCACATTGGGCCAGTGTAAAAATTGAAGTTTCATGCATTTGCATGAGAACTTTTTCCTGCCAGATCTACGAAAACTAAAATAGCCATTTTGTAGCCCGAGACCTGTACTATCTTTTGTTTCCTACAAATGTTTGCACATACTTGCACATTTTAGAGATAATTAAGGTCGAAAGTCAAAAACGTTTTCTGTGTCGTCGGCCCCAACAACTGAGCATGCCGATATGTTGGAAGTTAAAGGTTGGAAGAGTTCTAATACAATGGTTGGAACATTTCTACTCAAGGTTGGAAGCATTATTATTAACCCAAACACATCTTCTGCATACGCAGCAATCGAAACTATTCCCGGTTTGGATAGCAAGGTTGTAGATGCCATCAAAAACCAATTTGGTTCATCGTTTACGATGGCTAATCTCCAGAGCCTCTCTGAAACTCTGTTGGCGACCTGCGCCATTGACCAAGGTTCGGGTCAGATTTCGAGGAACCTGGGACTCGATGAGGCCAAACGAGTGCTAAATTTAGCTTAGGGAATCTGCGACAAGCCAGTTTTCCAAGCTACCTTGTCCAAGACTTACGAAGCCAAGGAAAAACTTTACGGTACTTGATTTGTTGAATCTTTATTCGAGTATTCGACATGACTTGATTATATACCTCGTCTATGACACAACGAACTCATTTTACTTGATCAAATAAGCTCATTGTCATAGACGAGGTATATAATCAAGTCATGTCGAATAGTCGAATAAAGATTCAACAAATCAAGTACCGTAAAGTTTTTCCTTGGCTTCGTAAGTCTTGGACAAGGTAGCTTGGAAAACTGGCTTGTCGCAGATTCCCTAAGCTAAATTTAGCACTCGTTTGGCCTCATCGAGTCCCAGGTTCCTCGAAATCTGACCCGAACCTTGGTCAATGGCGCAGGTCGCCAACAGAGTTTCAGAGAGGCTCTGGAGATTAGCCATCGTAAACGATGAACCAAATTGGTTTTTGATGGCATCTCCAACCTTGCTATCCAAACCGGGAATAGTTTCGATTGCTGCGTATGCAGAAGATGTGTTTGGGTTAATAATAATGCTTCCAACCTTGAGTAGAAATGTTCCAACCATTGTATTAGAACTCTTCCAACCTTTAACTTCCAACATATTGGCATGCTCAGTTGTTGGGGCCGACGACACAGAAAACGTTTTTGACTTTCGACCTTAATTATCTCTTAATTGTGCAAGTATGTGCAAACATTTGTAGGAAACAAAAGATAGTACAGGTCTCGGGCTACAAAATGGCTATTTTAGTTTTCGTGGATCTGGCAGGAAAAAGTTCTTATGCAAATGCATGAAACTTCGATTTTTCACTGTCCCAATGTGGTATGGTTTTACTCCTTTTGAATCTCCATTAACAAGTTTTTATTATCATTGTACATATATTTTTTGGTAAGAAATGAGTTTTAGGTCGAAAATAAGAGGAGAAAGGAGAATGTGTGGATATAAAAATATTAATCGTCCGGCCGCCGGCCGGCCGCCTATTTTATCCCGGAATAATTAAGTAAACGAGAAGGAGGTTGAATTGGACGTCTTAATCCCTATTTTATTTTATTTATACTTGGGGGGTTGAATGAGGCAGGTTGCAGGCAATTGTAATTAATTATAGACTGATTGAGTCGCAGAGATGAATTTTAATTTATTTCTCCGGAACTATAAGCGTAATGTGGATTTATGGATTTCGAACTAATTTCCGGGAGAAGGAAGTATTTAATTTTAACGAGTAACAATTTTTAAAAAACTACGCAACAACAAAACTTTATCCTTTTCCAATCTCCACATTACTGATGACAGGACCGGAAAATATTAAGGGCAGCTGAAAAATTAAAAAGTAGGAAATAATTCACAGGAAATGATATGAGCTAGAATCATCCGAAAATCCTTTTCCGGCCAACTTGGTTGACATTATAATTGTTTCCATTTTGGTAACTTGGAATTAATGACTTGAAAAAGGTCGAATTATGTCTACCTAGGGAACCTCCTGATCTGTACTCTGCCGATTTTGACGAGACAAGGCTTGTTATAAAAATATAATTTATTTTCATGAAATTTTAATATAGGAACTTCAAACGGAAAACCAGGTTTTCGAAAATTACAATCAATCAAAATAAAAAATAGCATTTTGAATGCACGCGTGAGGCGCAGGCGATGTAAAGGGGAACGGGACGGACGGTTCATTAAAAATCGAAGAGTGATAGGTCAAATTACACAATGGCTTGATTTTATAGAAATATTGCGACGCGATATCTATAATATTACCTTTGTTTGTACGCTTGAAGAAAATATTTTGATTGAATAAGTTTTAGCCTTTCCATACGATCGAGAAAGCATACACGTTCGCAGTTAAAGACAAAAAACAAGATTTTAGACTTCGCATAGAATAGAGAATTCCAATTTTTTGGGGATTTTGGACAAAAAAAACTTTGAATCAGATTTTATTGTCAGTTTCAGATTTTTTATCGTATAGATCGAGAAGATAAATTAAAATGCTGTCTATTAAAAATTTTATAGTCCGACTGAGAAGATAGTTGGGATCGAGAAAGTTGTGATCAAAGTATGAAATTAAAAGGAAGAGAATATTTTAAAGGAATTCATATTTCCATGATTGTATTACACTTATAAATTGTTAAATCGGGTTATCAGATTCGGGTAATTCGTTAAAATTCATTATCCTGCTTGTTGAAATAAATCCCCGAGGGACGTTTTTTTTAAAACCACATATTGGGAGAAGGTATTACAGGGATTGGTAGTTAGAGTAACTCCAACAGATAAACACTGTCTCGGATTGGTATTATCTTATTCTTTCTCCTCTAATTTCTAAACCTGCAAACAAGGTTAACATAATTGAGCTGAAAGCATGTATTTTCGGGGTTTTGAGAATTTTTTCTTTTTCTTTTCGTTGAATGAGTTATTTCTCTAATTTCTCCAAGCCTGCAATAGGGGAAACATATCTTTGGGAGCACATTACTCCGTATTTAAGGAATATTAGGGTCAAAAAATTGAATCCTGGTTAAATGTTAGTTTAAAAGTTCTTTCGAAAAACAATCCAGGAAATAGTAATATTATTGCACAAACAGTCAATTACTGATAAGATTACAATAAAAATAATTTACTTCAAAAAAGATCCAATTTTATGTTTACATTCGTTGTTTCACATTAAGTTCTCTGGATTGTTTGGGTGAATCTTCCGTTTAGGACGATGACTTCGAAAGGCACAAGGAGATATCAGTGACACCCTTGCCTTGAACCTTGGCATTAGGGGCCCTAAAGAGAAAAGAATTAAAAGAATCATAGGAGATGACCCTTTTTTTAGTATTGACATTCGACGTAGATTCATCGTATCAACTAATCAAGCCAATAAAAATAGTTGTTTGCAGTTCATCATGTTGTTTTCATAATTTTTGGAATATTATTTGCATCTGATGATTCAGTCCTTGCTTGAGATTTGAGAAACATGAGGTTTGCCGTTTTAGTGACTCAATAAATTAAAATATATGAGTTCAATTATTAAGAGAACCTTATTGATCATGACTGAGAAAGCGTCGTATTCCCAGCATTATAATCCTTCCAATGTCTAAATGTTTTCCACGATGAGTATTTATGCAATGGTAGCCATTAGTGTTGATCTTAATTATTTGTATGTGCAGTTTAAACGGCTCAACTGTGATCTGATAACGCCAATATAAATATTTGCAATACAAGTTATGTTTAAATGTAAGTTTTTATCAAAAATAAAGTTATACGATGTAATAATTACTAATGTATTATATTTGTTGATTTGAAATGAAAGAAAGTCATCTAGCCCGATCGCCCCAATAACTGAACCGAGTTAATTAAGCTTCGATTTGTTGGATTACAAATTATATTATTATACATATTAAGTGGTTTCCAATAACGAGTTTTGTTTTTGTGTGTGTTCATTATGTAGAAAAAACAGTTTAGGAGAGAAAATATAGATTCTTGGGACTAGAGTCTTTTAAAGAAGGATTCCTGGTTTTTCTTTTACATACATCTTTTTGCATGAGATACATTGGTACAGATTCAATATTTTTCGCATGCAACCACCGGTGGTAAACTATTCCTGTTTTGCACAAAGTGGATATCAAAATAACACTCTAAAATACTACCACAAACTGGTACTTGAAACTAAACTATTACTAACCAATTAATACATTACATATCGAAATACCAGTAAGCAGAGGGTTTCTGAACAGTCCATAACAAGTGATAACTCGTAAATATAATAATATTAACACAAACAATCTTACACAAAGATGATCGTTCATTCATTTTGATTTGTTAACAAGCGATCACCTTGAAACTAGGGATATCAAATATAACTTTTCTATTTTGACACTTTTTGATGTTTTTGTAAACATTTCATTAGTGCATAGTCCAATGTTGCAGTTGTGAAAAACGCACATTCGAAATGAATGCAGGTGTAAACCATTTCAGTGTGAAATAAAGTGTTACAATTTTGAAGCTTTCTCCGTCATTATCGTGTGTCATTGAGTGTACAGTTTAGTAACTCACGACTGTAATACATTTTTCCCTAAAAAATTCGGATGTCACAATAAGTTGGAAGTGCTAAAAACTAAGTCTAAACAAATATTGCATGCAATCTGACATACCTAATTAACAGTTGCTTTGAAATGTATCAACAAGGATCATGCAAATTGAAATATACTTCATAATAATTATATTTAACACTTGTGTATAACTCAAAAACAAACATTGGTTGGTGAACCCATTAAACCAAAGTGGGCAGCGAAATAAGGGAATAAACTGGCCGTAAAATCGGACTTTCTAACAGCTCAAGGATGTCGTTGAATAGATCCATTCAAGCTGCCGAAAATTAATTATCGCGACGACAAATATCATTGTCCATAAGTAACAAAATCAGTTATAGTAGCAGTCATCATGACATCCTGAATAGTACCTTGAATATTACATGGTAATCTTTTTTTTTGTATCCACATGCACAAACACACGGTGAGTAGATAGATGTAGAGTATTCATGTGAAGTTATGCTGAAAACATACGTTTCGATTTTCGTGATGTGAAATGGAAATGGCCAGTGATTTCCCTGATAGAAATGACAATTTTTTGTTATAAAAACAGGTTGAGAATGCCACTTCATCGATCAATTCCCTCATCCAAGGGCTGCATTGTTGTAAGCGATTTAGGTATATATTGAATTTGTTGGTAAGAAAACGAAGTAAGAATGCAGTTTGTTTTCTTAATTATGTCATTGGATAAATCTAGTGCCTATCTAACATAGCCCTAGAATCTTATTGTTAGTCAAAAACTTGAACAAAAACGCTTAGCCTAATAGAACACTATACAAGTCATACTAGCATCAAAAAGCCTAAACCTTCCACAATTGTTCATAATTACATTAATATACCTATCTGATTTACAATAATATTCTTGTGAAATTTGTTTAACCGTAGAACAAACAAGCAACCACTCGCCACTCACCTAGTTCTTGTGAGGTCATACTTATAATTCCTAGATATAGAAAAGGGATGGCTAATATATAACGGGAGGTAGTACGAATCCCGAGAACAGTAATTAGTCCTGACGATCGGTTGCAACAACTGCAATCGCTGCTGCAACCGTTTCGTCAGAGCCTTTCTTTTGTAAATTCTCTTCACGGGGTCTAGCTCCCCCGAATATGGATGAGCTCTGGCTGCTGGCTGCAACAGCATTAATAGGGTCTGGAACCGACCTGGGAAGAAGTTTTAGTTTTGGACGAGCCGCTTGCTCTTCTACATTTACAAAATAACACAATTAACGCACGGATGGATTTTATTTACGTTGTTGAAAACAAATTGTAACCATTGTAACAGATTAAACCATGCATTTAATAAATCCAAGGCAATCGTACCCGCAGAGAGTTCTTTGAAGTCTTCAGAAACCGATGTTCTCGATCTGTCTGAGTCACGTCGAGCACGAGGTCCAGGAAAGCCTCCACCCCCTCCTCCACCTCCTCGGGAATCATCAAACGATCTTCCTATTCTATCTGAAGTGGGACCACCATAACTATTACCCCCTCGACCAGGACCTCTGGTTCCGTAACCACTACCCCCACGACCACCACCACCGTCGCCACCTCTATTGCCTCGATAGTTATTATAGCCATACTGATCGTCCTGCATTGGACCACCTTGATTTTGGTAACCACCCCTGTTATACCCTCCCCCACTACCCCCATGGTTAAAGGCTGGACCAGTTCCTCTTGGCATTCCATAACCCCCTCCGCCACCTCCCCGTCCTCTGTTCCTATCTTGATTTTGTCCACCTCTGTCTCCTTTTCTTCCTTCAGCTACGTCCACCTTGGAATTAATTTCAATTAGAAAGAGTGTCATTCGCTACCTCCACTGTGGATTAACCAAAAAATACGAATTTGTATTTGTATTACTTTAATTATTTGCCCATCAATAATGGAACCGTCATATTGTAAAGCCTTGTCTAATGCATCATTGTCGTCGAATTCCACATAGCAGAAACCTTTAAATCTCTCCGTTTCTTTGTCATATACTAGTCGGATCGACCGTGTCTGCAACAATTCAAAATACATCAATTTATAACTTCAATGGTTACTTTTGCTTTCATCGGTGTCATCGTTGAGTACATGCCTTAAACGCAGGTTTACAATACGCATAATAGCCGATATGATACAAATATTAATAAACTATTGGTAACATTTGAAAATAAATTACTTCCTCAAAGGGTTTATAAATTTGAGATTATAACATCTGAATTCATTCCTTCCGGTTGTGCCGGTCTCTTTTCGGCTCTCCGGCATCCATTCACAACAAGAATAAGGAAACTCATCGATAATGTCCCTCTCCATAGACTATGTCTCGATGCGTATGACAATGGGCAGTTAGACACCTTCGTGTCGAACCGATCCCATATTCCGGAGCCTATGTTACCAGTCGAAGTGAATATTGGAATGATAACGTACTTTGAGGCCGGCGAAAAGTCTGTCTATATCCCCTTGTACAACCTTGGTGGGTAGGTTTCCTACATAGGCTACAAAGGGAGCTTGACGGGACTCGATGCTTCGGGTGCCACCGCCACCACCATAATTATTTCTTTGCCGAGGTGCACCAAAGTCCCTAAAATTAAAAATAAAGTCATTTACATTCTTTTTCAACTCAGTCTCAGCAGGAAGTGGCCGGACTAGGTCATACACTCATGCATGCATATAAAGAACGCTTGAATTGAGGTCATGAAATGATCCAGGCCTACCTTCCTCCTGACATGGTTTAGTTGAACTTGACGTTGGGCTCAATCTAACAAAGATTGACTTTGGAACAGGGATTTTAAATGATGATAATAAAATTGAAATGCCAAATGCTTGGTTGGTGGTGAGTGCTTCCTTTGAGGAGACCCACACTACACTAATCGTAAACCTATCCAGCAGCAGCCTGGCTGCCTGATCCTGCCTCCTTACCAGCTTGTGCTATCCTTGCTACGTCTTCTGTTCTAACACCCTGGAACCTCATTCTTCTCTCGGAATCCGGCAAGAGATGACATGACGCGCATCCTAAAAACATATCTACCAAACCGGCACAAGAAAAAACCGCACATGAACATAATATTCCTCATTTCTGTTGTGTCCACAATCTTTCACTTTCATTCAAACTTTTACTTTTCATTAAAAAGTAGTATTAATTACTTGGCTCGAGGTCTCTCAGGTTGTAAGCGGGAAAAGGGTCCCGGAGCTCGAAATTACATCTGCACCAACTTGATGACCCCGTCCGCTGTCCACATTCCCTTGTCATCATTCCTCTGCTAAAATGATTCGAGAATCGACAGTTCATATAGTTTTAAAGCAACAACTTTGGCTTAAAGAGGCAGCAGGATTCCACCGGATGCGAATGCGAGGGTCCTAATTCTATGCCTTGTCCATAAAGATGAGATTGAGTGATGATCCACGCGGGTTGTAGGCCCTATATTCAAACAACTTTTGTTGAAAGATCCATTTCAACGAATTTTACTCAAATTGCTAATTGACAATCGACAAACGAGAATTGTCAACCTTACCGTCTGTAACTTCTTACCGCTTACGCTGTTCTTTGAAAATTTAGCCCTGCTCAACTGCAAACTGTAAGGAAATATCAAGGATGGGTGTCAATTAATTTGATTCCGAAATTTTTAAAGCCACATTCATCAAATAAGTAAGTATATATTTTTTGAGCGGATAGGTCATAGGTGATATCGTGAATCGTGAATTGACATTTGACATGTTCATTATTGCACAATTTATTCCTCATTCACCGTTCACACTTCACACTTGGTTTTATTTTATATATTGTGTTGATTGAATATTAATATTTACCTGATATCAAGTAAGTGCAAAGTTGAAAGTGTGAAATATTTGATATGCAATATTATATTCAGCGTTCATCTGAGTTAGCGTCTTCGTCCGTCCGTTCACTTTTTCGGGGTTCATAATAAAACGTTAGTGTTGTACAATTGTACGGACTGACCGTTGAACGCGAATTTCTTATTTGGGTTTCTTCACACATCACACACGAATTACAAATTTGTTAGTGTTAGGCATCGGCATCAGTTGAGTCGCATTAATGTCTCCAGTTGCTAGCTTTGGCTTTGAAACTGAAATAACAAAATCGAGTTAAAACATCATTAAACTGAAAGTGAAAGGTTGCAGGTCAAATGGACAGTAGCCGGTAAAACGACAGGCGTTTTTTCCTACGATATCCGTCCCTGGACAACCGTTCCTACGACATCGGTTCCTAACTAAATACTAATGTTGAATATACAACCTTGTCCTCGCTAGGAACGAATGTCGCTGAGAAACCATTGTGGTTCATCCTAGGACTGAACGGTTGAGGTTGTTCAGTTGTTCAGAACACAGAAACGAAACGATGTCGTAGGAACGCCTGTCGCCGTGACGTTCTGTATTGATGCAGATTGTGGACTTGGCTTTTACTTTACTGATTACTGTGTACTGCCTTTCACAAATTTAATATGTGATTTGGATTTCATGAGACTTGGAACGGACTGAGACTGACAAGGGAACATTTTCAGATGTAAAATCCCGATATTTTTTAACCTGTGTCATTCGAAAGAGGGTGTTAAATAATGAAACTTAACATTGGAACGATCGGTGAATAAAATCGTCTAAAACTTTTAACATCAAACATAGTAAAGTCGGTGGGAAGGTCAAGAAGCGGGCGCTATATCGGGATCCCAATCTTAAATCCCCGTTTAAATATTGTGAAAAGGCTGGTTCAGTGTAATGCTAATTTGGGGGTTCCTCCAATGTTAACTCCCTATCTCGGTCGCGACTTTCCAGAGGGAAAAGAGGTCGAAAGGGGAAAAGTCAACTTTCTCCTATTTCTCCCATTCTCGCCAAAAAATTGTGAATTGAATAGCAAAAAAATAGTAGCAAATAAATAGTGAATATTTGATATTTGATATTAGTTAAATGCAGACAATCAGACTCTGATTTACTCGTCTCGTAATTTACGAATTACAAGTCTGCAGTAAGGTATTATAATATTGAATAATCCATACAAGAATCAGACTTCTGAATGTTGTGAATAACAAAGATGCAGAATACGGTATTTAATTAAGTACAAAGTATTGAATATGCCTGCCAGTTGGCACATTCGCACATGGTCAACGTCAGACTGAGCACTTCATACATCATACTATCATACAACACACTTTCTGGACTAGATTGGACCCCATTAGTGACTACACGAGTTAGAATGAGAATGACGAAGAACTAAATCAGAATTAAATTTAAAAAATAACTCACCCAGTGCAGCACAGCAGCAGACTTGTTTATCTGTGATCTGGTCTGGTCCAGTAGTCCTCCAGCCATTCAGTCGGACGTCAGCCACAATCACAAATCACAAATCACAAGCAATGCAGTTTCCCACCAATACTACACGCACCATGTGGCATTCAAGCTGCCTATGCCTGCACTCTAGTTCCTACAACGAACTAAACCAACTCATCATCAGCCATCATATCATACCTTACTTATCGTCTCGGCTACCGCATGCGCATGCCACCTTAATAAAAAAAAACGGCTCGACTCCTCGTTTATTGTGCAAACAACTATTCGACTGGGTTTTTTGTCGTAGGTAGAGTTGATAATAATGCCAGGGACACACGTGAGATGAAGACGATCGTGGCGTAATCGTATAGGAAAATATAAAAGCAAAGACCGCCGACCGGGAGGCCAGAGGCAGAGGTTGTTTTGCGCTTCTCACCAGCGCGGTGCATGGTCTGAGAAATGAGAATGCGTTGCCAATATTGCCATTGACGAATTTGGAGGCTCCGGCTCGGTTTTCTAAAGTCAGCGATGAGCGACTCTCACTAAATTATGGTCGGCATTGTCGAATCTTGTTGCTTCCTTATGCTTGTGTTTTCCTAGCTATGTAAAACAGTTTGAGCAAGTGAACAGCTTTTTAGAATTGTAGTAGATTAATTATGTCGTTATGAATGATTAAGAATTCCGAAAAACAAAAAAGCAAAGACTTTTCAGATTTACATTTTTGATAGTGAGGCGATAGCCGACTTATTTTTTTAAGGAGTCTGTTGTCTGTCCTTGTCAAATGGGGCACTTTGAGATTTCATTGTCAAATCTCAAATGACTCGCGACTCCCACTTCCACATATTTTATGTCAAAGAATCAAAGAACAGCATATTGGCAAGTATGGAACCTATATTATATGACACCAGCATATGCAGCGTCATGTAGGGCAAATTAAGGTGCCAGTGTCAAATGTGTCGAAAGAGCGGTATTGAATTGGCACAGATATTTGCGCCGCGACGACTCCCACTTACGCATGCGGAAAGGGAACATTTTTGAGTAACCCTTCTTGATTCATATTATCTGAACACTCTCGAAGCTCTGCGATGACGATGACCCTAGCGGGCCCGGGCCCACGCCCAACCGTTGTTAGAAACTTTAAAACACGCTTTTTAAAATTTAAATACTGGCAAAGATTATTGACAAGGTGAGACAACGGGCGTTGGACTGCGATTGGGACTGCATTGTCAAGGCGTCTTCGACACGACCTCCAAAGGGTTTATTCGCTGATTTTATGTCATTCAATTCATGATTCGTGGACAATACGCTTATTAAAACCGAACCGAACACCCATGGCATTCTTAATCACAAAGTGATAATTACATTGAAGCTTGAAGGACGCCTCTATGTGTACCCTGGACATTATTTATATTTATTTCCATAATTTCATCCCTTTGATGTCGTCTTGGAACGGTTTATTTTGAATATCTGGAGGATTGTGTTTCTAAATTCAGTACGCTTGCACGCTAAGCTCTGACATTATTGTTTTTATCTAAAATTTTATTTACATACTTAAAATAATCGATTTTTAATTAAGACTTTAGACTTGACTTAATTATAATTTGTTTTCCAGGAGGATAATATTTTCATTCCAAACATTTCTCGCCAGTAATTTGGAGGAATGTGGGCAGAGGATGAAGGATACACTGAAATAACACAACTGCCACCGGAAGTCCTCAAAGCCATTGAACAAGTAGGGCGACTGAAATAAATGTGGAATATGATTGCAACCATATTAATGTCGACAGTTGAAAGATAATAATTCCCTGTGATTGTGTTACATTAAAGGTCCTTCCCAGTGATGATCCTCTGGACCAGTCGGAGTTCGATGTAGTCAAGCACATTAACTCTTTGTTTCCAACTGAGCAATCGCTTTCAACCCTAAATGATGTAATCCAGTCGGTAGAAAATGAAATTGTTCATGTGGACCAAGAGATTAGAGGATTTGTTCGGCAACAAACCGGAAAAGGAGGACAAAATGGTGTTATTGCATTGACACGAGCACAGGCGTCTATTGAAGCTTTGGTCACGAAGGTACTGGATATGAAAGGTAGAGCAGAACAGAGCGAAGCGGCTGTAAGAGATATGACAAGGGATATTAGACAGTTGGACACAGCAAAAAGAAATCTTACGTCTGCCATTACAACTTTAAATCATCTTAACATGCTCGTTTCGGGGGTCGACACTTTACAGTAAGCTTACTTATTCTTACGTACTCTAATATTGTTTCGTTTGTTCAATTTTGGGAAATGGCAATTAAACTAAAGCAGATAAAAAGAAATGGACAAATTTTTACTACAATCTAATTGCATTGTAGTGGGGCTTAAAGCTCTTGAAATTAGACGATGTGTAAACTCTAAATTCCTAAACTAAAAAGTTGTTTTGAATATTTTCTATAGGACGTTAGTGAAGACAAGGCAGTACGGAGATGTTGCAAATCTTCTTCAAGGTGTTGCAAATGTTGTTGAACATTTCGATAACTATCACAGCATTCCACAGATATCCCAGCTTTCGCAAAAGGTTGGTAGTGTATTGCAATTTTTTATTACTAACATTGGAATATTGGACAAATCGAATTATTTTTAAATTTACTAGTTTGAAATTGAATGTCATTGTAATTATAGGTTAAGGATATCAAGAAAGAGTTAGGAGATCAAATCAGTTTAGAGTTCCGAGAGTCCTTCTCATCCTCATCGGGAAGTTTACATGCTAAACAGATGAGTGAAGCCTGTTTGGTGTTAGATGTTCTGGAACCGCATGTTAAACATGATTTGCTTCAGTGGTTTGTATCTCTTCAACTAAAGGAATACGGAGTTTTATTTGATGAAAATGAAGATTTGGCGTGGCTTGATAAGGTACTTCCTAATCTACTTCAACAATATATTTAAGCGTACAAAATTATTTTGATTTTATGATGATATGTTGCAGATCGAAAAAAGATACGCATGGCTCAAGAAGCATTTAATTCAGTTTGAAGAGAGATATGGGTCTATATTTTTGTCCCATTGGGATGTCTCTCAGCGAATTGCCACACAATTTTGTCATCAAACTCGACAAGATTTAGCTAAAGTAATGGGCAAAAGAAGGCATGAAATAGACGTAAAGCTATTATTGAGTGCTATACAGAAAACCTGTGCTTTCGAAAACCTTCTCTTCTTACGATTCGGGGGTCACGCGATTGATGATAATCTAGATGCTACGAATCCATTTTTATCTTCTTTGTCGGAGGAAGACGAGAAAAATCCTTTTCTTCCAAGCAAAGATCCTGTTCAACCTGTTAAAGCTATTCCAAATAAGTTTAACAGAATAATAACTCAATGTTTCGACCCTTTTCTCTATATTTACGTCGAGAGTCAAGATAGGTATGATCGTTTCTTGAATAACCTTATTTCTATATTCAAATTAGCTGAAACTGAAACTCGATTATGTTATTGTAGAAACTTAGTTGAGCTGATTGACAAGTTTGTGGCTGAATTGAAAACCAACGGATTTCCTTTACCCCAATCACCCGACGCTAATGGGATAGTGCTAGCCAATTGTGCAGATTTGTAAGAAGTCGTATATAGCAGCATTTCTAGGGTTTTACAATTTTATAACTTTCTTTAAATTATAGGTTCGTTTTCTATAAGAAGTGTCTCGTGCAATGTACCCAATTGAGTTGTGGAGAGCCATTGCTGAATTTAGGATTTGTGTTTATCAAAAGACTCAGGGACTATTGTAGCAAAATTCTACATGCTAATTTACCCAAGTAAGCATAAGTACAAACAGAAATTTCTCGTTTATCACCGAAATCATTATTTAACTAATTAAGAAGGTGTCTCGAGTTAAATGGCAATTCCCTACTGTTTCAATCCATTCCAAGAAATTATAGTTTATAATGTATTCTACTCTTTGCAGAATTGTAAATAACACAGCTTCCTTGACATCCGTTTCAAACATCACCCGAGAGCTGAGGGACTTAAATACATCAGGTTTAATTCAAAACTTTCAATCCTTGCTAAAAGAAGGAGAAAGTGTCAGATTTACTCGTCCTGAATTGTATCGAGTTGCTAGGTATTTATTCACGATTTAGATTTTCCACTTCAGAGAAGCATATTATTTGAATTGCTGTCTAATATTATTTAGCATATTAACGACAGCTGAATATTGCGTTGAAACAACACAGCAATTAGAAGAAAAATTGAAAGAAAAACTTGGAAGCTTATCTGTCAAATTAAATATGGAAACGGAAAAGTCCAGCTTTCACGAAATAATCGATACTTGCGTTTCACTTTTGGTTCAAGACTTGGATGCGGCTTGTGAGCCTTTCTTAGCATCGTTGAGTAAGGTAAGGATGTATTAATGATTTTTACTCGTATTTGCTGATTAATAAACATTATATTAAAGAACTTGTGGATTTTTGCTTAGACCGCTTGGCAGGCTGTTGACACAGTTGGAGATCAAAGTCAGTATGTCTCGGCAATTGTTTCACAATGGAAAATGACAGTGCCTCAGTTAAGGGATTTTCTAGCCAATTCTCGAAAATACTTTGTAATATTTTGTCAGCAATTCGCCAAGTAAGTGGCTCATTTTGTTTTACATTTTAGTCAAGTATTGAAAAGGTAAAATATTTGAATGAAGTTTAAAATCATTTGTAAAACCCTTCTCAATTTTTTACTTTTTTAGAGTTTTTATGAGCAAATATATTTCCGCCTTACTTAAATGTAAAGGAATTAGCAAACTAGGCGCTCAACAACTTCTTTTGGACACGCAGAGCTTAAAAACAGCTCTTTTGGATTTGCCATCGATTGCATTAACCGTGAAAAGAAAACCACCAGACAAGTACTTGATTTTCTGCAAAAATGATCTCGAAATTAATTGATTCCATTAGTTAATAAATTTGAATATGATTTACTTTAGGTATAGTAAACTGATCGTTCGTGAAATGGGACGCACCGAAATGGTTTTGAAGCTCACTATGGCCCCAGTTGAGCAAGTTTCTTCGTTCATTGACCAAACACTTAAATTAATTCCAGATTGTGATTTTACAGAATTTTCAAAAATATTAGACATGAAAGGATACAGACGACAAGAACATGCCCCGTTCTTAGAATATTTCAAGAGTAAGACTGCGTACTCAACAGTTGTTGGTGGGGGAGCTTCCAATGTAAACGATTCATCAGAAAGTAGTGTAGAATCTAGTAGAATTAAAAAATTAGAAAAGCTAATAAAGAAACGATTGTAATTATATTAGGAAATTTCAAAGTTCGAAATTATTATGTTTTTGGGGGAGCCCAATTGATTTTATAACGTCAAACGTGGGTTTCAATTACTTTCGATTTCTTAATATAGCCAAAGGAGAAATTTAGTTTCGTTCCGAGTTTGTCTTTGTTAATCTACAGTATTGAAACCTGGAAAACCTTGTTATATTTAGTTGCTACGTCAAGAAATCGCTTCACCCTACCTTGTATTATGAAATAATATAATGATAAAAGATAACGTTCTTCAATTTCCATGTATCGTGCCCCGTACCTATATACTATAAATAAACAAAATGTAACCATATGTATTTTGAATTTTAACCATATGTCCAAGATTTCATTACGCTAACATTGCCAAATAAACTACAATTATGGATTTAAAAATACTTTTGTGATTTTTGAACATATTCAATTTAATTCAGTTAATTCATTGTTTACAAAATTCTAAATCTAGCAAGGATTTTAATAAATTAATAATTATCAATCACAGAAATTTCATTTCAAAAGTCGTATCTCCTGTCTGTCCGTGTCGTTTACGTATTAGGAATAGTTCCTTTCGCATTCTGTGCGACGATTAATATTGAGTAGCACACCGGTTCCCACAAAATAATCTAATTTCCAGTTGCCCTACTAATTATATGCTTGTTCAGGCTTTGAGATTGTCATTCTTTCAGATCGTATTCATTGCAGAATCATCTTAGGTTCATTAGGTCCCATTGTAACGCTTGTTACTTCATTGACTATCATAGCTGCCACTTGCCAAGCTAATTCTTCTTTTGCCTATAATAAAATAAAATTTCCAGTAATGCTATAAATAAAATACATTCGTATCTAAAATAATAAAATAAAAATATAGTTTAATGTATTGCCTTACTTTTTCCTTTTCATCAAAATTGACGAATTTTTTCATAGTTTTTGCGATACTTGATTCTAAGTTTAAAAAATACAAATAACACTGGATTTGTCTTAGGTTTTGCTTTTAAATCTATCTATAAATATACAAATGAAGACCGCCATTACCTTGTTTATGTAGTTCGAGGTCCGTGTCTGCTTCAAACTTTCCCAAGGCGTTCACTCTTCCTAGGCTTAATTTTCTGATAATAAAAAAATTAGGTAAACTAATAAATTGAGGTGTTAAAATTTCATTATTGACCGAAAACTAAATATCCCTTACGTTTTCTGCCGTGGGGTTGGACTGGTTAAGGATGAGCTACCACTCAACGCATATGATTTGACGGAACTACTACTTCCGATGCTACTAGAATCTGTTCCACAAATAATTAAGGCTATTTATTTTAATCCCGTTTGTACAAACATTTGATTTTAACTATTAAATGAATTTAATAAAATCGGAAGGGTTATTTTGACCTAGTGCTTGTTGAGATTTAGATGAATTCAAGGATCCGATTAGATCTGATAAAAATGAAAGAAAAAGTGAAGACTTCATAAATCCGTCAAGACATGTGACATGAAGAAAAGCAAATGCTTCGACAATTGCATTTCCGAAACATTTGAAGATTTCGTCCTTAGAACAAATTAATCGTTCCACGTCACTTCTAACTTCATCCCGAAGACCCAGAGGATGAGAAGCTTGAAGAGATATGTACCTTATTCATGAACAAAAACATACAAATTCAGTAAACGCAATACCTAATAACGTAAATTGAAATTTAAAACTGCATAAGGCATACTTTTCATATAGCACCATTGCATCACTTTCGGCAGTTTTGAAGTCAATTGTACTCTCGGTTTCATTTAGGCCATTATAAAATTGTTCGGTAAAATTTGTAGCTCCCAACCAAAATTCCAATACTTCACGCTTCTCTTCTTGATCTACATACTGCAAAATCAAAAATTGTATTATTATTATGAAAATGTTTTACCAAATTATTTTGCATACATAGAAAAATAAAGTTTTAATATTTATGCAGTCGTACCTCCATAAAATAAAACATCGCAGTTTGATTCAAAAGAATGTCATATAGTGACACGGTTTCCCCATTTGTGAATACATCAACTTGGCATTTAACGTGAAACTTACTCTCTAAGTACCGAGGCAAGTATCTAGAAAAATTAAGACAGTCAGTTATTGACAATGATAACTCTTATGCTTGTGAGTGAGAATTTTTTTTAAATCAATTAAAAACAATGGTCGTACATTTCCTGCAAAGTCTTGTAAATTTTGTTTTGAGCGTCCTCCATCCAATCAAGGCAGTCTTTTACGTTTTCTCTGTCGATGAGCGTTGCCACGTCCAGATTTACTAACGATTTCTCAATAATGGCTTGAAAAGCAGGTACGTTTTCTTGAATCCTTGAATCATCTTTTGAATCAATGCTATTTCTGCTTTGGAATTCCAATAATTTTTCCCACAAGAAAAACAGATCATCAATCCCTTCATTCCTCAAAAAGGCACAGAAGTAATCCCTAGCCCAAGACACTATTTCTCTGACTGTGGAAGCGCATCGGCGATTGGATTTTGTAAGTGCATCTGAAATTACATCTGGTGGAGGTACGAAGTTCTGCAAAGGAGGGTTCGGAATAAGTGGCTTCGGTTGGGTTGGCGATATTAAACCTACATAACAAATGTTTCATTTAACTCCATTATTCAACTGCTGGAATTGCACTTCAGCTTTCTCGCTTTTCAATTACTAAAATAAAAACCTAAGTAATTCCTTCTCTGCGTCAACGGTTAAAGGAACTGAATTGAATAGAACTACTCGAGAACGCTTTGACATTCAATTAAACTTGCTGCAGAGCAACTATATCACGGCAGACAAATAATTTGAAAACACGGAAAGTAAAATAATGAATTCACGTAAAAATTTACACTTCATCGATGAAAATATACTAATAGGTTTCACGGTTTTAAGTATAGGTATTTTAAATCAATTCGGAATATACACCAAATGTTGGACAAAAGGAAATGCTACCAGAATTAAAAACACACCAGAATATGAATATACGTGATTAATTTTGGTAGTGTTGTTCTAATAAATAATAAATCACCATTTGTGGATGAAGTAGAAGAATTTTCATTATTTCGCTTTTTCCTGAAAAAAGGCATCTCCCTTCCACCATCATCTGGTTAATCAATTAAATGACAACAACTGCAGAAGCTTCAGTAACCGAGTCGTCCGTTTGTTCAACATCCGTCTTCTATTCGCAGTACCCTATGTACAGCGTAATAAATTAATCTCTAATTCAAATAATTTTCAGACCACCAAATCATTAAGTCCATCGCATATGCTGCCATTAATGGCCCACATTTAAAAAAGAGAGTACGTCAAAGGACTTAAAAAATTCGGCGACATTAATTTCTAGGTAAACATAAACAATTTGGGGCTTAAACGACAAGTATAATTTTTTCAATGGAAATTAATGTGATTTTTGGTGTTTTGAAACAAGTGAAATATATAGCTTTTTATGAAAAACATATATTTTAAGAAAACATACCATGAAAGTAAGTAAATTCAATTCCTCATATTGTTGTTGGTCTAAATTTATTTTCAGACTATTATGCGGAGTGTATCGATTGGTTTAGTACCATTTGAAGATTCCTTTGACGGACCACGGAACGTTAGGTACAGCGTACTACCTACAATAAAATAAGAACGCTGTAAAAAATAGCATAAATCACTGTAAAGTCTAGTTAATCAATACTATCGACTGAGCAAGTCATCCAACTGTTTTATGGCTTTTTAATTTACATTATACTGTGAAACCCAAAAAGCATAAACGATAAACGAAAACGAATAAAAGACTGAAAATTAGAATTAAGAGTTGAACAGCGAATTCAACTTGCACAGTTTTAGCAAGTTTTATTTATAATGACAATAGTTCAAAATTATTTATTACAATAAGATTAAGTTTTAAAATGAACTAGGAGGAGGTGGGTCTTACCTTTCACCTTTAGAGTACTTCATACATCATAAAGACCAAAGACGGCACGAATAAAATGGATTATTATCGAGATTTTACGTACAATTGAGTCAGTCGAGAAATTATTGTAAAAATATTTCAACTCAATTCTTACATTGCATTGGCTTTGCAATAAATTATAACTACTGACTTTATGGAATGAGAAACTACGTTCAACTATTGTTGTCAAAATTTCTGATTCATAATTTCAAAGCGACAACTAAATATTGAATATAATACTCAGATCGGATCGAGATCGAGATCCCACTTTACTTCTACTACCACTATAAATATCCATCAATTATCAATGAAGACTCAAGATATTCTTTGTTCGTCGGACACCGGATTTCAGGATTAGGGTCAGAAGAGAGTTTCAGAGTCCTTTCCGAGTTACTTGAGATTCGTGGATTCCGATCAACAGAGAGATAAGTGACAAGGCATAGGACATATTTTCTGCAAATCCGTAGCTTGTAAGTGGTTGTGCGATAAAATGTAATTACATATTTACAATATTACAAACAATGCTAATATTGTATGTTTCCTATCGCATATTGTGTATTGGATATAATTTATACTGATCTGTAAATCATTTTCAAATCTTCTTTGTTCTTGTCCATTCAAATTGTTGCATCACACAGCGACACGAAATTGTTGAGATTCTTAAAATTGATGCTTGGAAGTCCAAAGTCTGAATAAAGGTCTTTGTGGCACTTTGTCAGCTCGGAAGTCTCGTGCGTTATTCGCAATCGCATCCCCAAATCGCAAATTGACCGCAACCAGTTTTCTGTCTAAAATTATATAAGGAAAAAAATACATATTTGATATTACGTATCAATACAATTTACGCATATTATTGTACATATATTGTAAAATGTCCACACTATGCACCACGCTGATTAACTGTGCAAATGGCACAATCTAAAATCCAACCATTCCATTCCATTTAAATAATGAACGAATATTTTTAACATTCGACATTAGATTAGAGCCGATTGAGATTGATGAATGCAATTGCAATGCACTACAAAACGATTACAAATTGCAAGAAAAAAAGGAAACTACAAACAAAATGGTTGAATTTCGAATTTAAATTCATTGTGGAATGAAATTGTGAAGAAAGTATGAAGTCAAAAAAAAGTGAATTGTTACGTTCGTTCACGTTTGGCGTTTCCAACGTAGTTTCGATAACAGTTTGGATTGACTGATGAAACAAATAATCAACTACAACTTCAAAATTTGAAATAAATTAGAAATTTAAGAAGCAAATCTATTAAACTTAATGCTAAATGATTTGGAACATTCAGTTCAACATTAAAATCATCTAACATGCGGGTTCGGTTGTATGCTTATGGTCGAGATCGAGAATCGACAGGCTAAAAAGGAAACAAACTCTGTTGCTTAACATACAGTTAAAAAACCACATATCTTTCACTACATGTTGCATATATAATATTAATAAACATATTATATACAAGTACAATATATGCAGATTAATATCTACACTGTTCGCTTCGCAATATCACAACACAATCCTTGCGAATTTGCAATTCTTGTTGTTGTTGCCTATACACATTTGCGTATACGAATGACCCACCTTTGAAAAACGTGTCTTTCCCTCATACTAGATGTCATCTACTATAGCAGAAGGCAGAAAGTGGATTCAGATAATACAATTTCTGTACAATTTAGCAGATGTAAAATGTAAATCTAATCCTCATGCCGCAGCAGCCCCTCTGAAAATCAATGAAAAGTTATCCCTATATGAGGGGGGAAAAGTGCCATATTTCGCAGCATGGATGGATGGAAATTTTACAACAAAATTACAGATTCCTGCAGGAATCCTGCAGGAATTCCTGCAGGCTGGCAGGAATTCCTGCAGGCTGGCAGGAATTCCTGCAGGCTGGCAGGATGGATGGATGGATGGATGGATGGATGGATGGATGGATGGATGGATGGATGGATGGATGGATGGATGGATGGATGGATGGATGGAAGGATGATGGATGGATGGATGGATGAATGGATGGATGGATGGATGAATGGATGGATGGATGGATGGATGGATGGATGGATGGATGGATGGATGGATGGATGGATGGATGGAAGGATGGATGGAAGGATGGAGTGGATGGATGGATGGATGAATGGATGGAAGGATGGATGGATGGATGGATGGATGGATGGATGAAATTTTACATCACGATTTCTCCCACTCCCTGCATTAATTACTGAGCAGAAATAATACTATTCGACACCACAACCGATTTTGCTCGTTTTTGTATATGTGATAGACATTGACAAAACATTAGCAGTGGCGCCAACAAAAACTTTGATCCGCTGGCGCAGCAGGGCTCTTGAACTTTGAAACCCTATTTGTATTTTTTTCTCGATAACCGTAAGAGATAAAAAATTGAAACTCGGTGTGAGGGTGCATCTCATGAATACCCCGATGTGTATTTTCAAACTTTTCGAAATTTTAAAGTTTCGAATTTAAAAAAAATGAATTATTTTTAATTAGGGTTTGAAACTTTTCTGGGCCTCATTATTAATGTCAATTTAACATATTAAAAATTGTATTAAAAAAAATCTAATTTAAAAAAAATTTAAATTTGTTTTTACGAAATTTAAAAATATAATATTTTTAATGTTAATTGACATCGAAAATGAGGCCCAGAAAAGTTTCAAACCCTAATTAAAAATAATTCATTTTTTTTTAATTCGAAACTTTAAAATTTCGAAAAGTTTGAAAGTCAATGTCTATCACATATACAAATACGAGCAAAATCGGTGACCCCCTTCGTTAAGTGGTGTCGAATAGTATTATTTCTGCTCAGTAATTACTGCAGGGAGTGGGAGGAATCGTGATGTAAAATTTCATCCATCCATCCATCCATCCATCCATCCATCCATCCATCCATCCATCCATCCTTCCATCCATCCATCCATCCATCCATCCATCCATCCATCATTCATCCATCCATCCTCCATCCATCCTTCCATCCATCCTTCCATCCATCCATCCATCCATCCTTCCATCCATCCATCCATCCATCCATCCATCCTTCCATCCATCCATCCATCCATCCATCCATCCATCCATCCATCCATCCATCCATCCATCCTTCCATCCATCCTTCCATCCTTCCATCCATCCATCCTTCCATCCATCCATCATCCATCCTTCCATCCATCCATCCTTCCATCCATCCATCCATCCATCCATCCATCCATCCATCCATCCATCCATCCTTCCATCCATCCATCCAGCCTGCAGGAATCCTGCAGGAATCTGTAATTTTGTTGTAAAATTTCCATCCATCCATGCTGCGAAATATGGCACTTTTCCCCCCTCATATCCCTATAGAACAATGCTTTTTGTCTAAGAAATGTGCTGGCAGAACAAAAACCCTTTAAATAAGCCTTGGAATTATAATGTAAATCCATGACATTTTAATAATATGCCACGTTTACCGCAATAAGTCCCCAATGGAGTTATTTTCTCAATAATTCTCAAGCAGGAAACGTTTGAGTTTGGAGGATTTTGTATTCAGTGCATTGAGAGTTTTGAAAGATGAATTTAGAATATTCCATGATTATAATGTAATAATTTTAAATTTATGCCATTTACTCGTCTTGATAAATACTCACTGAATGAGTCGGCTGTATAAAAGTATATTGATTGATTGTTGATGTTCCTCCATTCCAGCAGCTTCTGTAACGCTTTCATTCTGTTTAGCGAGGGGTTTATTTCGGATTGGACTAAATTTTTCAAACCCTATAAAAGAAAAAGGAACCATTTTGGGGATTAAATGGTTAATTCTGCTCTTCGGTAAAATGGTAAAGGCATTCAAAAAAAGCCCATTTTTTAAATATAATTTAACCAAATCGGTCAAATTCATCACTCCTCACTCCTAATCTTCCAATAACTCCTCGTCTCCAAAACTTTAATCAGCTAAAAGCTCTATTCCATGCCGAATGACAAAGTCGAATTACTTACGTCTGTAGATGAGCAAATGTACAGGTGATGCAGTAATTTCTCGAATTCCGTCATTTCCGTCTATGCAAGGGATCCGAATCATTAATTTAACCTATTACTAAAAAGGTGGTTGAATCAAAGTGGAAATTGAAGGTGGAAGAGGTCAATTAAATTTTCCATAAGTTTGCAGCATTATTATGGCATTGGAGATCCCTCAAAA
This sequence comes from Desoria tigrina, assembly GCA_906901685.1. Taxonomy (NCBI): domain Eukaryota; kingdom Metazoa; phylum Arthropoda; class Collembola; order Entomobryomorpha; family Isotomidae; genus Desoria; species Desoria tigrina. Next base: position 13,242,837 of record CAJQTU010000004.1, read on the forward strand.
TTGCGTTCGAACCTTATGAGAAATATCTTCAATAAAAAAAGCAAACAAGTTCCCTACTGTACTGCTTGAAAAACCTTGTCTGGTGCACTGAAGCCCCTAAAGCTCAAAATCCCATATGCCAGTGAGAGTTAGAAAAAAACCACGGTGACCTCCTGAGGTAGATCATAAGGGTTTTTTTAAATTCTCACCCACATTCTCTACCTTGACATCTAACAATCTAACCCCCAGACTCAAACTACATTGTTTTAGCAGTTGGCAAGCAAAGGCGTCTGAAAAGCCCGAAAAACTCTTAGTCCCGTACATAGATATGGATAATATAATAACAGTAATTACGCGTGATTAGTTAGCGTCCTCGGCGATTCGAGGACTAATTAGCGAATTAGCGATTCGAATCGATCGAATTAGCCTCGAATCGGCTAATCGGTTAGCTAATCGGTCCCGTATCATAACTTTTGGATCGGGGGAGTTAATCAAAGGAGTTTTATTCCGGAAACCGGGAGATGCATTGTTAAAAATAAACCTTTTAATGCTATAGTTATGCCCTTTATATAGGCTGCTCGAATGGTCCAGTTTGTACCATTCAATACTGCAACTGCAAAGCATCTCCAAAAGTTACAAATGCATGTAAAAATTTGCAAAATAACTGACTATTTTTATAGTGATTTGGAATGTCTGATCATTTATATTTTAAAATGTAATTTCCTAATCAATACCCAAACTATCATATCACTGGTGACTTATTGTGATTTGCAATTCTTCTACCTTTTTTAAATACAAATATATAATAATATTATTTCCTTTTACCTTCATATTCATAATTCATATCCTCGAAATTGAGTTCAGATTTGAAATTTTTCATCAATTGGTGTTTTAACACCAATTGATGGTGGCAAGAATTTAGTGAGAAAAATGGATGGTATGATAAAGGTGACAATGCACAATAATGATGCTTTTCAAATTTTCAACAATCCTCATTGCATCGGATCATTATTAACAAATGATGAGCAAAGCATACACCAAGGATTATAGCCTTACGAGGACAACTCCCACCATAAATTCCATAATGATTTTATCCCTATCAACTCATGCACTTCTTGCAATAACAACTATATAATAATGCCTCAGTCAATTTAAACTCGTGATTAACGGAAGAAAATCTATCGCTTTAATCATTGAAGAGCTGGGGTAAGTGATTGAGTTTGTCAGACAAACAACTGCATTTCTACAGTTCAATGATTCATGTTTAGGAAAAATCTAATGAAGAGGAAAGACCAACGCCATAACGCCAAACAAGCTCGTGAACGCGTTGATCATCCAGATATTCCAGATCTTCACAAATGGCTTGTGACTCCCTTATCATCTTTATCATATTCATTTGTTTGTTCTAAAATTACGTGTCAAATCAAGTCATACGGGACAATTATCTCGGTATTCTCGGTCATTTGGCTTCGAGTACATAAATGGTAATTATAGTGACAATATACAGTACAATTGCTCCTACCGTAAATGTCCCCTAGAGTAACTGTCCCCTTCTTTGCTTTAGTTGCTTTTGAGTGTTTGAGAGGGATTAAAAAATTAAGTCACCCACCCGGTGGATGTTTTTCTGTATTTACGGCAAGCTTCTCTCAAATCTGACTGGTTTTTTGTGACGCCAGGCAGTACTTACGTCATTGTACTCTTTAGCTAAACGATACAATCGTATTGTTTACTCTTGTAATTGTAAATTGTAACGTGCGTATGACATTAATAGTCTAAACTGGCATAAAATTACAGCCGAGTCTGGCAAGTCGTTCAATTTGTTCTTCAATTCTTAGAAATTCATTAATTTCTTAAGTATCCTTCTGAACATCAAAGGAAACGTAGGTTGTATAAGCCTCTTACTTGCTACCGTTTATGTTTTATACACGTCAGCGTAAACGGTGGAAAACATACCAAAATTCTCACAGACAGTTAAAAATTAGCGAGCTTTACCACATATCCTTCCGTAATAAAAATGAACAACGTAAAAATGCATACTCCGGTACGCATGCAATACAAGGGGAACTGTCTTTTTAAAGTTTTAAGGCTTTTATTGATTAGAATCTGGTTCTAATGTAAGTTAATTAATTTAATTAGGTCCTAACTAAAATCCATTTGTTATTCATTTTAGACTTTTAGAAAACATTAACAATGATTGATGATCACATTTCCCTGGTCATTGTTATCTTTCAACAGTAAACTGCTTACTTCGAAAGGTAACTTCTAGCAGTAACGATTAGTTCGAAACATTTAATGTTGTGAACATTTTTAGATATTTTACAGTTCAACTGCACAAATAAATTAGTTGACTGGTTTCAGACTGATCCAGAAAAGTATTCAACCACTTTACTTCATGGGATATTCATTTCAGATTTGCAATATATATGACTCATGTAATTTCATGAGGTCATGGAGTTTTGAATTAGTTGATGTCAAAATTAGGATGCTATCATCGCAGAATTTTACATTTGAACGTGCTTCAAGTGTCATTGGCATTGATCGCGCTGTACATTTTAAAATAGGCTCCGTGGCCTTGTTGAATTAAAAACGAGTTTCATATCGGTGTAGTATTTATATCGGTTATGATTGATAATCCAAAAAAATTGACCATACGCCCACTTAATGGAATGCTAACCGAAAGGTGTTCCGTTAGCTCCGTGTTTCTTCAAACTCGGTTTTTGCACCAGTGACCAGGGCAGGGCAGGGCCCTCAGTAAACCATCGATTACGAACTCATTAAAAATTGTCGGATTATTAATCTAGACTTGCACACGGAACTGGCACATTAATTCAGCGAATGAGCAAACGAAGTAAAGTGAGGATTGCAATAATATTCAATATAATCTCGTCCTTGGACACCATAATAATTACTGCTTCAACATGTTATTATTCCATGAAAAGCTGATTTTGTGTTTTGTTGAAAACAACAACAGGAATTTATCATTCATGTATGTGAAATATAATTCCTTATTCTATCATCCAACCATCATAATACCTTAGACCAACATGCGATACATGTTTTTTCTTAAATTCGATTGAAACCACATAAAAACACAGGGTTACATGATTATATAATATTCGGGTTTGCAACCTAAACTCAATATTTGATAGTAGCGACATTCGGGCAATGCATTAAATTATTCTCCAAATCTGATCTCTCTCTCTTTAGTTGAATGTGAAAACATTTTTGAAACTTGGAAAGACATGTCGAGTAATGCTGCCTTAAACTCTCCGAGTATTTTTTTTTAAATCGGAGCAAGATCGTTACCAAAATTAGATCAGTGCATTTTACTTGAATTTTAACGTCCCCGAGCACTCAAATAAACTAACCTGATTAGAATTGAAGTTCGATTGTGTGTGTGATCGTGAGAAATGGTCATGCGGAAATTTCAATGAACAATGCAAATCTTTTTAATCAGCTTCTGACCCTTGGCCTGGCCATATTGTTTTTAAAAATGTTATTATTCATCCAGTGAGCTATTAATATTTGTATTTGGTCGAGTTATTGACAAGAATGGGGATTAAGTGGCGAGCCGATAAACTATCTTAGTAGTTTGTATTTTGTATTACGTCGAAAGGTCAATGAATTTAAATGTCTCATTATATCTACGTTGTATCCGATTTACAAAAATCAAACTTTAAAAAACACTGATAAAATATTGTTTGGTTAATAGTCCACAGCTCGATTTCTCAAAAATCCATCGGGAATTGAAACAAGATATTTTAAAAAATGAGATTTTTTCTTGATTTTTTTTTTGTTTGTTCTATTTGTCCTTTTTTATGTCAAAGTGTGGCTCCATTGTTAATCAGCTATTTTTTTTAGTTTTATGATTTGTATTTTAGTTGTGGGTTCAACCGTAAAAAAATTCGGGCTCTGAGCTTTGGGTGATGGCCCTTGTTAGACCAGAACTTAATTAATCAGCGATAGTCTCCAATTGTGATTAAAACGTCTTAAAATTCCACTCCGACTTCCACATATTAAACTGTCTCGCCCAAACAAACCACAAGGACATATAAGATAGCCCTTACCCTTTAATGTAAAAAATCAATTCGCCTTGTCTATTTGCACAGCAAAAACGTGTTAATAAAATCCTGTAAAATCATCCTCATGCTTTATGCGACTGGAGAATTAGGATTGCATAAAAGTATTAGTTTCTATTTAATGCAGTAATAAATTAGAATCATCATTGGATAATAACGCAATAACAAGTACCAACTCGCGTGAAGTCCATCAGGTTCAGGATGCATGATGTGATGACGATAAAAAACGATCGAATTGATGGGCAAGGAATAGGGATATAAAATTAGATATAGTTCCAATTAAATGGCAAACGTGTATGTCAATGGTATTATTTGGGAATGCCTTTTGCATGTAACCTTGGTTCATTGTTAATGATAAGATAATAGTGAAGAGCCACTTAGGCTTATACTTTTCTGCATTGATGTTATGAAATAATAATATTACATTTGATACTTGAGGATGGATGGCAAAAATTCAGTGTTCTTGACGATTCATTCATGTGGACTTTATTCTTTGTTGGTATATTAAACTTAGCATTTATATTATAACTAACAAAGTCTCCCTAATCAGCCTGGCTCCAGTGATGAAATCAGTATTTAAAGTTACAACTCCTTTGACTGTATAAATGAAATGAGGAATACCTTGTAGCAATTTACATTTAATTCTTATTTTCTCACCGCAGCCCTATTTTCGTCACGCATTTTGCATCATCACATCTTCTACTGTATTCTTTCTAGACTTATTGCATTCGTTTAACCCAGTAAAATACCACTGGAGTTCCTATTTGGATTTTGGATTCAAAATTGCAGACAGCATTAGCATTGTCCTTGCCTATATATTCTATATGCAAATCTTCGTAACCTGTCTGTCTGCTGTCAGTCAGTGTAGCTAGACTAGATTTTATTTGTGGCGTAGGTTATTTTTTAAGAAACTCAACGCCTAACAAACAATAAGATTATCAACATGAGCATAATGTATTTCTCGAAATACCGAATTGTCTTGGAGTTCAATCTACAATATAATGCCTTGATCTAAATCAAGGAAATCGAAATAAATGGATTTGCCAGTTCTAGTTTGGTTGATAAATGATAATTGACTGGTTAATTGAGGAGCATATTATGTTGCAAACGATTTCATTGTCAACGATCAACCGATACGGTCAATCAATCGAATTTAGCACTTATGTTGCTTTAAATTTAAATATGCTTGGTGGTTATTTCAGTGCTTATCTTCAAACATGGAATGAGGCTATAATTGTGGAAAACCTGCTCTTCAACGGATACTCTTAAAATTTTCAAAATATAAATCCATAATTGTTAGACCGATGACAATAAAATAATGGAGAATATGGGGATGTTGGTATTGGCATCATATGCTTATTTTACTTGAAAAAATAAACATTAGATGTTTCTCGAAATAGGAAAATATTGCACTTTTAAAACGGCATTCAATTTGTCACAAAGTCAATGCTATTTAGATATCGAGTAAGAACATTGAAGTTCATTATTCCATTAAAGCAAGCACACTTTGAATTTAAATAATAAGAATGAGGAACTTATAAATAGTAATGCAATTTTATTAACATTTAAAAATGGTATTAGGGACGATTATTATGCTGATTAGGTGTTATTGATGTATTGATTGTGACACAATAATGTATGAATGAAGCATTAAAATACAATTTTCCTTATTCAATCCAAAAAGAAACAAAAATATCAAGGAGAGCTGCTGCCGTGATTCGTACATTCGTAGGTCGTTGTATGATTTTTATCCTGATAGAACTGGTGGTGTACGATTACTTTTAGAGTTAATTCGTTGAGGAAAAAACGGGGAATAATCCAAGCTATTTCAATTAAAATCTCCTTAAACATATCATAATTATAATTGTTTTCGTTAGTTTAAAAATGAAGATAAAGCTTTCCTTCCTACCCTTCTATCTGTCATTCTTACACCTGTTGCTGTAAATAAATCGTCACTTATTATTAAGTCCTATAAAAGTCAGATTTAAACTTGACCCTGTGATTTCAAAAAGGCCTCGAATTGTCCACAAGCGTTTTTAGTTACGGTTTTAGCAATTTTCTATATTTACTACAGCTCGGTAGCTGTGTAATGATCATTTACTCGTAATATTATAATTAATATAATTTTGTCCAATAGCAAGCTTTCTGAATAAATATCAAGGCTTAAAAAACAACCGAAAGTCTGAGTCTCTAATGGACAACTATATCGAGCCTCGAGCCTGTCCTCGAAAGCTAATCATGAATTTCACCAATTTTGAGGCACAAAAACAACCAACAATTAAAAGCAATTTATAATACTAATATTGGAGACATAGTTAAAAAAAAATATACTACGGACTCTGTCCACCATTCGATCTAGCCTGCATGGAATACTAAAATGAACGAAGATATACACTACACGTGTATTTTAATTGACGATCTTCGGTCGTCATCATCTCAGTCTCTGCTGCCAAAAATCTTACGGATCTGGTTTGTGGATTTGAATAATATTAAATATTGCACATGATCATAGTTTACTATAACTGATCGAGAAAGGGGATTGCTGGGAAAGTCAGAGTCCATCCTGACCATCTAATTTCATATGTCCATAACAATATTTGGAGACCGCGTCATCACCCTCCAATCTCCACGTCCAACAACGTAGTTATTTTTAGCCTAGACAAGTCCAGCCATCAATGTTCCACCAAGTCATAAGACTCCTTTAATAATTTCTCCATATTTCTGTTATAAACTTATTATAGGCAGCAACAGTTATAAGATAACGTGTAATTTACAGGGTGTAAAGCAGAAAAGGCCCACCGTCCGAGAGTCTAGCTATCCAAACTGCAAATTCTTTCGACATTCAAAAGCCTTCTACTTCACATGAAATAGCCACGAGTTTCATTTGTTTCATATACGGGTTTCATTGGAATAATTTCGTTATTATTCAATAGTGAATAGGAATATGTTCACATATCTTTTCCAAGTATAAATGTTATTTAGCATAAAAAGCATTAACTCGACAAAGCAAGTCGTCTCTCACAGTATAACTTTATCCTGTAACTTTATATTATGGAATAATATATTTTGATAGGCTCATCATCACCATGCACCATCATCATCAGCTATCAGCTCTGTCGAGTTTCGTTGGAGCAGTAGTAGCCGCAGTATTTTAGTAGTTTACCTTGTTATTTTTTGTCTCCTTTCCATCAAACTATTTTTTAATCCTTGGAAAACCTGGATTTCTTTAGTTCTGTTCAGCAGTTAGTTGTTCACGGACCCAAGCAACGGACAGGGTTTCATCGTTTCATCTGCATAAAACATTAGTATTGCCACCAACTGGAGAACAACAGACAGAGGGTAGAAGTTAGATAGAAATAGAAGTAGTAGCTCTAAAAAGAGAAGTTGTTCAGAATAGAGTATTTTTCTCCGCATAGTCCATCACCTGGCTGGAATCTTGTTCTAGATTTTCGTTTTAATAGATTTATCCCGTCCCGAATGAAATTATTCAATTGATAATTCATCATATTCTGATAGGTTATTTATTCTGGAAGGGCAAGGCAAGACATTGAATTCTCCGAAGATACACGAGGATTTAACGAGGTCCTGGAAGAGTTAGTTTAGTTGGGTTAAGAGTAGATTTTAGTTTTAAAAACGGTGAAGTAATACCTTTTTTAATAGATTTGCATTCCTTATTGTAGGGCCGACCTTTGCTCCCATTGAATTGAAAGGGGATTGTGGAGAAATCAAGAACATTCCTCACAAAACGGATGCCCTTGCATAATTATTACGGTTTTGAGGGTTAACCCTTGTACTTAAATACTAGATATTAACCAGCCCATCATTTCGTTCGTTGCAGTTTCCATTAATTTAATCTCCATCATTTTATTCCTCAATAAGGCAGAAGGAGTTTAACATCGTTCGAATGAGTTGCCTCTGCTCTCTGTAAGCATCCTTCGTTCTTTTTAGTTTCCTTTTCCTCTTCAGGCTAATTCCCAACATCCTGAGTTGATTTCGTAGTTTCGTAGTTTGTAGTTCAGAAATATATTTACAGCAGTTGCAACTTCCTGCAGGCCCAAGGTCGTAGCCCAATTCGTTAGTAGTTTTGTTACAGTATTATTAGGTAGGGGTAAAAAATCTGGGAGTTTAAATTTCGGGCTCAAAGATGAGTTCGGAAACGGTTGTGGAGAGTGAAGCGGCGGTGGAAGCGTTCTTCGTCCTTTTTGGAATCAGTTTTGGGATTTTCGATGTCGTTCTTCTGCTGGGATTGGGTGGAGCAGCCTTTTACTGGCTTAAAATCCGAAATGGATCGAATTCCGCGGATTCCGCAGCCCAGTTTCAACCATATTCGATACAGTAAGTGTCTGAAAATTTACAGGGGTCTATTTTGCATTGCATATATTCATTCATCTGATTGGCACAGAAGACCGATGTCATGTTGAAAATATATCGGTTTTCGTTCTTGTCAGTGGCTGTAATTGTGAAACGGAGTGATATAATTTAAACTCAAGGATTGATTGGTAATAAGGCAAAAAATACCAGTCAAAGTCAAGTCGAGATGGCCATGGCCCGTGTGTGCTACGCTGTGTGGTCACTCTCATTCTTGCCTGACTTTGGCCTTCAGTTTTAATCAGATTCGTAGTCCTCGTTTATATTTGATATGAATTATATGAACTTGCATACATACTGCTTAGTATACATATATGGCTGACTCATTCATTCAATCAGCTTTCGGCGACAATTGTTTTATATCAGATTTTGATGACATGCTGCCTATTTTCGAATGTGAAATGTCTTGTAACTGTAAAAATTGCGATAGGAACTATACGTTGATAGAAAGAATTGTTTTACAAATGAAATACAGACCTATAAATTGGTTTCAAATCATAGCTTTCCTTACACATCACATATTAGCTTTTAAAGAACATTTTAATAATAATGTCTGGTTTAATTTTTTAGAGGTTTCAAAATGAAAGTCGCCAAGAAATAACAACTTAAAAGGAGGAATAAAAATAACAAATCGATAACGTTATAACGTTACCTTTATCTAGTTTTGTAAAAAGTCTAAAAAGACCATGAAAATGTTTTTAATCCAACTCCAAAGTCGTTGCCTATTGGCATTGGCTTGTTATTTGCTATGCAAACAGGCAATTTTATGTCTCAATTTGAACTCCTGCCATGTACTTTTAAATACTATGTATTAATTCTGAATTATATTTTCCTGAGATGTTTTTTATTTTTACGTTAAATTCTTCAAATCAAAATGAAGTGATAACGTGGGAACATGTGATAAGGAAACTATATTTACAAGTTGTCTATAATCTAGATACTAAAATACAGACATACGCATGGATGCTCATTAAATTGGTTATTTTAGCATTAAAATAGTATTCTTATTGCACTGGAAACTGTGTTTTTATTCCATGAGTATTGTTTCATGATTGGCTTTCGTGTTTAACTGTTTTCAGACCAACGACATTCCAAAGCAGGCCCTCGGAGAATAGTTTTATTTCTAAGATGAAAGCGTCGGGGAGAAACATTGTAGTATTTTATGGCAGTCAGACCGGAACCGCGGAGGAATTTGCGGGGCGCTTGGCAAAAGAGGCACAGCGATATGGAATGAAAGGGATGGTAGCCGATCCTGAGGAATGCACAATGGAAGAACTTACTCAACTTAAAGATATTGATAATTCCCTGGCCATTTTCTGCATGGCGACCTATGGAGAAGGTGACCCGACGGATAATTGTCAGGAGTTCTATGACTGGCTTCAACAAGGAGACTGTGACCTTACGGGCCTTAACTATGCTGTGAGTTATTTTTCCCTATTCAGTGTACCTTTAATAAACTCTGTTGAACGAATGACGCATTACGGGGTGAACCAATTTCGACGAAATGTCAATGCAGCGACTGGGAACAATAAGGGTCTTCCAGTCGGAAAAGCCTCTTGACTACCAAAAAAGCAAGTTGTGATGAACGTATAGGGTTACATGGCATTATTTGACCTAAGCTGTCAGTTATCATCGTTATCAGTCGTTATTATAATTAAAAATTCAAGATTAAAAATTAAGTTTTAAACAGTTCCGTGATCCATGACCATTAGTTTAATATGAATTGAAATATGCAGTTAGCCATGTGCCATGCGTTAGCCATATAATTTGGGCCCATTGTCATGGAAGGCATTATGTAAACAGTTACAATTACAGCTTACAATCTTATATATCCAATTCCAACCATGTCTTGTAAAGTTTCAACAAAATAGATTTTATTAAATCGTCTTTGACTTCTTACTGTTTTAAACGTTTAACCATCCAAAAAAGTTACCTAAAAGGGTTGCCAGCAACGAATTATGTAGGAAAAAGCAAGATTGAGATCTTTATGTTTGACAAATAAATCTTAAAAAAAAAACGTTTTGACGTCGTATCATATGGAGAATAAACGCAACAAGTACAATAAAAATTGAAATTAATTTCACGGATTGGAATTTATCTTATAGGTATTTTCTCTTGGAAATAAGACGTACGAACACTTCAATGCTATGGGTAAATACGTGGATAAACGCATGGAAGAATTAGGTGGAGAACGAGTATTCGAATGTGGTATGGGTGATGATGATGCCAATATCGAGGAGGATTTCATCACATGGAAAGATCGATTTTGGCCAAGCGTTTGTGAGAAGTTCGGCGTAGAAGCCTCTGGAGAAGATGTCTCGCTTAGACAATATCGACTTGTGGTCCATGACGAAACTTTAGCGAAAGAAAAGATATACACCGGAGAAATTGCTCGTCTTCATTCTTACAAAAACCAAAGACCACCGTTTGATGCAAAGAACCCCTTCATGAGTAAAATGACTGTCCACAGGGAGCTTCACAAAGGAGGAGATCGGTCGTGCATGCATATTGAATTAGATGTAAGTAATTCAAAAATGCGATACGACGCTGGGGACCATGTTGCGGTTTACCCTGTCAATGAATCTGCCCTTGTCCAACGGCTTGGGGATCTGCTTGGCGTGGATCTTGACGCAGTGTTCTCTTTAGTTAATCTTGACGGTAAGTTCAGACAATGTATTACTAACTATGAAAAGAGGGAATACAGTGTGGTTAATGCTTGTACAATTTACTTTCTTGTCATTATAGAGGATTCAAGCAAGAAACATCCTTTCCCCTGTCCAACAACGTACCGAACGGCTCTATCATACTATTTGGACATCACTTCCAATCCAAGAACCCATATTTTCAAAGAACTGGCTGAGTATGCAACAGACGAAAAGGAAAAAGAGCTTTTGAAACTCATAGGAGGAAGTACCCCTGAAGGAAAGGACAAATACAGCAAATGGGTTCACGCTGACAATCGGAATATCGTCCACATTCTGGAAGATCTGCCTTCATGCAAACCAAATTTGGACCATTTGTGCGAATTACTTCCACGGCTTCAAGCACGTTATTATTCGATTTCATCATCCCCGAAGGTTAGTAAATCTCGAATAATACTGATTGCCATTACCAACCACCTATCTATATATAGTTTCTAAGATTTACTGATAATTAAACATTATTCATGATTCAGGTGCATCCAACAAGCATTCATATCACCGCTGCACTTGTGAAATATCCAACTCCAACAGGCAGAATTAATAAGGGAGTTGCTACAAATTGGTTAACGGAACTAGCTACTAAGATCATTGAAGGAGCGGAAGATCAACATCCTCTTCTTCCCATTTTTGTCAGGAAATCTCAGTTTCGGTACGTAAAATTCTACACTTTCTACTACTTAATCTTACTTTCTATTAATGTTGAGACCAATTTCTCATTATAATCGTTACTAAAACTAAAAGTGCTTAAATTGCGAACTGAATTTTGTATTTCAGATTACCTACTCGACCACAAACTCCAATAATCATGATCGGACCAGGCACCGGATTAGCTCCGTTCCGAGGATTCATTCAAGAACGTGCTTTTCTGAAGGATGAAGGGAAACCTGTAGGGGATACTATTTTGTATTTCGGTTGCCGAAAGAAGGCTGAAGATTTTATTTATGAAGAAGAACTTGAAAAGTACATTAGTAGTGGTGTTGTAAAGGTAGGTCTATTCACATACAGATTGAATATTAATTGGTCAATTAATATTCCAATTTTGCTTATCTTATGTAATTGTTGTAGATGCACGTTGCCTTTTCAAGAGACCAAGACAAGAAGGTGTACGTCCAAAATTTATTGGCAAATGATACGAAAGATATCTGGAGGCTTGTCGGACAAGAAAATGCTCATCTTTATGTTTGCGGGTATGTTAAAAAATGTCGTGTGTGTGCAATAACTATAATGCAGGGTTGTAACTGATGATTTTTCTTGAAGTGATGCCAAACAAATGGCAAGGGATGTCCATGATGTAATTGAAAAGATCGTCCGAGAAGAAGGGGATATGGCCGAAGCCGATGCGTCTGCTTATGTAAAACGGATGGAGGCACAGAAGCGATATTCCGCGGACGTCTGGAGTTAATGCGCTATTTATCTAGTAAATCTACGATGTTTTCGCACGCCATTAAAATGGACATTCCAGGTGTGTATTCGTTTTTAAGAGCTACTACTGTCATATTAATGTGATTCCTTATTTGTCATACCTAAAGGTGTCAAGCCATCAGGCAGTGGCTTTAATGAATGTGTGTGCCTTACTTATTTTATCTCACTTTATGATGTTAGTGACCAAAGTTTATAATAAAGTTATTTTAAACATTTTACTTATGATTTGGCCAACTGGAAAGGAATGAAACTTAGAATAGAATACACATGTTGTGATTAAGAAAGTGCTCTATAAGCATTTGCCTAAAAATATAAAACTCTCGTCGCAGTGCTTACTGTAACAATGGACAATCTTTAGATATCAGCAAATTAAAATTAAAATAAGTCGTTCGGGCACAAATAAATTTTATTTTAGCCCTAGATAACTGTAAATATATATTTAATGAAATGAATGAATAAAAAATGATTTTAGAACTGTATTGCATGAAATATTGTTTACTTATTCGCCCATAACAGTTACAGTATTATAGATTTTAATTAGGTATAGTAAAACACCGAAATCACGGGATAACAATAAATTGCTAAGTTACCAGTCAAGTCACGATATGATGCATCTGTTGCACAGGCCATCATAAATATGCTCTTAAATACTTCAAACACTTGCATTTTCAGATGTTTTAACCTTAGTAACTTAAATCTTCAAGTAACCTGTTAACAATGTTTTGCATCAGATGCCTTACTTATTATACAGTTTTACCAAAGGACAAACATTGTAATAACTTAGGGTAATCACCCAGAAATATTTATTGTGTGGAAGAACCGACCTAAGAGTTTCTAAATATAGTTGGCAACTTATGTGTACTATAAATACCAGAATATCCAAGCAGCGAAATCGACGATTTTCATATCAATTGTGGTATGAAAGTAATAGAAAATTCAAAAAATCCAAAATCTATATACTCTAAATATCTCAATATATTTATGGAAAATTATAAGAGATGATCGTAAAACGGCAATCTCTGAAAATCCGAATCATATCAACTTCAGAGAAAAAATAATTAATAATATAGATATTATTATAGATAACTACAACTACTAATTTTACTTTCACAGGGAAAAGTACCGAGAAGATTTAGAATCCAGTGATCGACTTATTTAGGAAAAAGACATTTGCATGGCATTAGAATGATGTTGTTTACATTTTAAAATAACAACAGAAGTTGTAATTTAAGCCATACACAAAATATCTTGGCAGCTAAAGGCGACCATCGTCGTTATGTTGCAAAGAACGAGCTGAGCTTGGTTTATCACCAGAATTCAAAATAATTTTTTCGTTGCAATAATATATTAAATTTATGAAAAAACGCTGATGCCTGCGACTGCTATTTACATACCTGTGGGTTTCTATTCCACTCGATTCCGAAAAAATTAAATACAAATACAAATAATCGCCACTGACGTAAATCAGTGGTTGTTTCCGTTAGACGTTGAATATCAAAATCATTTAGTTCAGTTAAATGCACTATTATCGGCAGTTTTGTGTTCTTCCGGAACCGCTAGTTCGTCAGAACTTGAACAGTCCCCCCAACTCGGGGTGCAAATCTCAGTTTGAATGGGTGAGGCGATTTCTGAAGATATTTCGACATTATCTTCTAATTTTTCGCATAATTCACTAACTTCATCTTGTGGTAAATATTCAGCTTCTTCTATCCATTTGGCATACTCATGATTAACTAGTTCTTCGTTTATGAATATGTGACTCTGCAAATGAAATGAATCAGTTTTAGTAAGCAAAACTATTGTGATTGTAAGAGAAAAAAAATATAAGTTACAATTACAAACATCATATGAAAATTAGCTTACCTGATTTGCATTGAGCTTATATAAGTGGATAAGCGTGATGTTATCTTTAGAAGAGTACCCAACAACGTTAGCTTGAAGAACTTGCCCATGACAAAGAATCTTAAAGAAATTAAGTGCTTCTTCGCACCATCCTTCCTCTTCGTTAATAGGTGTCACATTAGCTAAACGGCATTCCGTAGATTGAAACGGAATGGTTACAAAGTCCACTCGAATTTGTCTCAAACAGTCAATTGGACACTAAAAAGTTTAAAAAGAAGTTTGTCCAATAAAATATTATTTTCGTTTTACAACAGTACGAGTATTGACGTCATGATAACTTACTTGAACATAACCACCGATATCAACAAGTCTTGTAGTGACTTGTTCCTTTTCTTCATCCACGGCTACGACTTCTGCTCGTAACCATTCATCTTCTTTTATTTGAGCAACACAAATTACACCAGCTGCAAGCAAAATAATTTGATTGATTAATTAAAAATGCAGTTTGATCTTAAAAAATAGGTCTACATGCATGCCAGTTGCCAGTGCCGCTTATGCACCACAAAAATCCAGTTTTCAGGGATTTTTACCTAAATCTAATACATGGACCAGAATTGTTTACAGATTTGAAGATCTTTTCGTAAAATTTCAAATTTCGATTTAAAAAATATATACCAAATATGGATTTCAAAGACCTTAATGTAATCATAAAATTATGGTGTATGTATCTTGTATTCAAAATATTTAGTTTGCTAATATTGGAACAAATAATCCTTGAAAAAAGCTCCAAATCCTTTTAATGAAAATTTTCTCAAAGTCAAAACCACTGTCGGAATCATTGGAGTTTGATTTGGATGTATTAAAAGTACAATGGAATTTAAATGTTAAAATCTCCATTTCTTGAAACGCATTCTTGTCGAGTTTAAGGAGACCGCAAGTTAAAAATGGATTTACGGGGTTAACCCACAACCATATCACCCGACCCGATGGCCTAATAGACAATACAGTAATTGGGTAGTTTACCAACTTCCGAGGTGTCCCGTTTTACTATTCATTTGACTTTTCAAAGATGTTTGAAAACAAAATTGGAAAAATAAAGATCATACTGAATCATAATCTCTAGGAATATTGATAAAAAATAATTGATTCGATTTGTTGACCTGAGGCTGGGGGGGTTGCCCGCCCAAGTAAACCGGTTTAACCACTTTTTTTTATAATTTTCATAAAAATGTGAAAGTAGGAGGAAATTGTCGTTGCAATGTGTTTTTAAAACGATTAATTGTGATACCTGCAACAATTACAGAATGGTAACAATCGTAGTAAGATGCATTTAAAAGGTTGGCGTTGCCGTTCACATTTTTCAGACTTTCGATGAAAGTCAACATATATAAGTTTAGTCGAGATTTGTTGATAGACGGTGGCCTTTTTAGGTCAAGAAATATTTTTTAAGCCCTTTAATTTACATGTTTCTGAATCACTTATATAAAACTTATTTTTAATCGCTGTTTCATCGTTTTAACTTCAAATGCTTTTGATTGCAAACCAAGGAGTATTATGATTATATTCCATGTCGTTGTTGGATAGCAATAATCGGTGCTTAATAATGTTGGTCATAATTTGTAATTTACGCAATTCGCAAATCACCTGTATAATCGCATCTATTTTGAATGCTGAAAATGACCTTTCTCATTGAAGTAATGGCCAATTTCAGTTTTAACGTCATCAAAGTCAAGATTGGCGAAGGAGGGATTTAATAGAAGCATAACGGGAAACAAAAAGCTAATACTCCTAAAATATGCATAGGAACGATAGGACGAAGTGGGCATGACCTAATATGGAATGCCCGAACCCGGGATCTTCATCCTCATAGAAAGCATGTAGTAAACCGGGAAAATGATGAATCCCATTCAGATTACGCAACCCAGCATGGCTTTAGGGACATCATTGCCATTGCTACGTACCATCCCACACTTATGCAATTGTGTAACTCTTCCGTTTCCTCTTTCCTATTTTAGTACATGGGATATTCGTGACAAAACCAGACAGCAAACCTCTTTCTCCTGATTGTGAGACTTACTACGTTGTTGGTATTAATATGATATACTACAACCGCATTTTAATAGTAGTTATATGACACGAATGAATGAAAAAGAGGTCATAGAGCAGCTTCTAGGTAGGGTATGCAAAAGCGACCTTCGATAACCCAGATTACGTAGTCGTTTGGCATCGCAATAAATATATGAACCGAACGTCATAAACTTGATGATGGGTTTGAAAGAAAAAAACATTGCCACTTACTGTTAAATGGTCGTGTCAAATTAGGAGCCCCAACAGGTTGTTCATACAAAGCTTTAAGAGCCTGGTGAAGTCTGGACAAAGCAGGATACGTTGGATGGGTTGGCTGCTGTACAAATATGTGATCAAGGCTAACAACACAGCTTACACTCACGTCATTAACGACTTCTTCAATTAGATTTAGCTGCAATGTTAAATAATGAGCGTATTATTAGGATCCCATTTTTTGATTAATTAATGTACCCATATTATTTGGAAGTAAAACATGCTTCATACGTACTTTATTGTTGGATGGCAAAAAAGAGATAGACGGTGGAATCTGGTCTGCATGGATATTGACCTGTTCCAAAGTTAGAAATGGGAACCGTTTCGCAGGGAACCTATCCCGTATCATGGAAATGGCCTCCTCAATTTCTGAACAAGTTCCTAGAAAATATAGAGTATCGATATTATTGTCATGCGAAGTTTTGCCACGGAAAATAATAGGCTTGGGGCATGGGATTACAATATGGGTTAAGATGTAACAATAAGAAGGGTCATTCAAGCCTGAAAGGGAAAGGGTTGAGGTTGAAAAGGGATTCATAATGAGAAGAAAGTGAGCCTACCTTCGACTGCACAAATCTTAAGTCCACCACGATGGAAGTGCCGTTTGACGATGATATTGGCTCCAGTCGATACCTTAATTTTGTTGACAAAGCTGCCATAGCGTCCAATAAGACGACCAACAACATTTTGGGAAATCTCAAACTCATATATCATGGCATGTACCGGCAAGACTTTTCCCAATGACTTGGAGTATGAAGTGTACGAGCTGTATGCAGGGCAAAGGTGCCATTGGGTCACAACCGTTTCCGTGTCCTTCAAGCTGTCCGGCGGGGTCAAAGTGTCCGAGCCCGAACCACCTTTACCACTGTCGCTAGAATACTCTTGCTCACTCAAACTATCCGAAATTACAGACAAGGCAGGTTCCACAGGGCTACCTGTAGTACCACCGGCGCTACCAGCTTCCAGCAGAGTAGATAAATCTTCCTCCATCCTATTAATTCTCCGATCACCGATTTTCGGCCCCTATAAACACCCAATTTACTACGTGGTAGCGGATACCAACCAGACTTCGAGCTCAAGAAAATGAACAGCAATCTGGAAGCCTAACTACTGACGAAGTACTTGGAGTTGGAACGTAAAAATTTAACCCCTGCAACAATACAACCGTATGAAACGAGCCTGGTAGGTTATTTTTGAAAATGTTATCGTATTTCCTCGGAAATTTATGAAAATATGGCTTTCAAGAATACCGATACACGTGCTAAATCCCTGTTCCGTATGCTGCGACTCTGAGACACAATGAATAACTTTCATGTATAAAAAGACTAGGTTCTTCCTTCTGTCCCCCCAACCCAATGTCCTGTGGTCATTGGTTCGATACCATAATAATATTACCGTACGGACATAGAAGTCGTATATACCTATAATGTATAAATTGCCCAGGCCTTCAAATCAACCATAATCCAACACCCTATCATACTCATGTTATTCACATTTATTTCACTACCCTTTTCCACATCCTAAAATCCCCAGGACTGAAATCCAAGATATGTTACAGAGAATCCTTTCGCCGAAAGATGTAGACCCAACAGTTCATGCCGGATGGGTAACCCAACCGGTTCTTTTACACGGGGTTCCAATGCTGAGGATGAGTGCTGCAATTTAAACAAAATCATCAAACTTGGATGGTAATAATGTGCTTGCTTATGGTCGCTCACCGTGACGCCTTTGGTGGTTCGGGCCCAGAGACATCTTCAACTATTGATAAATTCGACAAACTGGCTTATCCACTTGAAGTACAAGATCGAACAGAACAATGCAAATTTATATCCAATCCATGGCTTTCAATTCTATACTTTCATAACTTCCATTTCACCTTCACCATTTTCACCTGCCTTCTTCCCCGACGAAAACAATGATGGCGAATCCAAATTACCTGAAAAATACATGATAACCAATAACCTACATGTATATTTATATGCAGTAGTTGAGCTTGGGCTACTCAGTGACTAATGTATGTCAGACTAGGCGAAAAAAAAATATATTCAACTATAATGAATTTCATATAATTTGTAAAGATACGCATTTATTAGAGGTATGAAATAACAATAACCCCTTCAACGTTCAAAGATTATTTCAGATCGAATCGAATCGGAATGTTTCTGTTTTTTAAGGAGTGGATACAATAATGAGACAGTTTTATTACCGATTGGATAAGTAAACCATTAATTCCTAAATGCGCATCACAATTCTCTACAAGTACGTAATGAGATAAACCTCTTTTCTGCATTTTGATTTGATAGAAAGCTCGTCGTTATATATTTTTATACTAATCTTCACCACTCGATCTGTATTGCTTACGAAGATACGAACTAGTTCAGCATCCTCTCATCCTTCCATATAAAATCTTATCATGCTTATTTATATCAATTCATACGAACGGCTTTTCGTTCATAATTTGGATATCCAAGTGATCCTATAGGAGACGTCATTAGTAGGTTGTTTCAGGCCCCTCGACTCACTCCCAAGGGATCCTTCGATAATCTTCAGTCCAATGTTAAATACAGCATAACCAGGTCATGTGATACATCCATCAAATCAGTGTTTATCCACGGTCAAGCATTTATGGCCATATTGAAGTAGTTTTTCTGAAATAATTGAATACAACGTATTTTTAATTACCTAATGTTTATTATGCCCAAACCAACAACTATTTGAAAGAGGAGACATTTTATTTCAAAGATTTCGAAGTGAATGCAACGCTGTATAAATATACGTTCAAATTTCTAGCCGTAAATAGCATACGCAAAAATACTTTTCATGGTAAAATATTATAGCCACTTCCATGCAAAAATAGAGGGGAATTTCATGGCAATAAAGTCCCTGTGCTAGGTGACTCGCCAGGTATAACTCATTCCGTTAGTATGCATAGCAGCATATAACGTTAATTGCTTTATAACATGGAACTAACTGGCTATAGAGAGAGGACGAAACGAGTTTTACTCGGCGAGTCAACGAGGATAGGGACTTTCCCCACGACAAGATACTATCGCGAATTTCATTCCGTACTACATGTACTCTACAGGGTATTCAGCTTCAGCCCTTTTATTCCTCAATATTGCACACATGGATTAAAAGAATTTTATGATTTAAGGCTACTTTTTAACCTAAAGGTTGAATTCATGACTTGAATAACAAACGAAAGTCTTTTGGTATTCCTTCGTGTTTCTGCATTCAGGACTGTTCGAAATGATTGCCAATTAATTGAATACTTGGAGGGCAGTTAAAATTCTCGTATTTCCAGCTCTTGCTTGATTTTTAAATTTTAGCATCGTTAAACTTTTCTAATCGATTTGATACTGCTGGAGCACTCAGGGAGCTATATACCAAGCTTAGCATGTTTAATGTATGAGATTCATTTACAAATAAATTCATTTCAGTTCAGAAATGAATACGTACATCATAGCGTTGCGAGTAAAAATGATTAGCCCTGTATTTGTATGATAATTTGCGATACACATTATTTAAAAAAATGACCTTGCACCTTGGACCTGGACCTGGACCGTCTCACGAAACAGAGCCTAACCTAAACTTACCCAAAATCTAACCTATAAAGACAACATACCAACTGGTTTTGTCACTGCCGTTGAACTTATCGTGAATTTCGAAAATACTCAAAAACCTCAAAAATTCTTTGTACTCCCTAACTAGGGGTGGGCCGAGTACTCGGCATGCCGAGTACTCGGCATGAAATTTGCGATTTTTGAGGTTTAACCGAGTACTCGGGCTCGCCGGGTATTTGGAACTACTCGGCCGAGTACTCGGTTGTATTACTCGGCCGAGTTTTCTACAGAGCTTGCCGAGTTTTCATGAATTTATAATGTGGTTGGTAATGTTTTTGAACAACGGCAACCAAATTTCAACTGACATCTTACAACCTCTTCGACAGAATTATAAACATAAACACAAACAAAACAAAAAACACCAGATTTTAACTGTTACCACTTGAACTGACAAGTAACGTATTAGAGATTGAACTCTTAGAATCGCCTGATTTTTTTACCAGGTAAACTACCAGTCATACTAACTATGAAAATCGAAAAATTAGCTGCCCAATTTTATATTCAATATGATTAAAAAATGTTTGAAGTTAGGAGGAGCGCCCGGTAAGATACATGGGGGAGAGCCTGGAGCGGAGCGCGGAAGAGACTTTCTCCGGCTTTCCTCTAGCATACCCATTTTCCCTTTCTCCCACGCACCACTATCCAAGGATAAGCGACGTTAAAATTTCTAAATTTCTCTCTCCACATAAATTCAATTGTTCACATACAAATATACAATTCCAATATAAAATTCGATAATTTTTTGTGCTCAAATAATGTTAAAAGTTTAAATATTTTCGCAATATTCTTTGCATGATGGGTTTTTCAAAAACAACATACCGGCGAAGCACAAATATTTAAACATTATAGCAAAAAATATAATTTTAATTCTAATATAATATATGATCCTCTACTCTAGGATTTTGGATCAGTGCGCAGTGATGAAACTGTCAATTATTGCTACAATTCGTATAACGGGCTTTTTATAAATAAAAAATCGACCTACAACAGCATTCTAAAAATCAAAAATCCTTGTTTACAACCCTAATAGCTAGAGCTTTGAAGATCATTATCTTACTTATAAAATATATAATTGTCTAGATCAAATTATAAATATTGAAGGTTTTGAAATTAATTACTTTTTCATCCAATTAATTTTTCAACTAGATCAAGTTCCTGGCTATTTATCACGATTATTTCAATTACTGGTTTAATGTAATGATCTTTTAACATTTTAACTGTTGGATTTATATTTGGAGGAGAAATTTTAACGTTGCTTATCCTTGAATAGTGGTGCGTGGGAGAAAAGAAAAATGGGAAAAGCTAGAGGAAAGTCAGAAAAAGTCTCTTCCGCGCTCCCGGCTCTCCCCCATGTATCTTATATGGGCGCTCCTCCCAACTTCAAACATTTTTTAATCATATTGAATATAAAATTGGGCAGCTAATTTTTCGATTTTCATAGTTAATATGGCTGGTAGTTTACATGGTAAAAAAATCACGCGATTCTGAGAGTTCACTCTCTAATACATTCCTTGTGAGAAATAACACTCAATGATCTACTCGTTCTACCCCACGCACAGCATTTTTTTAGCCAAAAAAACTCGGTTCAACCGAGTACTCGGTGAGTTATTTTCACCGAGTATTTAACCGAGTACTCGGCCGAGTACTCGCCGAGTATTAATTTTTCTTTGAAATACTCGGTGCTCGACTCGGTAGCAAAAATCTCTGCTCGGCCCACCCCTATCCCTAACGACCCCAACCCCACTTTTCTGTTTTTGCGACAACAATTTTCAGTTCTTCTTCTTCTTAACCCTTCTTTCTGAACGGAATATGAAAATGTTCTTGGATTTATAAGCCATTTCTTATCATCAGATAAGAATATAAAATTTAAAGCCATTTTGGATTTTATCGCATTCTTTTGAGAGCTTAAATTAAATCGAATTATTCAGTGGCGCTTTTGTCAGATTTTTCTGCACATTTCAATTACACTGTAAATTACAATCATTCGAATTCCTGATTCCTGAATGCCGAAACATGAGGGATAAAGGAATTCCAAAGATCGATGATTTGTTATCCAAAGTTAGACTTTTAGTTTTCAAATGAGATAAATCTTGGATTTTTGTTCAGTCCTTTTTGAGAGAAAGACAATATAATTCAACTGTTTTAAGCCGGGCCGGATGGATACCCTAATTACCCTAGCATATTTCATTCAAAAATACTAATCGGGAATTCCATGCCGTCATGGTCATACTGATAAACTATATTTGATATTATGGAAAAATCCAATAGAGAATTCCATACAAGTCACAATAAGTCCATTTGATATTACATTACAATCTTTGACTTTGAATAAATTATATATTATTCGATTTTACTGCATTCCAGATTCCAAAATTCCAACCGAGTTTGAATATTGAAATTTTAAGACACGTCACGTAGTCACAATTCTCAAAAATCTCTAGACCTAACCTCCAAAAGTGATGACGATTGTAGTTTAGATGTCAAAGCTGAGAATGCCGGTGAAAATTAGGCCAAAACCATATCAAGGTCCCAAATCTCACCGGCATTGCATTTGGTTGGGGCCTGGGGCATCATCAGAGTATGGAGTAGGACGATTGATTGTAGGAATTACAATAGAAAGAACTTACAATTCGCAATTAGAATAGTATGTAGAACCGTCAAAGTGCGTTGTGTTGTGACGTTGTCTGCCTCATGCATGGTCCGGTCGGCAGCATCAGTGCTCCTAAACAGCAGAAGAGACATTCCTTACAGCCGAGCCAGCCTTCATTCAATCTCCATCCATCTAGGCCTGCCTGCCTGTAAGTCTGATTGCGAGTTGTCTGAGGCCATATATATGAGTGATACCAGGTTCCGGGAAATCGTTCATATATGGTCTGAGGCCTCTGAGGACTCCATACTCCCTGCATTCCTACAGTTGTACATGGACCGCAGGCAGAGAGAGAGAGAGATGCCACATTTGTCATTCCGGCATTCATTCGTTTTTTAGACATCCATCTTTGATATTTGTACGCAGCGTCTGCAATCTCTCCTCATTCATCATTCTCATTCTTCGAAACAAAACGGAATTATCTTTGGAAGACGAAATTATTCATTTCACTTCAGTGAATTTAGTTGCCAACTTTTGTCTGTATTTGTTTACATTTGTTTATATGAATTACAAATTTGAAATTATTAGCGATACCTGAACCTCCTACATCCTACACATTATTAAATGTATCCATAGTCAAAGTCCAAAGTCATAAGAGTCCAAAGTATGAAGTAAGCTATTGTCTGACACTAGAACTAAACTAAAAGTAAGTATTAATTTTTTATTTATATCTTTAGTTCGCGGAAGCGTATTTTTGTTGCCTGTGCATAGTGCATCATTGATCATTGACTACACCAATACCAATACTGAATACACCGTACACCTCACTCCTCACTTCCTTTGTTCTTTGCAAGCCTACGACTTTGAAACAATTCACAATTAATTATAAAATACAGACATTGTAATTTATTTTGTATTAGCATGCACTGTAACGTTGCCCGTTGCAGTAAACTAATCAGTCGTGTGCTTTTTGTGCTCTGTCATTGTCAATTGTTGATTGTTAGAATATGGAATAAAAGTTAAAACTCAAATTAAATTTTTCAAATCTAGTGAATTTCATCGTTCAACTACTTTGAACTTTAAAATTTCTAACTTTGATTTTTTCTATTTCTAACAGCCAATTTCAAGGTTTGAAGATTGGAGGTGTGAGACGGAACTGCAAAGAAATTGATCTTAAGTATCATGTCTTGTTAGTCGTTGGAACGATATCGGTCGAATACAGGTCAAGTTCATTATCAAATTTCAATACGTACAAATATAATCGTGACCAACGTTAACGATTACAACGATTCACGATAACCATGGATGAATTACGCAAATGTGAATCAGAATCGGAAGAAACCCGAACTGGTGCTGGGGAAACTAGAAGCATGTCGTCGTCTTCATCGTCTTCATCGTCATCCTCCTCGACATCAAGTTCGAGCTCATCGTCATCAGATGAATCATCCGACTCGTCTACTGATTGCAATGATTCTAAGAAAAGTCAAGCAATCAAGTCTATTGAGAGCGAAGCAGCTAACCCGAAGAACTCAATACCAGGAACCAGTACTGCTGGTGGATCGGGTAGTGCTTCCTCTAGGACTGCAGTCGTCTGGGGTAGCGGAGGAAAGGATTCAAAAAACGTAGTTGCGTCGGGATTTGTAGTAAATGATCAAGTACGAGTAGTACCCATTAAGGAGAAAAAAATTAAGAGTGAGAAACAAGATTTACGAAGTCCAACTCGTTACCAGAAGGAAAACAAGAACGACCCTACTTTTAAGATCCGCTTAAGAGGCCCGTCAAAACAAAGAAAACCGGAGCATCAGGAGGTTGGGAATTTTGAAGGCCAGACCTCATCAGCAACTGAACATAATCCACCAAGACGGTCCCTTCGAACCAGATCAACAGCGATAATGAACGAAGACTTCATTTTTCAAGTTCAACATGATATGTTGGTTAACCAAACCAAGCAGAAGCAAGTAAAGCGAGACAAATACAAAGTTACGGAAAATGTTGAATACACGGAGGAGATCGATGGAGATACGCCGACTACATACCTAAGATTGAGTGGAAGAACAGCCGATTGGGATGATTTTCTTAAGGAGGGCAATAATTACTTTTGTGTCGCGCCCGTTACTAGTTTCAAACATGTATGTAAACCTAATTTGATAATTTATTATTCGAGATTTTCTTTATACTGAAATTAAGGCAAGGATCAACTACTATGTACTAATAAATACTATACTAGTTCATTCCATTAAGTATGGTTTTGTCTATTAAACTCTCAGTTAAGTATTTACTATTTAAAGTTGAATTTAATTTGATTTTAAATGAAAGGTGGTTTTTTTAGGCGCCGTGCTCTACCGTTTGGAATGATCTTGCTAAAGTAGGAATTAAAATCGAAATTCCAAATCCATATGTAGTCTGCGACAAACCTGTTTACTGGTTGGCAACTATTAGAGCGTTTGCAGGATACAAAGCACTGGTCGAATATGAAACATTTGGGATTTCTCCACCACATATGGCATGGATGTCGTTTTGTAGTAATGTCCCAAAACCGATTGGATACTGCAATCAGAATAGGATATTGCTCTTTCCCCCTGAAGGTACAATGATAATAATTTATGCTAGTTTAACAACATAACCACGCAATACTTTCTTGGATATGAATTGAATTGGATTACCTACTTTTAATCAACAGAAATTTACAAGAAAGTGAAAGATTTCCTTCCCAAGATGCTAAAGATAGTGAATGGAGAAAATGTTACAACTCTCTCTGACTCACACATTGACATCGTTCTGAAGGAAATATTATCACAAAGAAGGTAATCTCAAGGGTTGTAAAATAGCTTCAATATTCGTTATTTCATAGAGTTTCTATATTGGCATAAATAATCTTCAGATTTCAGATATCGGACATTGTAGAAGCCCTGGATTGTGAAAACCCGCACCAAAATGTGATTGGTGAGGTTACAGGAGTAATCGGTGACAGAGTTCATGTAACTTACATCAAAACGGAAGAAAATCCGGGTAATGATTGAAAGCGATTCTACGGTTTTACCAAATTACCAAAGTCTATGTCTAATTTCAAATCACTTTTACTTTAATAATTTTTTTTATTTAAAGGCTTCTGGTATAATGTCAATGCCGATCAAGTGCACAACATCGGATGGAGTCATAGGGTTTGCCATAAACTGGTGGGAATCCCAGATGACGTTGTATTTCGAAAATTGGGAAAGCATAATATCCCAACGTACCCAAAAAGTATTAAAATCCGTTGTGGGCTGCTACTTGAAGTAATACATCCATTACACGTTGACCGAATTGTCGCAGCTACTGTGAAGAAAGTCCTTAAGTATGGATACTTCATGGCCCAAACCAGCTGTAATCCACCACTAGAAGAATTATCATTTTGCTTCCATATTGGATCTCCGTGGATATTTCAAGCCGGATTTGCACAACGTAATAAAATTCGTTTGGGAGTGCCTCGTGGGGAAAAAGAAGTCGGATTCAGTTGGGATGCATACTGTTTAAAAACGCAGGCCCTTCGTTTGGACTTGTCTAGTTTACCTCCGGTATAATTTAGGATTTACTCATTTTACTCATACATAATAACATGCGGAATTTAGGAAGTCAGTTGGGCTCAGATTTAATAACACTTTTGAAACTTGAATTTTAGAGAGCCATCAACAAATTTACTGTGGGGACAAAAATGGAAGCGATCGACGTACGGCAACCAACGTTCTGTGGCCCAGCCACTGTAGTTCAAATTGCCGAACACTTGATGCTTCTTCATTTTGATGGATGGAAAAGAAGCAATCCTCAAGCACTCCAATGGGTCGATTCGGAATCCCCAGAAATCTATCCCGTAGGGTGGGCAGAGATGGTAGGTCACGAATTCCAAAGTCATCCCGTCGATCCACTACCCGAAGATCGGGAAGCAGCTGTCATAATGAGCAATGACGAAGGAACCGAAAACTGAAAACACCGAGATGGGTTGTTCTTATTCCTGCTCCAATGCGTGGCTTGTTCATTTCAAATGAATTAACTTTTCTTCATGATTTATAAGGGCATCGGGCCCCACCGCAAATAATGACATTCAGTTCAGAGTGCACTTACTCTATACAATAATTCAATAATCAAATTTTTATGATGAACGAAACTGGTGATAGACGGAGGCGAGATCGATTGTCATGTTATACTTAAAAATTTCAGACTATTCATGAATTACCTATAGGTATGTGTGCATTCGTGGATATTGGCTATTTTTTTAAATATATAAACCTTTCTTTTTCTGGAAACTAGCGTTACATTGAATTTGTTTACCTTAATTTAACTATACTAGGATATGATCTGTTTGTTTTCTAGTTTTACGAATGTTTATACTATGTTTACTATGTTTATAATATTACCAACAGTTAGATTTAGAGTTACTGAGATTTGAGAATTTAACGTTGACGGTGCATGTCATCTCCATATAATACTTGTAATTAATTTGATAATTATTGGTTTGATATACATGATTAATACCCAAAAATGTATTAGATATTCTATGATTTTAAAACGGTTATGGCTCTTGTCTTAAAAATATGTCGATCAATCATTTAGATAAATAAATTCCTATCTTAATTCATAATTCACCGAGTGTTGACTTGTTTAGAAATCTTTTTAGTTAATGTTAATGTTAATACTATGACAAACAGTAGCAATAATCTCGCTTTTGTGTCAAACTTCATGAAACTAACTGACTGCCCTAAAATCTCTTTGTTCATATTCATGTTTGCTTGAATTTTATAAGCTTTATCCGATTTGCAGAAAGGAGATCGAAGAAAGAGTGTGAGTGTAACATGTGACGTCGCACTAAATCGATGTTTGAACCATGGGCGCAATTCCTTGCAGTGACAGTCTAGTTATAAATTATAATAATTACAAATTAAACATTTCCATCCAATTTTATTAATTTATTAACAACTATTGAAAAACCTTTAGGATTTCGTCTTCTGGTCAACCGGAATATACTCATTTTTTCAGTTCATTATATTGTAATGTAAGTAAAGTCAAAGCGAAGTACAAAGACAAACAGTTCAGTTGGGCTTACTTGGGCTTCCAATTCAAATCATTCACTATATATTTGGATTTTGGATTTGTCGAAGTTTTCAACATGCAACATGAAGCATTGAATACGAACTAGTGAACATTTAAGAAATATTTAATCCCTTCCTTAATTGATTTAGACAGCATAATAGTTACTCACTCCATTCATTTTATTAAGTACATCACGCATGTTCAAGTGCAAATAGTTCAATGACTAATGTTGAATGTTTTTGAGATGAAATGATTAGAAATAGCTTGTAAATGATGAAGAGAGGATACTAAAACTACTACGCTCTAATTTACACATTTAATCAAAAGAAACTAAAGAGGGTTTTTATTGACTCTATAGGTTGTTGGTAAGTTTTAAGTTTTGGACGTCATGTGTCATGGATGGATGTACTCCACATTTTCGTACTTATTACTTTAAATACATTTTAAATGGCCAAACGTTAATAAAAACTTGTTATTTTTCCTCTGTAGGAGTAGTCTGTGGAGTCATATTCACTACACACTCATCACATCTGAAGATTCTCTAAGTCCAAAGTCAGTCATTGTAATATTCTGTTCCCTGTTTGAACGAAGACGTTGACGCTCATAGATGATAGATACAGAAGACAGACGTTTGAAATAGAACATAGAAGCGATGTTTATGCGGATCACTTAAAACTAATTAATATTTAGGAATCTGGATAATCTGGAATTTATAATAGCTGACTAACCAGTGGTCGAACTCAGGTCGAAGTGCAATAGGTTATCTATCATTAGTCATGGAATTAGAGGACGGAAAAGGCTCCGTGGTCGAGGATAAGTTTGTTGCCATTCCCGAAATATCAGAACACTCTGATGAAAGTAGCCTTAATATTACAGCAGTTGCAGGTAAGCCAAATGTATCATCTTATTCTGTATGGTTTCTAAATCTTTAATTTAAAGGTTGAGATAGTGGATGATCTGATTGCAGATTCATTTGAAACTCAAACCGCTGAACAGAAAGTACTTATTCTTGAAAAGACAATCACTGAACTGAACGATGATTTTGGAGCTAAAAGGGCGCAGTTCAAGGAGCTTTATATGCAAAAAGAAGGTGTGCAATTTTGAACACAATACATATATTATATATTTGCCCTTGGATAATAAATTCTCAACGTAAATATTAATAGATGAGTTGAGCAAAGTGAAGGAAACTCAAAGCAAATTAGAATTGGAAGTAAAGACGTTGCAAGAAGAACTGAATGAAACTAAGAGTCAGGTAACAATAGCTGAATTTACTAAGGAGAACGAAGTTGAATTAGAAAGACACAAGCGTCAACAGGACTTGACTTCCTTGAGGATGAAATTTGATGGTACGATTTCGGTTAAAAAATTCTCGATTAGTGCAACAGTGTTTTGTAAAACCTGAAAATAACGATTTACTGATCAACAGAGGCAATGCAGAGCATGCATTCAAAGTATGAATCAGAACTGAACCATTTAAAAACTTTAAATCAAAAGTTAGAAGGAGATTTAAATGAAGTCAAGGTCACTCTGCTTTCGGCAAGTGGTGGTACGGACGTTGGACCAGGCGCTGTGTTTTCAGCTGTTACCAAGAGTCTAGCTCGCAAACTAAACTCTACTATGTCGGCAAGTAACGATAGCCTGCATGACACCGAAGACATAACCAAGAAACCTGGAAAATATGTAAAGTTAAATTACATCTACGGTCATACTTGAATTATTGCATCATAAAGTATAACGATCTGCTCAATATAGGCACATGAAGACGCTGAAATGTTGAGATCTCTCGTAGTTCAGTTAGAAGAAGAAGTTTCCGCTCTAAAAGAGAAATTGAGGAACTCAGATGACCAACTTGCAACTGTCCAAGGTGCTCAAGCGTCGAGTGAGTACAGTTTGTTTTTATTCTTATTAAATATAGGTTGTACCTTGAAAACCTTATGCTTCAATCTTTGCACCATTTATTTTTTTTTTCATATAGTTGTAAAGGGCAACGACGCTTTAACGGTTTTGATGCAAGGTCAAGATGTTCAAGGAGTCCTAACTCAGTTTGACGATAAGGTACGCCACTGAATATTTTTTGGGGCTTAATGCAGTTTGCGAAACGTTATGCAATCTACTATTTGACATTGTAGTTGCGGGAGGCAAGGTGCGGACTAGAGGCGGAAAAATCTTCACGGGCTGATTTAGAGATGTATGTTGTATTTGCAAATGCTCAGAAAACCTTGCTCCAAGATGAGTTGGATAAAGTCAAATTACAACTGCGCGAACTGCGTCAAAAGTACGAAAACTGAACCTTAAATATTTTTAATTCTAGAGGACAAAATAAGTTTTGACAATATTTTTTAATTATGTCTATTTAAGCTATGAGGTAGAAAAGAAGAAGCACGATGAATTGAAAGAGACGTGGGAAAAGGCTAATGATCACTTCGTTAGCAACCAGAACGAATTCCTAGTAAAACTTAGTCAATATGAAACGATGTTAACAAAAGAGCAACTGCAGATATTAAGTAAAAACGACAAAAGCCATCTGTTTGATTCTTCTGATCATGGATCATCAGTAAGTTCATTGTGGCAAGCGAATATTGAAAATGAGACTTTTGACGTGATTTTTCGGGTTGGTAATTTTTCGCAATTATTTTTAGGTGTTAACTTCTAGCATCGATACGATAACATTAGAGCCTCCTGTTTGTCAAGAATGTGAGAAAAATATTGGACATGTCGATAAGTTACGATCTGATCTGCACAAAGCAGCTAAACTTCGAAATGAAATGGAAGAAGAATGGGGTAGAATATCTCACGAATTTCAGGTAATATATCTATGATGAACTTGTAAAATTTGAAACAAACTAAAGACTTGAATTAACCGTCTAATTAAAACACAATCATGTAACATATTTATTGATTCATATTTTCAGAATAAATTAGGTGTTCTTGAAGAAGAAGTAGGCACTTACGAAGTGGTTCTTCGGGAACTCAATACTTCGTGTCAACAATCGATGGAGCAAATGGAAGGTCAGATCAAAAGATTATCGTTCGAGAGAGAATCAATTCAACGGAAAATCGAAACGTATGCGTATTCGAATCATAAATCAAATATATAGATCAAAATTTGAGTTACCCGTTCAAAATAAGCTGTTTATCAATTACAGACTTGACGCAGAAAACGACAATCTGAAAGGCAAACATGTCGCTCATTCTCATCAACTACAAAATGAATACATTTCATTACCTAACGATGTTATGGTAATTTATTTAAATAGTTAACATGATTATATCACATTAAACATGTATTTAAATAGCAAATTGTTACTGCTGTCATTAGGAGTTACAAGAAATGGTGTTGAGATTGAAAGAAGAATTGATCAGCGTTAAAGTTGGTAAGGAACAAATAGAAGGGGAGCTTAAGTTTGTTAAAGACCAAATACAAATGATTGAGGAGGAAAAAGCCAGCATTGAAGAAAATTTGAATTCAGAAATAAGCAGTTTGCGGTAAGTTTTTAAGTGTATTTTGATTTCTGATCGATCGGCCTTGTTTGATTCGTTTTATTTTATTTTATTGGTATTACAGGGAGACAATGTTTGATATGAAATCTCAAAATGAGAAGCAGGAGGATGAGAGAAAGAGACAAGACAAGTTTTTGACTGAATTAAAAGATAAATTATTGGCATCGGAGGCTCAGATAGGAAAACAGTTTCACATGAAGCGACAAAATCATGATTTAATTAAGGAAAAGGTAGGAAATCATCCGATCACTAGGAAGTGCAGTACACATCCATTCTAAACTATTAACATATTTAATATTTTAGGAAATGCTGAATAACGAGGTACAAGAACTCAACGGCAGAGTAACTACTCTACGAAAGGAGCTAACTAACAGCGAAGAGCTTCAAAAAGATCTAATTGCCTTATCGAAATCACTTCAAGTCAATTTAGAAAGTATTCGGCAAGCAGAAACGGAAGTCAGGTTGGTAAAAAAAATCAAGTTTAAAAGATTTAAATAAACGACGGTTTCAGACGCCTATTCGCATAATTACAATATATGTGTGTTTACAAAAGAACACTTAAGCTTTTTAGAATTGATTCTTAAGTTGTTTTATTTATTTAAAAAAAACATCCAGGTGGCAACATCCGGATGATGTTAACCAATGCAACACGTGCAGGAAATCGTTATATGATATCAAAGAGAAGGCAAGTTCTCTATATTATTCGATTATCGATAAATACGAAAATATTACATAAACATTATTCTAATAAGTTCTTTCAAACAACTTTAGCATAATTGCAAGCACTGTGGAAGAGTTTTCTGTTCAGATTGCACTGAACGCACCGTGAAAAGGGCAAATAGAGATTACAAAGTATGTGGAATTTGTCATACTTTATTGGCTCATGATTCTGCCCCATACTTCTCAACAGAACCTCCTCATTCACCTGACTAACTATTTAAATCTTTAAATGTAACCTAAATACTAACGTTTGAAGTTTCAACCCAGTCAACTTTCCTAAATAATTTAGGCTTTTTTGAAATCGAAGAAAATGTCTTCGAATCTTACTGTCGCATTTTTTAAGTATGAGAGTTCAGTAGGGACTTTTATTGTGTTGAGAGTATGTCCTGAACAAATTTGTTGTCTAAAAAGATCTTTTAGCACGATAAACTGAAATAAATTCATTCCTGATGAATCTTTATTTAAATTTAGTACTGTATATTTATAGACCACTTATTTTACATGATTAATTAAAAATATTTCCCTTCATAGGCATAACAACATTAACAAGGATTCTTGAGAATTGAGCTGGAGTTTAGAATAAAGTTCCCAGTGCTCCAAACCGTTAGTCTTCGTTTCACACGTCGAAATTTAGCGTTCAGTAAATCATACCTGAGTGGTAGTCCGGACGATGAAAAAATACGTTTGGATTAATAGTGGAAAGTGTGGGTTCTAGTGTAGTGTACAAATTTCCATCTTAACAAAATTATCATTCTTTTAGACACCTAGAAAATGTAAATAAGAAACCGTCATTAGAAATATAAGAATACCTCCAAATATTGTTGTTTTGCAGCTTTTGCTGCTTGGTTTAAAGTGAAAAAAGCTTGGGGAGTATCCCGAGCATTGGTCGTCATCTTGATCCTCAGCATAGCCTTCTTTCCCCATTGCTGCTAATTGTCGGCCCTATATTCCATCAGATTATAATTGTATTTGTAACATTATAACCCGAAGCTTGACCTGATACAATTTCATTTAAAATCACTGGAAAATGTTACCTTTGGCATGAACATTATCAAGAATACTGCCAGACTCTGGGCTACTAAACCAAATGCCACACATGCATTCTGATGTCTCCCCTATCATCAACAAATTAAACAACCTTGTAAGAACTTCGATTTGTCTGGCAATTGCCAACGGATAGAGACGACAAAATAAATTCCAATTGGTCATACCTGCAGTATCCAGCCTGCAACTGTCCAACTAATTGCTATTGGAACGCTGACAATGATGGACATGAGGATGTAAATGGATTCCCTGAAATTTTCTGTAATACCTTTGCACGTAGCCTTTGCAGATAAGACACCCACGAACAAGATAAGGAATGCTATATAGGACAATGAATACAATAGCTGGGAGTATGTCGTTCCGCATTGAAGTAGTAATGATTCGTCCCCATCGGCTTCCTTCAGATTTACAAAATAAAATATATCGGGAGTAATTACACACACTTAAAATAGTAAAATATTATTAGAGACTAAAAAGATCTGCAATCTTCCAAACCTGAATCACTGGAGGAGAAAGGATTATCCATTGCGTGTCTATCGCGACTTGAACTAAGACGGTGAAAAATAGAAGGCAGGCTTGATATGACGTTGGTAAATACACTCCAACGTCAAGGCTAAGAAGAAACATGCATTTGACCATTAAAACGGCAAAAATCAAACTATACGCAATGCCAACGCCAAGGCGGCCAACAAAGCATCCGGCAACGGATGGATATACGGCGAATAAAAGTGCTAACGATGACGATAGGAAGAGGCCGAATAGTAGCATTTGACCCAAGAACAGATGTCGGCGAGACTGACCTCTGGTCCTACAAAGCACGTAAATCTCAAAGAATGTAATCAGAACGAGATTAAGGGATGCAAAGACAAATAGTGGGATCGTCCATATTTCCCGTTTTAAAAATCCTGCAATCATGGAATTCAGATCGTCTTCTTCCGAAATTGCCGAATCCGCAATGAGTTCTTCATTTGACCAAACTTGACCATTTTCCGCCTTCAAATTGTATCCACTAGAATTGTCTTCTCCGTCGGCAGATGCGTTTCTTAGGGCTGACTGTGCTGCCTGACTTTCATTCTCGTTCTCGTAGTAATGAGCACCGTCATTATCGCGTGAAGTGAATTCTTTGTCATTAAAATCCCTTTGCCCATCCTGCCTGTCCACGATTAGAGCCTGTTCGACGCTAATAGTCGGATTAGGCACGGTTTCGGTCTGATTGTCAAATAGATATTCGTTGTCGTTGATGTCCGACGGAGGTGGAAGGGTTTTTGAAAAGATCACAGTTGGCTTTAGACGCCTTGTGTTGTAGCCATGAAACCCACTTTTCCCGTTGCTTAAAGATAGAACCGTTCTTCTGGGTGATAGAGTCATTACCATAACACCATTCTGATTTCTGATCACACTCTCTTTTAGTGATAAAGACTCGACGTGACCCATTTTCCCACAAACGGTTATGGTAACCGAGCACAAAACTATCAAACAGAGGATCCAACCTGTCCCTGCACTTAAACAATGTAACAATCGATGACCTAAAGGCTCTTTCATTTTCACAAAATATAGATGAAAAAGCTTCTCAGTTCGATGCACATGCCATATTCACTCCGTTTGTCATCTTCAGCTTCAATTCAATCCACACATCCACAAAATAAGAAGATTTCTGGATTCCCATATAATCCCCATAAATAAAAATAAAGTCAATTAATTAGCATAAACTGATACACATGATGATCCCGAGTTTTCATGCACCTTATTTTTTAACTTTTCATGATTTGATACTTATAGAGCTTACAAATAAGCCATAGCTTAGTGAATTGATGGATTGATGTTATAATATGATATTAAACTGAGCATTACTTCGATCTTTAATTTAAAACTCATTTTTTACCAGTTCATATCAACTCTTATTTTTTGTGATTTAAGAATTTTCTAGTCCAACTATTAAAGCATCTGGTGTATTTGTTTGCGTTCATACATCAGTTCCTTTTAATTAAACAAGCATTTCCGTTTGTCACAAAATAATTTGCAATGAACTCCATTAACCATTAAACCTATTGATACATGTTAATATCAAGTTTACATTTAATCGTGGTGGTACATTGGAATCGTTGATATATTATTCTGGATTCGCAATACACAAGAAAAGAATACAGCCGAGAAGAGTTTTTACGTGTAGCCAAGTCTTTTATTAACATCTTCAGTGCAAATGTCACGGTCTAATTGACACTCGTACAATGAAATAAGTAACTACTTTAACACTACAAAAACTTAAGCCTGCTTGTAACCTTTAGTAACTTCTTGAAGTAAAAACTAACCTGGTTCAGAATGTCAGAAAATAGTGATCAGAGTTCAAAATGTCAATTTGTAATAAACTCCAATCTAATGTATTATTGGGTTTCAGAAATGCTTCTATAATTAACTGTAAATCAGGGTTGAAGTCTTATCCGAATATTTCGGCTTTCAAACCCTTTTTGGAGTTAATGGTTTGAAATCCTCGGAAGGATGGGGACATTTTAGGGGGGCTTTGATCGTGATTTAACGGTGGCTGTGTTAAAAAATCCACAGTAACAGGAGCAACGGGTTTAAAAGTAATCTCTGCACTACTGTCAAATTAGTAACTGAAAGACTGACAGATGTGATATTTGTGCGTGCTTCCCATCCTATCAGATTTTGTTAAAAGAAAATCCCTCTAAAAAATCTTTGTAAGGAGAATCAGGAAATTACAAAGGATCTAACTAAGATTCTTGTTCTGCGTTTGTCAACCGAGCAGAGAATTCATGAAGCCCAAATTTAAGACATTTTCTATCTGAAGTTTTATCATAAAAAGCTTAAAACTTCAACAGGGCATGAAATAAGATAACTGCACGTGAACACGGCATTTTCAATCTGAATTGTCAAACCACAGGGATTGTTTTAATTAATCTGATTGTTAACTTCAGGAAAGCGATATCGTAAAACACGAAATAAAATTCTACCCACTTCTTTACTGCACAAAATATACAGTTTATAAATCTGAAACCATGGGCATATTCTAAGACATGTTGTACGCCCTGTCAATTTAGGTAGGTCGGTATAAAGACGTCTACGCCTTGGGTTTACTAGTGCATGGTGATGGTGATGAGCTTCCATTATAATCTGTGGTCTAATTAACGACTAACCACGATCATTTCCACTATGAAAATGCACTTACTTCACGCTTCTATACCGACTCCTAGAAAATAAAATCCACAGTCTAATAATTAATGATGACGACTCGATAATAATTAATAAACATTAAAAACATTGAATATTGCATCATGAAGAATCTTTCAGTTCAGCACACTGACCTTCGCCAGTTATTACTAATCTATCTTTACATGTAATATATGTAATAGTACGTATTTATTGAAGCTCATCTCTTTATTACGAAAGGCCAATAAAAACAAGATCCAAAAGCATGATTTTTTATTATCATGGGAGATGATTTTTTTCATACGTTTTGTAATTGCTTTTGGGTTTCGCCCATGAAAAATTAGGCAATTACAAACTCATGATTTAAATATTCAACCCCAATTTATTGAACTTTATTGACTCGCTGTACGAAATTATTAAAGCCAGTCTTCAGGTTTAAAAATCTTTTTAAATTGCTATTTGTGTACCCTATTGTAAAGTATTGTTAACAGTAAGAAACGTTTTTTACGACAATCATGATTGACATAAAATTATGGCTACACTCATGGTTTGGAAATTATAGGAAATCTTTTTTATACTAATAAATTCTCATAATGTATTGGTGTGTAAGATTATGCAAAGATATTCCATGCTCATATAATCTAAGAGCAATGTATTTTTACATTGCCAATCTGGTTTCAAAATAGAAATTGAAAATCAAAGGGAATGGTGAGCCTCTCTAATTCGATGTATATAATTTTAATATGATGCACTGTCAACTCTGCGAAGGTTTAATAAATCATCTATGTGGTTTACAATTTCAGTTAACAGCAAAAAAGTAAGTGTCTGATGAAAACTTCTAAAAAATTTGTTAACCGAAGCTAAAATCTTCCCATTTATTCCTCTATTTTCTATTCCATACAAAAAATTCGGCAAAAAAGTGTGTCACTAAAAAATCGATTGTCTGACTAAATTCATCTTTTTGGTAAATGACTAAATGGTTGAGGAATGGTTTGTTGTGTACCATATACAATCGATAAATCTGTTTCTAAAAGGAAAGTCCCTTTTAGTAGCTTGAGTTTAAAGTTTCTGAAAATAAACAGTTGCTCTTTTGTCTCTGATTTTTGTTACAGATTTTCTTTTCCAATTCCTCGAAATACATGTATTTAGCAAAAAAAATTCAGATACATTTAGTTTTTCATGTTTCATACTATTCCTATTAAACAATTAAACTACACTTTATAATTCAACCTAAAAAAGGCCCAACAAATTATAAATTAAGTCAATAAATGCATGCTTTAACTACACGAAAACACAATAATTTATACATATTTGAGCATGAATTGCAGTTGTTTTAATATAATTTGGAGTATTGTTTTACTTGATTTTTTTCTTTAATTAACAGTTCATAAATAAAAATGCTAATTTTGTTTTGACATTATTATCGACACACATACCTTTTTATAATAACACCCCGTCCAAAATCATTGAATTATCAGTTACACAATGAAGTATTAGAAGTTGTCTTAAAGATTTGGAACATTTCGAATGTCTGCAATGATGTATACAAACCCAAATTTCAGGAATATTGAGATTTGAGAATGCACGCTAAAATTTTCATACCAAATAAAACAATTCAACACTTCGATGAAGCGTTATCTAAACGGTTAGCGTAAAAATTTATTTGTGCACACTTGTATCAACCAAGGGGTAAATTAACTAGAGATGCACCAATCCTAGCCTTAAATTGGACTACAGGAGAATCTTCAACTTTCAGTAACGACGGAAACTTATGACTGATTCATATGAAATCTGAGATCTCCCTTGAACCAGACTCTCTTGTCTCATCCTTCAATTCAACCCCTTGTATAGTTAGTTAATTTGGTAACTTGTCTATAACCCAACCAAAAATCTTCATAGTTGCATATAGCACTTAATACAACAATGTGAGAATTTGAGCTCAAAAATACTGTGAAACCACAAAATGTTAAAAATAAGTCGTAATGCTGTAAGTGAGTTAAAGATAACGAATCCAAGGGTTTTTCCTAAATTATATTAACAAATGAAGACTGAGTTTATAACTCCTGTACTTGCGATTCGTGAATGTAAACCTATAAAAAGAATCGAAAAATGTAACGATCATTGGACTGTTAGATTTATAGAAAAGGGATTGTTTTTGCCTCGTTATCTCAATTGCACATTTAAATAAATTCATGCATTGTTTTTGACCAATTTTAGAGGTGTAAGTACTCGGCACTTGGAAGCATAGTTGAATTCGTGCTATTAACTTTTTATAAAAATATTCGTGGAGTGAAATTGTTCAAAATACAAATAAAATTTAAGTGTAATGATGATGTATGATTTAGATGTAATAAGTCATGTAATTTTGTGACCAGGTAGGTGACCAGTGACCATGGGATATAAATGTGCATTCTATGTAAATTCATTGCTAAAATGATATTCTTAAATTCGGCACAAACGACAGATAAAACGAATCTTATTGTTATGCCACTTTCTCTTAAATCCATATTTTCAGGAAAAAATCACAGTAACTTGCAAATAGATGAACAAAGATAATTTATAGCGGCTTAATGTTTATTCATATATATTTTTCATGTCTGATGTAAATTTAGAATTCTTACAACAGAGAAAACTCGGTTGGGACGGATAATTACACAGATTGCAACAAAAGATGCGGTGTATCACTCTTTATTATCGACTATACAATGTATCAAAACATTTTATTTTAATGTATGTATTTTTAAATTCTAAATATACCCTGTAAAATTGAACTAATATTGAACAATTAGGTGTACCCCTTCGTCTTGACTTAAGAGACGGCACTGTCTCCATTTAAAGGCTGCCGTAACCATTAAAGGATCCACTTTTACTCAATTCTGAGCCAGAATCTCTTCCATTTCCAGAAGGACTGTCAGGTTCCATTATCGACGCTGTTTCCGATTCGTTTCCTTTGAACTTATTCCATGGAAATACTACTACCGTTTTTGTGTCTCCCCACTTTCTGTATACCAAGGCATTGAATAGTGCCTGCAAGGGGTTGAACATGGCCTGTAGGACAATAAAAAAATAAATTCAAATTAATTAGCTAGACACAACTAGACCCGTAGTATATTGTACTCGCGTTTCGCAAATATAGTTCAACATCGTTTCTTGAAGCCATACATTGAACGAGGATGGAAATAATAATTAATAAAACGAACTCCTCTGGAAATTGAGTCGTGGAAGCAAATAAAACTAATCTAGTTAGATTTCTAATTGAATTGTATCCTGTTTCGGCTAAAATCATCATTATTCCCCCCTCAAAAATGATGTGCAACCGTATTTTGGTAGCATACTTATTCCGATATGTCGGGTTTCCATTATTGTACATTTTAATCTGTCACTTACCATAAGGTACCAGTCCAAAAGAATGAAACCTTTTGGAAGGTTGCCCCAAAGTGTCCATAGTACGAAAGCGTTGATTATATTTGGTAACCAACACATATAAAACACCAGATTAATGCAGAGAAATTTGAGACGTAAGGTTTGCAAGTGCTTCCTTTCGTTATGGGTAAATCTGCCCGATACGCTTACAACCATCTGTTCTGCCTATTTAGGATATTAGAATAATTAATTTCAAAATGAAACAGTCTAAAATAAAAATTCTATGATGAAACGAATACCCTTTGTGAAGTTTTCCAATACAGTATTGGATTGAGGATCATCACAGTTATAATTGGCAGATAAGTAAAGATATAATTTGGCAGAATCCTTGTGTACACATTGGATCCCATAGCATGACAGCTAGAAATATTTCAAATAATATTAGAATATAATCTATTAATTACGACAAAGGCCGTCAGTAAATGAAATACTACTTGAAATCTGGAGTGTAGAGTATGGAGAGTCCAAGAACCGTCGAAACGGCTGGCCATCCCCAAGCAACAAGGTGATACAACTTTGGCATCCCTTGGTCTTCGTTAACGACTTTGAACACGTCGATGGCATAGCATAGCGTCCACAAACAAGTGGCAGTGTAAAAGTATTGAATCCATCCCTGCA
Organism: Desoria tigrina; assembly: GCA_906901685.1. Lineage (NCBI taxonomy): Eukaryota > Metazoa > Arthropoda > Collembola > Entomobryomorpha > Isotomidae > Desoria > Desoria tigrina. The sequence goes on from CAJQTU010000004.1 coordinate 13,283,317, forward strand.
AATTTCCACAAAATATATTTGCGAACTCAAATAATTCAGGCTAAAAATAGGAATCGACCAGTTTACTAGTAAACGACAAAAGAACTCAAACAGAGGTACTTACAGAAGATACCGCACAAAATAGGGTATCCAATGATAAGCTTATACTCGTCGATGGAGCTATGAGATTCTTCCCAATTAGCCATGAAATGGACCTAATGAGGACGGCTGTTGGAATTAAAAATCAAACGTTTAAGTATTAATTATGCGCATTGTTGATATAATCGATTTTCCAAGCCTTGTCAAATCGTACCGAGTGACGCGAGGAGGTCAGCCGTTGCCAACCAAACAATAATGTACCGACCCCGAACATGTGAACTTGTTTGACGACGAATTGAGGTTGAATGGGACTCCCTTCTTGGTAGTATCTGACAATTTTCAAAACAGCCTTATCAAGACATAGTTTTTCATTCCACATTTCGATAGGCATTATCTTAATACATCGATTCAAGCCTTCGGCAATCTGAACCGCTTCCAATGTAAAAGTTTTGACTAACCTGATACGTAGCCCCTAAGATCCCACAAATTGAGAAGACGATGCAGACAACATTATAAGGGCCCGACCGAAACATAAGCAAGTCATCAGCTCCTGGACGCGTTTGGTTTGTTGAAACACAACAAAGGGTTTGTAAAGTTGGGTCAGCCATTAAGATTAAATATGCTCAACATATCCACCCACTCCACGGTCGATAAAATACTATTATCTAACTATTATTATAGGCTTGACTAAATTAAAATGCTGAACCATTTTAAAAATCTTGTACTTCAAAATTTCAAGATCCAACCGAACAGTATTATTTCCACTGGTCAGCGATTATAATATTTATAATGTATTCTCAGAATAGCACAGATTTAAATTCAAGAAGCTCTATTTACTATTACTTCTATGTTAAGTATCTATTTGTAGAAAATGGAACGCAAACCATCATATAAATATATACGGCTTCTTTGGGTAATACATTGGAAGTACGTAAAAGTACAATGTAGCACACCTACAATATAATTTCCTGTCTTTCCAGCTTCTGTTGATCGAAAAATATAGTAAACGTTGAATATTAAAAAAAAAATAATTGAGATGTTTTCAACAAAAATTGTTATTGAATGAAATAAAATCGACCACCGGAAATTAAACAAGAGACAATACAATTGAAAATTATTGGAAACGATGCCTCTGGATCTGGTCGGCAGTGAAAAAATAAATTAATTCACATTGGATATTATAAATTATAATATATATTACTGTCCACGCTATGATTATTTCTGTGAATCTGATGAGAGCAACTTTTATAATTAAAAAAGTTACGTTCTCACTGCAGTTATGTGATATCTCGGGGGAGCATATAATTTTACGAAATAATATAGCGACTCCTAACTGATTAGACTCTTATAGTCTTATCATATATGCACAAAGAACATGGTATATATAGCGGAGCATATTATATGGCATTATGCTGTATTGTTACGTAAACATTAAGGAGATTCAAGGTAAACTACAGAAACGACGACAGGTAGATTGCATTTCCATGGTCCTCATCTCCAGCAAGTTTATCCCTTCGTATTCGTATTCCACTTGGATTGATCGTGTCATATTTCATGATATTTCTCACAATTACAGAACACGTTTGTCCCAAGACATCCTTCTTGCTACAGTCTCAACTCTAATGTGCTTCTGGAAGATTGAGCAATGAAAGAACGCTGCACAGACTGAGACTGCATGCATAAATAAATGCCCCGCTTTTAATAATCATATAATTACAAATTATACATTATAACATTTGTAGTCACTCCTTGAACATTAGTACAATTTAATAAATATTTGTTGATTAAAACTAAAAAAAAATCCTGATTTCACATGCCAGAAAATGCTATTGTAGCTTTGTAGCATCTTATTATGAGAAATCTCTCATGTTCTGCTTTAGAAGTTAGGACTTAGGTAGGACTTCAAACAAGCAGATTATAATGGGAATAAGAAGAAACCACGCAGGTACCCCCTAATCTACTTTAGTGTTTAGTCTTCATAACTTGAGAACAAAACCTGCTAATAATAGTCCTAATCCTATCCCCTCCGGCAAAAATTATCCAGCTAGATTATATTTTAGTTAATTTTATTGTAGAATTAAGTACATCATTACCATGAGCAAATTATTAGCTCGCCTATTAAAAATAGGTTTAGAGCTAATGAAGTCAACCTGTTCGTCTGTCTGTCTGTCGGGCCTTTTTGTGGATCAAAGTTAAGACAAAATTAAACAGCCTAGAAGCAGGCCGGATTAGAACCAAGACAATTTTTTTGAAATGGAAGCATAATATTCGCTAGTGTTTATCAAATTCCGAACACAGAATTAAGTTTCAACATAATTGTATTGGTTTACATATAAAAGAGATATAAAACATTTGGAAACAGGATCTATGGATGTAAATACATACATTTAGAAACAATAACCAAATTTTATAGGTTTAACGTATTTTTAATGTGAAACACCACTTTAGATTTTGAAAACTTGTAAATTAGGTCTTTTTGCAATATTGCTTCATTTTATGTTCAAATTGATAGCAAACAGGATCTATATAGTTCAAAAGCATGGTTTTGGATTTAAACAAAGTTGATAAAATAGAATTCGACTCCATTTGTCGAACATGTAAACAATTTTATATCAAATTGAATTGGTTTAAATAGTGAAGTGAATAAAAACAATCGAAATTAATCATGATGGATATAAATCAATACATATAGGAACAATTATCAAATTTAAAAGGTTTTACAGTATTTTCATTATTAAACACCAAATAAATTTCGAAAACTCGCTAATAACATCTTTTTGTGATATTGCTTCGTAATAAGTTCAAATTGGTAGCAAACAGGATATATAACGTGCAAAAAATGCACTTGTCAAACATAAAAATGGTTTTTAACGTAATTGTGTTGGTTTAAATAGCAAAGTGGATTAACATATTGGGAAATAGTTGTATTGAATACATATCAATATATTTTAGAACAACTGTTTTTACATATTTGTCAGGCTTTTGTATGTAACCAAATAAGTTTAAATACTTAATATGCCTTCTTGAAATAACATGTGAAACATGAAAATGGTTTTCGAGGAAATCGTATTGGTTTATATACCAACTGTTTTTTTTTAATTCTATTGCGTTAAATAGGTAATCAAAACAACATGAATGATATATCTATATAAAGCAATACGTATTGAAACAATAATCCTATTTTGAAGGTGGTATCATATTTTATATACAAAACATAATTTAGGGTTCATGAGAGCCCAAATTGGGACATTTTATGATATTGCTTCATGATATGTTCAAATTGATCCAAAAATTGGAACTATCATTTAAAAACCGTATTTGGGATTTAAACAAATTGATAAAATTGATTTCAACTGCAATTGTGAAACAATAAAATAATTTTTAACGAAATTGTACAGGTTTAAATAGCACCATGGATTCACAGATTGGGAAACAGTAATATAGAATATAAGTCAATGTTTTTTGGAATAATTCTCGAATTGTCAGTTTTTTTACATATTTGTTATGGAAACTATCTTTATCGTGTTGTAGCATATTCTTTTGGATGTAAATCGACAAACAGGATGAGTAATATTGAACGAAAATCTATATGAATTGTGCGAGCTGTCGTTAACGTTTACAACGTTTTATTTTCTAAAAGATTGTAATGTAATCTGTAGTACATGTACATCTACAAGCTAAATTAGGGATGGCAATGATGATGATTATTGTGATGACGATACAAAACTACCATATAAATTGACTGCACTACTACGGGGTGATTTATATTTTTTGACAGAATCATGCAATTGCAGGGTAGAAATTATGAGCATAATTGAACTGTTATTTGGTTATTTCCAACGTTTATAAAACCGTAAGTATATGGTTCCAAATTAAAACCGAACTAACAACTTTGGAGATGGTTTTTTCATGGTTCTTGTTCTTTCTTTGTAACAGTCAACAGTATAGAAATGTGAGGTCTAAAATTAATTTGTCCTCAAGTGAAAATGTAATACATGAATTAATTTTTAATGTTGAAAGATTTTGAGGAACAAAGTATCAAATATTATTATCAACTCGTCACTTAAATCAGTTTCGAATCAATGGCATTCAATGGTTTCATTTCATGACATTTTTTATGAAAACCTAATTCTTGAACTTGAATTTCAAAATCGTTCTCTTTCTCTTGTAATTGTCATCCTATACATTTATTTACAATTTTTAAACTCATTTAATCACATTCATCAGCAATGAAATTTGTCAATTTCTTCCCCATTTCAGACAAGTTGCAAGTGTCACAAAGAGGACATAATAATTCCGAAAATCCAGGTTTTGAGAATTTGATGTTATTGGGGAAATTTGAACCAGGAACTTGGAAGGCCATCGACTCACTCGATATTTACCAAAGCAAAAGCAAAAAGGAACATGTGAAATTTTCCTTGCCTTGTGGATCAGTTCAATTCAGACTGCACGAGAAGCAGGCGAAAAAATATAGAACAAGAATAATATATTTTTGCACGATTCGAATTCGAATTGCTATTTCTTTCGTGTGTCGTCGTGTCATATTCCTAATTTACAATTCACAATTCATTTAATACTCAATATTGAACTTGATATTATTCATTATTATTGCCAATTATGAATTACAAATTATCAGGATAGGAAGCACAAATTATAAACCCGAAATTATTTTATTTGAAAATCCAGTCTGTGTAACCTGTAACCACGGTGAACAGGTAACCAGGTGTTTGGAGAGAGAAAAATGTTTGAATTGGACTTAGGAAAATCGTCTGTTTATTCCTTCATCATTTTCTTATCATCCCTAACCTTTCGAATTATCATTTCTTATTCTTTGTATTCCGTTTTAAATATTTCTTCTCCCGTCTCCATGTAGCACTGTACACTGACAAGGTGCAAGGAGGGTCAACGTCACAGTTGGTAAGAACAACAAATGTATAACAAACAAACACAATTCAATTCACAACTTCAAACTTTGAATTGATTTGATTTTTGATATTAATTAATTTATACACATACGTCATACGTACGTCATTGTGTACGTACGATGCTTCTCATTCTGATAACACAGTAAGGTGTGTTTGAAAATGTAGCCGAGATCAGAGATGAAACGAAAGCTTTTTCAAAATCAAAAATAAAAGAGGGTTAGTAGATTGAGGACAAACAACTCACAATTCAGCCATGCTAAAATTTAATTGAATATAAATGATTTACTGTTTTGGAAATAGCTATCATTCTCGCATATTTGCATTCTTTTCCAATGATCTAATGTTCTTGTTCTTTTTAAACTTTGTTTACAGTGTAATGTGAATTTAAATTCAACGGAAGACAACATAGACTGTAGATTGCAGTAGTTGGAGCATCGGTCCGGTAATCGATGTAAAATCAAAAATGGCTAGCTCGAGAAGAAAACATTCCATGCCCGAGGTTCGATCTGATCCATCTTCTCGGATGAGGTTAGTAATCATGACAAAGATTTGCAATTAAAATTTAACTGTTGTATATATTTAAACATATACATACTATGATACTATGTAATAATGTCAAAATTTTCCATTGTAGCGACTCAATTTATGCAGGGGGGGATGGCAACAAAATCAAGGTGAATAGAAGAGATGGTGTGAATTCGAGTAAAAATTGTGATACTGATATCCCATCCGTTCCTGGTTCTACGATGAAGGTACTCCCAAGGGATCGTGATAATGTTCGTCGGAATGTTCAGTAAGTTTTCTTTACCAAGATTGATTGCGTAATTTTGACATGTTTGAATTCGGCTGACATATTTTACTCGTATTATAGCTCCGCGGTTGGTGATGGTGATGTCCAAGCGGTTGAAGTCTTACGACAACCATTGCTCAAGTATCCAAACGAGGATAATCCCTTGGTTTGGTACAAGTACTTGATGGAACTTGAGCAATATGTTCGGAAGCGATTAGATAGCTATAAAAACGCTGAAGATTTTTATAGGGATTCCGAGGATATTCTACAAATATGGTATGCAGTTTAATTTGCGATGACTTTCACCAATTGTTTGACTTTAATTTGTTGAAAATGGCATTGCATCAGCTTATATAAAATCTATGTTTTCCATTTAGCCGTCACATATTGGAAAGTGCAAAGAAGATATTTCTATTAGATCACCGCCATTACGTCAAGTATTCCGTGGATCAGAAAGTTTGGAAGACTGCCCTGTATGATATCATATCAATCATACGGCAGGGAGATCAGACATTTTCTGCAAATAAAACTAAGAATTCCGCCCAAGAAATCGCAACTACTAAACTTGTTGAAATGGTTAGAATAACGAATTAAAAATTTAATTTATTGAACTTTAAAAAAAATTCACTTCCAAAGTTGCACTTTGCACAGTAATATTGTGTAAGTGTAATGCAGTTTAAATATCCAATGTTGTAAATTCCCAACAGTTGCTTTCAAGTTCCCAATCTCAACATTCTCAACTAATTGTAAATAATTTATCAACTCCTTTGTTCTACAGGGGTACAGTCATTTTCAGGATCTCATTCAGGCTTCTCAAGCTGCTTTTTCAATTGATTTGACGGCCGTACTCAATAAAGCTGACTTTTTAAGCGATTGTTATGCTGAAATGAAGCTGTCTGTTGAACTTATTTATAAGTTCTTCGTATATATCGGTGACTTAAATCGATATGGAATGATAATGAAGCCGACTCGGTTTTATCGACAACGAGCCCTTAAGTAAGTTCTATTATCCGTTACTTTGTTATATTCAAAATAAAAGTTACCCGACATCATAGGTAATTAGTAGTGATTTCTGATCTGTTTAAAGATTGGCTTTTAATTTGCTTCTAGTTATTATGAAATGGCTCGTTTATGCGACGTTCAGAAAGGCAGAGCGTTTAATCAACTAGGAATTATTGCAACTTACATGGTAATTCTTCCTTACACTACTTTACTTTTATCTTGCAGAATAAGTTTTAATGATTGAAATACATTTAGGGAGATACGATCGGTATCGTTTACAATTTTACAAGAGCTTACATAGCTCCAGTACCTGCCGAAGGATCTCGAATGAAACTTCTAGATATTTATGATTATGCGTATAAAGAGGTAGAGACTGCATCTGATTATTTTACTAGCTTATTATGTTGAGTTATGTTATAGCCTTTCAAGGCATGTGATGATAATATGACGAATGAACGATGACCGAACCAATAATGAAGAATATAATTTTTTATTTTAGCACTTGAAGTTGAAAGATGGTTGGTGGTATAGTTTGTCTAAAACTGTAGATAAATACGTTCGATGGGAACGAAATTTTAAGCGTCAAATTTGGTTGTACCCTCGGAATAAGAAACGCCCTGAACCACCGCCGCTAAAAAGTGATCCGCCAACAAAGGAACAACATATTAAAGCTTTATCGTCTTCAGAGTTATTCAACAGATTTACCACCACTTATGTTTTGTTTCTGGGAAAAATGTTCACAAAAATTGGGTAAAATTCTATACAAGTGCAATTCTTTCGGTTTATTAAAATTAAAATGGGTTGCAACTTTAATATTTGTAGGATGGATTCCTTGGATGAGGTAGCCGAAGAATGTTTGGTGTATTTCGAAGGGCTCCTCAAAGCGAATTTAAAAATATCAAATTCGCGTATTGCTCAAATTGCTGGCATGCTCGTTTATATTCTGGATTCCGTCGATCTTAAGGGTATTTATTTTAAGTAAAAATGAAATGATAAATTTGGATAATATTCACGATTATGTTTCGAATTGTTTAGATTGTCGGTTAAATGGTCAATATTCTCAAATGAAGCATATCCGGACCATTGCTGTTCAATTTCTGCTGGAGATGTTCAGTATCGTTGCGGAACGGCTTCTAAAGTTGACGCTACTTTCAGATTGGGACAATCCGCAAATGGAATTTTTAAGCACTGCACTCATGGTTTACAAATTACACATTCATTATATGCTTATGTAGAGCCCTTTAACTCGGCACGGTTAGATGTTTGCAGAATGCTTAGAAAAGTTTTTACCAAGATAGAAATGATTGAAGTTGAAATGAATGTCAGGATTCTGCAAACGTCTAATTTCACATGCATGGGGTAGTAGAGTGAAGTGTAAAGCAATAAAATGTAGGTATTAATGTTTTAGTTATGGTGCGATTGGATGAAGAGAAATCGTTCGGATTGGATTCACCCTCACTGCCGTCCCAAATTCAGCATAAGGTAAATAAGTCTCTAAATGTTTGTATTTTACTTCGTATCGTTGGATACTTAATATCAATATGTATTTTATTGTCAGGCGGTTGGAATTGAGTCGCGATAAAAATAAGAAGAACTTAGGGGATGACGTCTGGATAATCTTTGCTCAATTAATGACTCGGTTAGAGGTGATATTAAACCGTGTTAACAAATATATCTTCCCTTCAGTCAGCAAGATCCAACGTGAAGATTGTAATATTGAGTTATCTCCACTTCCGGAAGTGATCGTGCTACAAAAATTCAGTTCCTGCATCCTCAGTCCTGTTTATAAAGTTAAATTCTTTTCCAGTGGACGATTTTCTGAGGTACTTAAATTTTTGTTTTTGTTCAAAATAAAGTTAGTGCTTAATCAAAAAATGTATTGTTCGTTTAATTTTGTTATATTTTCCCGAACAGACTCGAGCCCATGTTTTTATCCGACTCAATACCGTCCGCTCCTTTGGGTCGGAGTATGCAACCAAAAAATATAGATTACTTTCTCGTAGAAAGAGCTTGTATAATGCATTCCGGTACAGGAGTGTGGTAAAACTGGTGCCTCCGCCAAATGACTCAGTTTCATGTGGGTTAGATGAGGTAGGAAATATACATACTTATTTCTTTCCCTTACAATTTACAAACGACAAAAACATGATTTTTTTAAAACTCACCTAACCACTGTCCTATTTATTAAATTCTCTAATTCCAAACCCCCCAAGTCATGTACAATAAAAAAAAAATTCCAATTTTGTCATAGCGCCATTTCCTGTATTGGGCCGAGGAGCTATTTGCAAAAAAGGAGAAGTTTAAAGTTCTGCGTCCAGATTGCAATTCTGCTAGAATTATATTACGGAATAAAATTAAAGAAGTTCGAAATGCTCCTCCTCCATGTCCAAAACATCTAGTCCATAAGGTAATATTATATTTATATATCTATATAATGCACAAGTATTAGTTGTCGGCATACGGTTACTTTGTGTCACATGTCACATTAGTTTTTACAATTTTTTTTTTTTAGATATGGTTCCTGCTAGGCGAAAGTGGCTACCATGCTGACATTGTAGTGAAGCCACTAAGAGTAATTTTGGATACCAACTGTTTTATACAACAATTTGAATGTGTTAAGAAACTACTGCAGTATTTTCATCGTCCAGTTTTGTTACCTGTTTCAGGTAAATACAATGGCTTCTGTTTAAAGTTTGAAGTATATAACGACAATTAGTCATCCACGCTATAATTTTCTGTAGTGGTATTGGAGCTAAAAGGATTATCAAAAGGGGGCCTAAGAACAAGATACAGGGAAAGATTTAGCAAGTTGGATACCCCGGAGGCACTTGAGAAATTCAAGCAAGGCAATGAAACGGCTGAAATAGTTAAAATAGCATTGGAGTTCATCAATTCGAACATGAAGTACTTCCAAGTAGTTACCACTACTGGACGTGTCTTAAAACTCGCGAATATTTACGAACGAATACAAGATGATTTTTACAACCCAAAAGAGAGGAACGATGATCGCATTCTAGATACTTGCCGATTTATTGAAGGACATGACAAGGAACTTCGAGCTAGAGACACTCCAAGACGAATATTTAGAAATACCGTATTGTTAACTGGAGACCGCTGTCTTCGTATCAGAACATCAGTACTTGATATACCTGCAAGAGATATTAAAAGTTTTCTGTATTGGGTCGCTGTACAAACGCATCCCATGACTCCAATGCAGCAGTCGCCATTCATATACCGGAAACATGGAAAATGGAAGCACTGGAAGAAGTTTTAAGGGGAAGCTGCAATAGATCCGGACAATCGCAGAGATTGAAAACAAGAGATTTACATTTTTTTTAAATATCAGATCATTCTCGTATCGCTTTTTAAGACTACAGATATAATAGATATACAATACAGAATTGTTGTATTGATGCCATGATGTATCTTGAACCAAGTAATCCATAAGAAGTGCTTCAATTTCTGAATAAAACCATTATAGTGCCAAAACGTGATTAAATAGTTGAACCAAACCTGCAAAATCTTCCAAATGTACTACAAATGAACGGTGCGCTACGGCAAGGGAGGTCGGAAGTTTAATTTCCCAAACACTCGGTTTAATTATTAATTAATCTACTAAATTACAGTAAAATGTAATATAATCACAATATTATTATTGACTAATTACACCGGGAGTATTTAGCTACTTATATTTTCGTGCCGCAGACTGCATTCCGGGTTATGAAAGATTTTGCAAGTAGGAGATGAACTGTTGTATCTATATTTTTTACTCGGACACGGGTCAGTTGTTTCTAGTTGCTGTATGTAAATGTAATGAATTATCTTTTAATATATTTATGTATATCCTTAAAATCTTCGAAGAATATCGTTATAAGTTGATTTAAGACAAAACTAATTATATTCATCTTCTTTCTACTTCTGGACTTTCTAACGAATCTGGCATAACTAATTAATCTGTCCGTTTTCTGAATTTCGGTTATGTATTTTAAACACGATTTTGGCCTGACCAAGAAAATCAGTCACTCATTTCACAAATTAAACTGTGCAGTGACTTTTTATAAACATTTTCAAGTAATAAAACAAAAAGTTTAAATGCTTTTTCTAATTTGCTTACATTGCATGAAAAATGAGTACATACTTGTTCTTTGCATTTTGAAATAATCATAAACGCAACTTGATGAACCCTGCATTCAAAATCTGCATAAGATTTTTGACAAAATAATCTTCTGTCGGGATTTAAAAGGATAATTTGAACGGTAGATGTTACAGAAGTGGTGTACTAATTACAACGGCAATTTGAATGACATCTAAAGCGTTTCTAGAACGGATTTAATAAAAAGTTTTAAAAACATTCCAGGTATTTTTATGCTTAGAGACTTTTGAATTAAAATTCAAATATTAATTTAATATTGCTTCGTATTTTCAAGGATGAAAAGGTTTTATTTATTTGGCTTTCGATATATATGAGGGGAGCTAGGCTAGACAGGTTGTTTCGCTCTATAAGAACTAACATCGGAGGCTGCCATGTTTTGTGTTACGACGGGGAGAGTGGTGGGTCTGAAACATTGTCAAGTTTGCGTTTTGTGTTCATTGGTTTTCTCCTATTCGCCTATTTGTCTTAAATCTACAACTACTTTTCAAATCAACCCTTAAAACTTAAAACCCCAGAATCATTCTTCAAACGTATTTTTATTCTCCGTTTACCGTCTGAACTTGGAACGAGACATTGTCTAGTAGTATTGCTTCCGTCAAAAATGGGTTCAACTGTTGAATTTAGCAGTTTTGTCACACATTTAAGCTAAAATAGTCATATAGTTAACTACGATTCTATACCATCAACACCAATTATGTTTCTTTCCAATAGAGACATCAGTGTAAATGTAATTCAAGTTTATTACCCATAAGGAGCCTTGAATGATCGGGTGGTTTCCAAAAGTATGAAGATGAAGAATTTATTGATCATCTTAATTAAAAGGCCATCTGTATGCATCATTATGCAGATATGCAGGGACAGGGTTTCCTCCATCATAAATAAGTTACTTTTAATTAAATAAATTTTTCCTTCGAAACTCATGACAGAACAGCATTTGAGTGTCAGTTGGTCACTTAATTTGTCTTAATATGCAATCATTCTGACTAATTTAACTAACGTACTCCATACGACGAGGTTTCGGTTCGTATTCCCACAAATGAAGTTTATTAATTAAAGGGATACCTTCTCATATTTCTCATTATGCACAACAAAATGTTTTTCAATTGTTTTGTCACGAGAAGTACAAGGTTGTATGGATCATGAATTTCTGAAAAAGAGAATCTCGCATTAACAGACCCATGCTAATGCTGTACCGTCTGGTGTGTCTTCTTAGAGCTTGATCATTCCGTAATTGTGATCCAACTCAAAAGTTTCTGTGCGGATACATGTATCCTAATTATAAAGTATGTATTTTAATGACATACGCAATTAATTTATAAAATTCCAGGGTCCGATAGACAGGGGATGTTTTTGTTTTTTAAACGAACCAGACTTGGCTTCCCAGTGGTCTGCGATGATCCCATCTTCTCATTATATGACTCATGATATTCTACTGTAATTAATTAGGATTAAACACAAATGCGTTATTGATCCTGATGTGATTCCTATATTTTTTTGGCTACTTTTATCAAAAATATCTCGTGAAACTCGTATCAAGAAACACGAATCGTGAGGTTGCAAACACCTAAGACATTAGCAATCAGGTAAACAGGACGGTCACGACGAATGTATAGAAATTGCGTAATTATCGTAGACGGGTAGTCCTCCAGTCTTGGAGCTTCACTCGAAGAATTTGGCATACCTGCTTTTGTATCCGTACTCGCTTTACTGATGAGATGACATAACCTACCTGAATTACTGCTACGCCTGTTGTATCTGAGAAAAATGAGGCATTAGATTAACCGTGTCATAATTCCTACATGACTTTAAACTAGACAAAACGGACAGGGCTTCATGTCGGAATTAACTATTCACGACATCCATTTGCCAAGTACCGAAGATACCATGCATGTACCGGGTCAGTAGTAGGAGTTGGCAGTTTGGCACAGGAACGTACGGAAATTTATAATTACCATATCGCATACTATTCGCCAATGCATGGGCAATTGGACAGGGGACTGGGACAGCGACTCCAAATAATTACACCAGGATAGAGCCGATGTCTCAAAACGACCGTTCAAAACAGAAGGATTTTTTTGACAAATGTAACAAAGGACAACATTGAAAAAATTAAAAAAAACACTAATACTAACAGGACAAATAATATTTGTCCTGTTAGTATTTTTGTTTTTTTGTTCTGGATATATTATATCCAGAACAAATTATGCGAATGACAAATACAAAATTGTCAGAAATTTAAGTATGTATATGGTGTATGGTATCTGGCGTCGTTTTATAGTTTTTCGCAGTATAAATCTACTTGTCCTACATAAATTACGCTTGATGAGGTTCCCGTTGCCGGCTGAACACCGATTTTCCAACTAAGAAACAAATATAGGACTTCTTAGGAATTGCAAAAAATTGTGGCCCCAAGGAAGGAGATAACAGACATCACATCGGTGTCCCGCCCATGCATGCACAAGTGTTAAGTTTTAATGTTGAAGCCTATTCAATTCAGCCTACCTACCAAATCCACATTTAACCGTTGAACCCCCAATTATTCAGCAATAAAAATACCGGTGCAAAAAATTGACGCCTAATATTAAATGCAGACCGTTTCTTCCGGAGACATAAAGTTTCTTGACCATCAATTTATGTCATCATAGCAAATGGGACGACAAAAGGCATAAAAATGTCAGATTATCACCGAAGCGTAGAATTGCTTGAGGGGAATAATCTTTGATTCCTAATCAAGTTTCAAAAATGGCCAACGATGAATCAAAACCCTGCTTAAAGCTCTCAATCATTTCAAAGCCCGTAAAATTCAACCACCCACTCCCTAATGAATATATATCTCAATTTACTCAAGTTCAAGATTTAAGTTTGATTATTCAATTATAATATTATAGTTTAATGACAAAATGGGGAAGTGATAAGCCCTGAGATCATTCGCTTATTTCTATCTATAGCCATAGTGCTCAACAGCCGGAAGAAAATAATTCCATATATGATATTTGATTCTTCTAAACCATTAAAATAATGTCTGACGTAATGCGGCTTTTTCATGAATGCATTATTTCTTTAATTTTCTACTGAAACGAATGTAAAGGCGATAAAATCATAATTTTGAAATAAATAACAAATCTACTGTGATTCAGTTTTGATGTACCGGTGTGTTATTTCCCATGTGGTCTGTTTTATTCTTTGCTCTCAATAAAATAGATTGGACCGAAGATGTGTTGCTTTTCCGAAGGATCTTTATTATTCCATTGTGAAATTGTGATACATCGTGTATTTTTTTTCTAGGATTGTGGATGACAGAATTTCTTGAAAATCTTGTACCTTTGGATCTCTCTCGCGCGTTTGAAGGCGTATTTTCGACAACCCTTTTCATTTATTTTAAATTTAACTTACTTAGGCTAAAATGTTCTATATCTTCCAGTTGCATTGTTTCTATTATTATTAGGCATCAATTTCGGATTTAAAAGTTTGTCTACATCGACTATGTCATTCACCCTTTATATTTACATAAGTTTATTATGTCATTTTCTAAATTTTCTTAGCCTTCCAACACTTCCAAGCTTGCCAGGACTGAAATCGGACAGTCGGTACTCTGTACTCTGACTTACAAAGTCAGTGTGGCATTTATTCGGCAGACAGATTAACAGATTGCCAGTCTAGCAAGTGAGCTACTGAGCATTCATTTTAGTTTGGGAAGACTGCCCGATATTGTTGATACCGTCTTTGAAGTTGAACTTTCTTTGTCTGTGTCGAAAAATATTATATTCCATTACTTTTGGAGACGTGATACAAAATAATACAAATCTGATTGACTAGAATGCTTTACATGCTGCCATCAGGAAAAATACCGGCCCTCTATCAAGACTTACCCCTGTCCATTAACTACAAACTGCATTATAGGCACACTGTTATTGCATTTATTGGATCGCCGGTATTCTGATAATTACAAGCAGACTTTAATATGCAATAAATATTATTTTTTATGGATGTGCTACACCGTTAAGTGCGTTTGATATTAGCTAATGACCCTCCACATCCTCCAACAAATTCGTAAATACCCCCCTCCCTCCGCGAATAAATCATAATCATAACCAACTGCAAATGTAATTTGTTAAAAGACTGGAAGTGGGTGACGTAAAACCCCACGAAAAAAGCGTCAAATAACGTTTAATGTCGTTGACCCACAATTGGTAGAGTCGGGTTAATATTGTTAATAAATATTCCTAATTTTCCTCAACCCAGGAAAAAAGTAGTTTATAAGTCATTGAATGTGGCTTTTCAATCTTTTCAACATTGTATCACGTAAGGTTGCAATTTTAAAAAGCATTGTGACCTTTTCAGTAGACCATTGCAATTTGACTTGCACAGCCCTTCAACGAACTGAAATTCCACTGGGAGGTCATAAATGGTTTCCGAAAGAGAATTTGAATATGTACAACGGTCCGAGAGTTAGAGGCCGAACAGGCGGACCGACGGACAGACAAAGCAAATCCATTGAAGGACTTCATGGTTTCATAACTTTTGCTGTTTCGTTCGTTTCTCAAATTTCATTTCTTATCCTCGTGTGTGATTGTGTGCTATATGAGCCATGGGAGATGCATCGTCATTAGTCATTATATGGTTTTGTTTTTATTTTCTCCGGTTTTTTTAATGTCATCTAGATTGAAATAAAGCTTCTACAAATTCTAAAAAATATTGATTCAAGAGACCGCAGAAAGCAATCAGATACACCAATACATATGTAGATACACCTACTAATAGCAGTTCGAATACTCCAATGACAATTTACGTCAATCCTTTTATGAATCAGTAGGCCGTAACAAGACGAAAAATTCGGACTCAGAAATTAGTTTACCACACCTCAACACTATGTCCTGCATCATGTTTCTTGTTGATAAATACTAAAATGACTCCGGGGGCTTGCTTCCGATGTTTTATATTTCATCCGAGTATTTTTTAGGCGAATCGGGAAGATTGGCGACACCGTCGACACTTTATTTGCATTGGACCCAAGCAAAGTGAATGAAAAAGTCTAGTTGTAAATGACAGTCGGTAAATTTCAAGTAAATGTGAATGAGTCAGCAGGACGTAATGCTTTTTACAAGTGTAAGCAAGCACGATCCGAAGGTGTAACAGTACTAACAAAATCAGAAGTTTGCCAGCTCGTCGTTGTCGCATCTCACCTCATGGACTTTGTGGACTTTTCAGGTACGAATGAGCCATGCAACTCCACAACACAACGTGGAAAAAATCTCAAAACTATTAGTTGCATCTCATCTTCGGTCATGAAAATACTTATTCCTGTAGTGGACAAGCATATATATTGGACAATTATTTAACAATGTCTCTGTGTCACTACTTCAGAAGACTTAAAACCTCAAGCTCACCCACACCTGCACAAAATAAATAAACTCTGGGCATTTGGCCTAGACAAAGCTATGTTAACGACTTTATGGTGGAAAAGTGTCAGAATTTGAGAAGGCTGTACTCAAGGTTGCCCTGTCTTGTTTAAGCTAACTGAGAGTCTCATATCTAGGAAATAATGAATAATTTCATATTTTCGATTCCATCGTTTTTGACTAAGATTTTGTCTATTCATGTCATCTCCATGATTTCTTAGTTTTGTTCCGTTGTTCTTTGAATCCATTCGTGAAATGACACTTGAAAAATGATACTGCTCATTGCCAGTAGGACAATGGATGGGACTTAAAGATATTCCATATTATAATAATGGTAAGGTTCTATCCTATCTTATCCAAGAATAGAACCATACCATTATATCCTTAGTTCCTTGGTGAGCAAATAGTTTTATGTAAGCGTTTCAGTTATAATTAAATATTTAAAGAAGCTTTCAGGAAGGTGAGAAAAATTCAAAGAAACTTGCCATATTATGGTAAGAATTCTTCCCGTACCCAGATCATTTTCCAATTGAATGAAAACATGACAAGAAATTTTGCTTCTATTGCGAACTGCGAAGGTATTTCTTGTAAATTGAAACCATGCTTTGGTAATAATTACCTTTTCAGGAACAGAGAAATAACTTCATCTACCTTGGAATTCTCTGTCTTTGCATTATTATTAGATATTTTCCATTTATTCTTACTTTTAGTTGAATCAACAAAGAAAATTTGCTGTTGACGTCAATCTCAAAGCGTTATTAAAGGCAATGTAATGTTCATATTAATTATCTATAGCGGCTAGAGAAATCCCTTAACCTTCAACCTTCGGCGACCTTTCACAAATTGCAAGTCTACAGTACATAATTCGACAGAGGAAATGGTTGCAAAGGAGCTGGTTAATGTAACGGATTTGAAATATTTTGTGGTAGACCCGTTTCCAGCATACATTAAGTCTTTTTGATAATCTAGATTTCTTCATCCCAATTTCTTCGAATCTATATCGGAGCGATTTCATGGACATTCGATTATTTATGCATTATTCTACTGCTCACTGAGTTATGTATGCAGAGTAAATTGGATAAACCATTATCCCAGGTAAAACCAAACTATTTCGTCGATACCGGCTCTCAAAATCAATTCCACTGCTATTGTAAATGTAATGGAATAATTATGTGTATAACTAGCTTACTAAACTATCCATTTATATGCGTCCTACGCATAAAATAATGTGACCGATTTCATGCAACGTGTCTTGAGTTTTGACTCGAAGAACATACTTGGTGACCCTATGTCAAGTCGTTTTCTACCTGCAAGGACAGAGCGGGGGTAGTGCAGCCAAACAGCCAGGTCATTGGCATAAAGTGTTAAAAACACTTAAGTTTAAAAAACTGTTCGAATGATGCAACCACGCTTCAAATGTAAAATCACATCCGATCTCAAGTGAACGGATTATTTATTTATTACCTTATCCAATTATTTAGTGTACCCCCAACTAAGCCAAGGTTTCATTATATTTTCCATTAATATTAAAATATTAAATACATCGATAGGTTATAAATAAGACCAGCTTTAGATGTCAAAGACCGAGAGAGCGATTCCAAACGTTGATCCTGAAGAAAAGCATTACTAAATTTTTAACTAGGAATAAGATAGCATGGAGAATAGTATATTATAGTAGTAAAATAATATCACAATTACTGTTTGTATTTACGGCATAAAAGGACAATTGCTCAACTGACACTACGGCTTTTCCACAACCGATTCTGTGTCACGTCACTTTAAATTCCATATAAGTTGATGCTGCCAGGGAGGGATTGTGAAGAGAGTGTCGGCAGAGTTCTCACGATTAAAAAGATCACACACTTTTATACAGTTCCGTACTTTGAAATTTCGTTTATCTGTAACAAAGCCTCGTATAAGTGAAATTAAAATATCTTCTTATGCATTATTAACGTCTTTGCTCCGAGAGCTCGTTTTGTACTATATCCATGTATTATAATATAATATAACACCGACAATATATGAACAGGTTATCATGGCTGGGAATCTCGGAATGCGGATCGGTGTGGGTTGCATGTAAATTTATTATGGGAAGAGAAAAATAAAAATAATAATATCGTATCGGCTTGCTAGTACCGTAAATCTCGGTATAAGGTCCCACCCTTCCTAAATAAGTTTCCACTTGAAGAGAGTTTCATGAAATTACCCTTGACAAGTCTCTCTCCGGCGTTTTTTAAATCTTTTAAACCCGACTTTTAAAAAATCATCTAAAAATACACCTAAGCGTTGAAGATAGGAGGTATGTTGAGATGAGTCTAGATTTCAGTTGTTCTTTTGCCATTAAATAGCACCCTTCCCTTTCTGAGGTTTTCAAAATCTAACTCCCCCGGGGGCTTATCTCAAGATTTACGGTGTATTGCAAATCTCGAGTTTGAAGTGCAAGGGTGAAAGGCTAAATGATGTTTTTTAGTGCAGGAGAAATAACTGGATGGAAAAAAGCCTGTAAATAAATAACGGTAACTGCAAATAAAAAACTCGAGTTGGGCAGAGTGAGAAGAGAAAAGCTTCAAAAGCAGTTGATTTAATGATGCCATTTCAATCAGCATGGGGATATGGGAATTTAATTCTTTATTTCTGTATCCCAGGTAAGAAGTAGGAAGGAAATACTTCATCTAATTTCGTTTGTCTTTCAGATTCAATTGAAGCCAGCCTTTTAAATGTCTCGCTCTTTCGTGCCTTATCCCACAAGTACAGTTGGGAAATTCATCTCGTCCTCATAACACTCTTATCCTCCTTTTCAATATAATTATTATAGGAATACTTTGCCTGCCTATAAATATTATGAACCCTAATGTTCCCGATTCACTTCTGCATGCATCATCAACAGAGAAGAGCAAATGAATTCGCAACACAAAAAACTTCCTTAACGGCTTTTTCCATTACTGCCCTTCGTCGTCCGGCAGGGAATCCATTTAGAAAATCTCTTTCACGTCCGCAGATCTAACTGAACCCTGTCCGAAATCCCATTCAAGATGGAATGACGTTTTTGATTAACACCGGACCTCGATTTGTAGCCCTAATTCCACCACCCACCTTTCAACTCAGCCATCTACATCTTCATAACAATCTCATTATTTGCCAACAAGTTCCGTGGTGAAAAATTCGGGTTCAGGCGTCAGATTCTGCTTATTCTAGTTTAAAATTGCGTGGATTATCTACAGGTAGACAAGAGCCAGAAGAAAGGACCTTATAGGGATGGGTGCTATCAAAGCTTTGTGTTGCATCTGATTTTTAAATCCTATGCTATCAAAACCAATCAACTATTGTATGAATTGTATTCAGAAGGAAATAAATAGTAGTAATAATGCAATGCCTTTCCCATTCGTTGGACATGAGAGGATCTGCACATCTTTTTGGAATTTCTTAAGTATGATAGAGGCATCACATCGTTTAACCCTCCAAACATTCCCAACTGCTACCTCATTTGTTGTAAAAAACGCAAATCATGCAGGAATACAAATACACAAACAATTTCAAGGAGGAGATGATATCACCGTCAATTAAGTAAGTCGCATTTGTACTATGGAATGAAAGGAATTTAAAAATACGGAGAATATTGATCGAACCGTGAAGGAATTCAGGCCAATATTATTTTTACAAAAACGAGTTAATTTTCTGTTCAGATTGGGATTCCCCAGCAGTATTTTTGCTAAAACCCATGGATTTTAATTTTACTTCGGTAGCTATAGAGGTAGAATCCACGAATGAGCTCACAAATATTATATCATAACGAACAAAGCAACGATTCCCTACTGGACTTGAAAGGATACAACAGCCTTATTATTCGCAAGAAAAATCGAGAGTGAATTGTTGCAAGGTCTAAAGTCTAAACGGATTGTAAGATTGGCGAGATAGTGTAATGAAACCCTATATAAGAACCACAGAAACAGGAATTTAAATGACTCAAATGCCGATTAGATCTCACAGGATTTACCTGCAATTCTTGCAGGGAATGGAAACCGGAACTCTGTAGAAGATAAGTCCGATTAGCCAAGACAACCAATAATAATACTAAAACATTTCTTGAGTAGATAGAATTGTTATTTTTTCGAGTTATTCCTTAATAAGCCGATGAGGCTGGGATTACGTTAAGCAGTTATGCTGCTATGGACAATTGCACATTGACATCATACAATATCATAAGCGGGATGTAACAATGTAAACAGCAATGGGCTTGGCTCTTTAAGTTGTATGGGAAATAGCTAGTAAACGTGTACGGAAGCGTGACCAAAAAAGCACCAGAATCTAGTAATTATTATTGTACCATTCATCATAAGCTCCTGAAATCATCAAGAGACACAAGGACTTCAGTACTGGACTCTTCGTTTTAACGTATGTATCACGAAGCTGTATACTAATATGAGGTCATGACTGTACCCGCAAATATCTTACATAACTTTTTATCCAAGAATCGATAACACTTAAACTTGCTTTTTAAAAATACATGCTTCTGTTCCGAACATTGGATGTTACTTCTGTTATCTCGGCACATTCCACGAGCTTACATAGCTTTAATTACACGCTATTTCAGAGGAAGCCTGTTAGTTTATGTGAATTAAAATAGACGGAAAGTGAAGACTTGCATCATTCAAGTCATAACACATTACATATACTATTGTTAGTATTGCAAGCCGCAGGTTTGAATCAAGTCAGTGGATGACCGTCAGTTCAAAGCTGTATGGAAATTTGGAAATAGCTTAATTAGATGATGATCATCATGATTCATCAAGCTAAGAAGGTAATAAATTATTTGAGGTAAACCAAAAAAGTTCATCCTCTGCAGCTCTTTATGATTACATGTCTGAGGATTTTTATTATTTCATTTGATCATCGAAGCATATATTTTGCAAAACTCTC
The DNA here is from genome assembly GCA_906901685.1 of Desoria tigrina. Lineage (NCBI taxonomy): Eukaryota > Metazoa > Arthropoda > Collembola > Entomobryomorpha > Isotomidae > Desoria > Desoria tigrina. Next base: position 13,304,581 of record CAJQTU010000004.1, read on the forward strand.
CAACATCTTCACAGACTCCGATTCCTTTTCAACCTCATCGACCGAAGAAGAGCAAAATTTTTTGAGGTTGATGATGTTTAGTTTCTTTGTGCCAGGGAGGGACGGGAGGTCCTTTGCACGTTTTTATATTTTAATCCAAAATCTATCTATTGGTTTATACATATATATATATATATATATATATATATATCATATGAAGTCTGCTGTTTACAACAATACAATAATCATCCACGTCTCCTATTATTCTTCCTTTTTCGGTAAAATAATTCTACCTCCTCGCGTCTACATAACTGCCTTTGGATGACTATTAGTTGGTGGAAAGGCCAAAGATATGAGGTTTTTTAAATTCGCCTAATCTTGGAATTATTAAATGAACGGTTCCACTGGGCTACCTGTTTACTGCCTTATCCCTAGCACCGTACAATAAAAACGAAAAGTTACTAATCACTTTCTTAACAACCCTCCAGCTCCTGCTGACTCTCAGCTTCCTTGATATTATTATTTCCCTTTTACGAGACTCACTCTCCTGTGCAAAAACTTGCATTTACACTCAAAAGATAAACTTGATATTTAAGACCATTGTCTTCTTCTTTGTAGTTTACCTTCGAATGCAATGTACTTTCTGCACAAGTGGCAACCGTCTAAAGGCCGACGGTTCTAGCAGAATCATTTCCCATTTCTTCAACAATAATAATAATACAACAGCCAACCAGTTTCGCGTGCCTTTTCTACGTCCAAAATTATCTCCGGCGTTTCCGTGTCGTGATAAGACGATACCGTGATAATCACTCTCATTCACCCAACCATCCTTAACTATATGGACTCTAATCTACTAGCCATTTTTCAGCTTAAACCTTTGCATTCCTTGAACCTACTCAAAGTCAATAAAAATATCCTGCCATTGACATTGCACTTGAGACTTGAAAAGGCTCGGCTAAGAAACAGACAAGTTCTTTCTCTCTTCTGCCTGTCCACTCTATAGAATCCCTTGAATGCCTTCAAATCATTGACATTACGAGTATTACGACACCTTAAACCTAGATTTTAACCTAATTTTCAAAACACACTGATTTCGTCACAGGACAGGAGGAAGATATAAAACTCCTGTTAAGAGCATAACTGTACTCCTTTATTGCTCAATTATTCCTTCCATATCACGTAATTCCGAAAGGTGGGAGTCGACAGAGGCTAGATATCACATAAAAAATATCTCGATGAAATCTTTGAGCTGACTTAATAAATCCCAGCTTGTGTATATTGTACTAAGCTTTGTGATCTCTGATTGGAGGTGATGCCCAATACAATAGCGTCCCATATTCTAAAGTACCTTGAAATGTAAAAGCTCCATTTACGATTTAAACGGTACTAAGCACACGATTTAATAGTGATTACCTAGAGTGCCTCATCTATATTATTGATCGGGCAAATTAATTGAGTTATCTTTCCTCAAAGTGATACAGAATGCAGCGGTTGGTACGTAGGGAAACAAAACGCAAGGGCAGAATGATTGACAAGATGTTTTAAATATATTTGTATTGCCCATTATGCTCCACACTATTTCAACGGTAGGTCAATAACTTTTAGGTCAATAGCAACAAAAGCCTCCGCTACGATCATACTATAGCCGAGTGGGATAATGGAACGGTAGACGGCGAAAAAAATGGACTGATTGACTTCGTATTCAAGGTTTGGGCCGATGAAACGTTTTCAAAAAATAGTGTATGATGCCCCATCAGATAGTTATGACAGGTAAGATCTGGTACGGGAAGGCACTTCTGCCAAAGCCTTCATGAACAGTTAGATATGTCCAGCTGATGTGGTAATTACAGCTACTTCCATCCCACATTAGGAGAGTATTTCTTAATGAACGTTGGGCTTCATTTCGAGACGGTCATCGTCAGCGGTTCTCATCCCAGCAACTCCTTTGTTCCTCGTCAGTACTAAAAATACATGGAAAGCGTCGGAAGAAGCTGCAGCCTGGGAGTTAGTAGATGATATTACTATAGGAAATCATTACTTTGAGTTAGTTAAGGAGAAAAAGTCAAAGGAATCGGCGATGGAGGATGTGGCCCAATGAATCTTTGATAAAATACCTTCTACAACGTCTAGTACTTGACCATTAGCTCAAGCTCACAATGCCTAGTTAATAGAGGGATAGTCATTAACCGGTAGTAAGGATGATTGATGGATTTCAGAAAGGAATAATATTGAGGGACTCGTCATCATCCCAGCATCTTTTCTACGGAACTCGAAGAAGTCTCACTGTACACACATATTCTACACGAACTTATTCCTCTTGAATAAGAATCAACCTGTTTTTTTTATTGGATACAGCTCATCATCATTAGGATGTTGAATTTCGGGTATTCCTCCGTCTAACTCCAACTTCAACTGATGAAAGATCAATTCATGCAGGTAAATAACGGCAATCAGTGTAAGGGAATTGAATCGAATTAATATTCAGTTCCTGTCCTTTCTGCATGTTCAGTAGGTGTCTCCAAAACACGAAGGAATTATTTAATGAACAAGACGTTGGACATTTTATTCAAAGTTTTACAAGAAATTCCTTCTTCATTTGATTAAGTCATGATTAACTGCAGTTCCATTCACAGAGTTCATTTGAATGCAGTACACATACACATGCTCAATGGAAATAATTGCGTTTGCAATTGTCAACTATACTGAGGCTTTGATATTACTACAATAGTTTATTTTTAATTAATTTAATTGAGAGATACAGTTACTTCAAAAGGACCGTGAATACGGCATTAAGTGCCGCAAAAATGACTTTACTCTACTGCGATTGGGGTTAAAAATATCCCTTGGGAAGAAGACCTGACAATTTATAGTTATAATTGAATGTAGCGATTCCAAAGATATAAAAAACGATAAAAATGTAGATAACTTTGTTATGGAGCTTTATGGTTCTAAAGCAGTGTTTGGAAACCTCTGTAGTAATAAAGGTTTGAAAGCTAAATCAGTGAAAATAGGTTTTTCGATACTTTTAATGCAATTTTTTCTTGGATAAGCCAAACCAAACGTTTAACATTTAGTTCCGTTTAGATGATTAAAAAAACTCCCTAAGTTCAATTATTTCTTTTTTACGGGAACAGCCAAGATGTCGTGTGGAACCTAAATATGTTTATAATTTATGCAATAAAGCATATATTTAATGGGAGATTTAATAACTAACAAATTGTTTATAACTAACTATTAAAAGTTGTTCAATTCTTGAAAAGCAAAGAAATTAGGAAAGGCTAACGATTACGAAATAACCCGAAAAGGAATGCCAAGGATATTATATTACCTAGTATAAATAGCTCATATTTTATTATTTTATACGGTATATATAAGAATTAGTCAGGTTTAGCTTCGTCCTTTTGTTCCTGCTTGATCGATAAACACTTTGGAGGAAACATTAAATCCATGAAAAACAAAAGAATATAAGATGGTCTTACGAGTAAATAAAAGGCACTGAAACTGACTACCCAATCTTTCTCTGCCAATCAATCACGAATATATGTGGATGGTTTTGGTAAGTTATAAAGGTTGTCGGGCCAGTTGTTTGTTTTGGTAAAACAATATTTTTGCTGACCAATAAACCATAATCGAATTCATAGCCTTATATTATTTGCATATGCTATATGTTTTATATGTTTTGGATTACCCTGAAGTCGCGTTATTGCACGCCCTCGTTAATTAAAACGCAAGGGTCTAATTTTGAGGCTCCTCGATTGTCCATAGATTTCACGCCCTCGTTAATTAATATGCCTTCAAATTTTTGATAGCACCAGAGTGGATTTCGGTGGATCTCAAAAATGAAAATTAGTTGACGGTAGATAAGAGTTGGCAAGTTTGGTTAGTTCCACCTTATAAAAATTTTTGAAATTGTCTCAAAATTACCAAATATATTATAGGCCCTTCAAAAATTCATAAATTTTCTAATTTAAAACAACAAATTTTTCATTTCCATAGTACGCCCTCCTCAATAAAGCGCACTTCGAAAAAGTCTGCTTTTCCAGTATAATACGCGTATTATAACCAGACTTTAAGGTAATTATTAACAACTCTTGGTAAAAATGTAAGAAAACCACCAGTTCCGATTCAAACGATTCCAAATCCTATACCTCTCACAGCCTATAATATAAGTGCAACCCGTCTTAAAAAATCAAGTTGAGCAGAAAGTAATTTTTCTGACATTTCTCACTCGACAGCCGACTCGGGCCATAAAATGAAAGAGATAAAAGGGAAGAATTGGGAAGTAAATAGCCATTAATCCAACCATTCTGCAGACACTATTCATGTAAATGAGCTAAACTGTTGATCTGTTTATCGCCTAATAAATGAAATGACAATAGTAATAATAAGCCTATACGGGGTTTAATTCCTACCAAGAGGATGACCAGGAGGACCGGTGGTGGTGGTATGGTGCGGTGGCATAAGAAGGGAGAAGAACATGATCGAATGCAAACATGATTTTATTATAATTACGTAGATTCCTTGGCATTTCAGGTCAACCAACAATGTTCCTATTGACTGAGGAAGAATGGCTTTGTCTTACAGTAAAGACTGGAATGTTTTATGATCCTTTGCTGAATAAGTGCAAGGTCTAGGAAAGTAGGAAAGCTGGGGGGATGAGATATTTTATTGTCCGATAGATAAAAAGAGATACTAAAAAACGGAAAGATAAAAAACCAGCAACTGCATCACCTCATCTTCTTCTTCTTCTGAGGTGAATCTGTGAATAATGGACTGGGACTGTTGAGGGAGAAGATGCAGTCCTCGTCGTCGGCGGACTCGGTGAGAATGGTGAGCTGAAACTACCGTTGTCTACTTGTCTTTTCTACAATGAATGACGGAAGTGAAGATCAAGGAGAGAAGGATCAGCATGAGAAAGTTCAATTCACTTGCTGCTTTTACCACCACGGCCAATAGACCACTCTTCCTCGCCACTTGTTTTCTAACCTCCACTATTCCCCCTACCCTCACCTATAACTTGAAGTTGCAGAAGAGGTCCACTTTTAAAATCGGCTACCTTACATTCCTAGAGGAGTAGAGGACTCGTCGACAGGGCCTGTAATCAAGGAATCCAAGCCACTTTAATTGGGTCGTGTGACATGTTAGAGAAATGTTACTCCTTGACAAACTCACCTTCGTCGTAGATGATCTGAACTCTTATAGCATTGCATATCCACATCCACCCTTAGTCTTGTTTGTTACCATTCTGCCAATCAATCCATCAGAAGGGAATATATTAATTCGATTCCAACTCCTCGCCACTTGGTTCGTACTGTTCGTAGAATGACCATTGATTCCTGATCTTTTTTCGTTTATAAGGTATATAGAAATACTCGAATCCACATTCCAATCCTCACCGTTTTTACGATTGGAATTATTTTACAACGGAATTTATTGTATTAATTTTGTGGTTCATTAGAACTGCTAATAGCCTTGAATAGTGTGGTTTCACAGGACACGCCAGCTACATTGATCTATTATAAATGGTCGTAAAGAAGCGGCGTGTCTACCTGAGCGCTCTTAATGTAATATATGCATAAGTTGGAAGGATGGTTGAAAACCCGTAACGACCGAAACTATTAATATCTTCCTTGAATTTTGCATTTTTATTCGAGAGTGGACTGAGATGACCCTTTCCAGACGTGTGCAAAATCCTGGGTTGTTCAGTACTGCAGTTAGGTTTTTAATGTTTTTCATATTTTGAGCAGTATTTTTGTACTAAGGATTATGTACGGTGTTATTTTCTTATTTTTAGCCAGTTTTCCAAAAACGATCATAAATACTAAATCTGTATTTGGAAATGATTTCCGGGTAGTTTAAATAAGGGTATAGACCACAAAGATTTAATAAAATGGACATAAGGATTGTTGTAAACATGGCATTTAGCATTTTATTTCCATCATCATTTCATAAGATACAATTTTTTTTAGCATATAGCATATCTAAATCAAATTGAAGATGACGTCCAGTATATATTAAAATAAAATTGGATTTTTCTCATTAAATGCGTCGGGGTTTATTAGTTTCACTTAATTTAGGTCTAATTATAGTTCCTGGGAAATGGGACTCGCAAATCTATTTTCAAATAAGTCTTGAAAATACCGTAGGTTGTACCGTAGGTAAAATAAAAAATAATTTACAATTGATCTGGCACCCCAGAAAGCAAATACCTACCTAGATTTTATTTTCTTTTAACGAGCATCTAATCCATTAAATTTAAAGTACGGCTTTGTTTTGTAAATTATCTCCTAAATAGCAAATGCATCTTGAGGAGGCCTGTACCATTTAGATGCGCAAAAGGTCACGGTTTTCGTACTCTTATTATAGTTAATAAGGGTATTTATTCAGGTAATGTTAAATACGAGAGGAATTAGAATATTAATTTCGGAGAATATGATTTATGCTTGTCTCATAATCTCTCGTAAAAGGTCTTGGTCATCCGAGCTTGGCATTAATGAACCTTAACAAAAAGTTATTTTCCCCATCTTTTTTCAATGGAAAAAAATCCCAGTAGGAAATGCAATACCATTTAATGCATAAATGAATAGGAGAGATTTTTTAAAAAATAAATTAAAAAATATCAAGTAAATGAGGGTGGTCGATAAATTTAATTGTCCGTAGCATTCCATGCGATTTTTTTTAAGAAAAGCAAATTATTTATTGCAATAAGTAATTTGCGAATTGTAAACTAAAGATCAAATCAGCATAACTATATGGCTATATACGATATTGCAAGGTATATTTTTAGGATTGTCGAGGTTACTTATGGTGGTCCATCCTCACACGGCAAGGGTATGGACCAAGGGACGTTGGTATTGTGTGAAGATGAATTGATATGATATTAATGATAATATATAAGCATGTTCCTCGAAAAAGATGAGGATTGTGGTGATGAATGATGCTGTATTGCTGAGGTTTAAGCAAATAGTTAAGAAGATAAGCGAAGAATAGGTTGGTAATCTGAACTGCTTAGGTACCCCAGAGACGAGGACGGGTAGCTGAAGCCACCCCCGGTAACTCTTCTTCTACTTCTTTAAGAATAAGTATTTCCCTGTGTAAATTTTTTAAGCTTGATCGTGGAATTGACTTAGAAGAGGCTCAACACTAACAACGCTTCCTTCATTTGTCTCTTCGGAGTGCTCAGGATTCAACCACCTGCAAATAGCTACTAGATACAAACACAAATACTTTTTTGCCATTTGCCATTTGCTGACACTCCAATCAGCAACTGTATAAGAGCCTGCTCGAAGAACAGTCACCAAAAACCATTGTCCACTAGGATCTGTTGCTCAATTCTGGTCCACCTGTCCTACAGTGACCACACTTCCAATCAAGGCTCTCCTTGACCTCTCGATAAATCCAACTAACTTTTGTACACAGAGTCCAGAGTAAAAGGAACTAGCCCTAACTTAGAGACTTGAGACAAGCCGGTTGTCTCAATTTTGACTGAGATTTCTTGCAATCCGATTCTACCTGAGGAGGCCAGGTGAGACGGAATAATCTGAAAAATAACAGACTTTGTAGTAATTGCATCATAGATTATTAGACTTTTAGCGAATGTTCGGGATTGAGTGGTTAAATTTTGTACGACTTTAAGTGAACCCTTATTGTGACCATGAACCTTCTTTTTAGTTGAGTGCATTTTCGGTTCGGATTTGGAATTCGGATTATTCCAATTCCAAGTTTTCAGTGATTTGTTTTCCGTTGGATACCGAGTTTCTCCGCCTCCGTTCCAGCACAAGAAGTTGACATTAGCCGTGTTGTCCACGGTCTTGAACCATTTGTAAGTGATCTACTTTACTATATCGATTCCATACGTACATGTCTCAAAATACCCAAATGGCCCTATCCCAATTGATTCCATGAATCCATCAATAATGACCACTCATTGATCAAACTTCCAATTAACCCTGAAACATATTCCCCGTCCGCTCCCTACTTTTCTCACCGTTTCAGTCCTCATAAAATTCAGTTTACAGTAGAAAAGGCATATTATTCCAAATCATCAGGCCAAAGGCCAATACCTATCTAGGAGATAGTGTTTGGTTTCAATGCTTGAGGATTGTAATTTGATGGATTTAGGTTTAGTAGATGCATGACTATGTCTCAATTAATAAGTCAGAAAAAAAATCTCCCTTGGGTCAACAACAACTAATAAATGCAACGATATTATATTTCTTATAAAATATTATGCATGTTATTTCAAAAGGACTTGATGCAACTATTCTGACTGAAAATATATCATGAAGGTTACGAGCTGACGTAATTAGTAGTTTGATATTTATTGCAATTCTATGTATCTATAGAAACATTCTTGCAATAAGGTGCATTTACATTGGTCTCATAACATAAATCTGCCAACACAAGCCACTCAAAAGTCAGTAGGCAAAAGATCCTTTTACTTTTCAACTTTGCAAACGCATTGAGTCTCCAAACACACAAGAATACGCTAATGCTCAGAGAGTCGTAAATGTTATTGTCAAAGGAGCATGTCTTATAGCCAAATAAATGTATTCCTGTACCTACTGCAATTACGATATTACTAGAATAGGCACTTTATGAATGACGGTCTGCATCTCTTAGTCGTTGCAGGTTAATTTCATTCCCATATCGCCAAAAGATTTTGCTCACAATAAATGAGAATTTGAGAGGCCACCAGCTACAGCCGAAGTTATATCATCCAATCATTTATTAATCTAAAAGTTTGGAGATTACTGAAGGGAGATTGTGAGACCTTTGAATTTGAAGCTCACTCACGTACTGTAAATCCTGCTAACCTTAAGAAAGTGTTGATTAGGAGGTCAAGGAAGCTGACGCCAGTTCATCCTTCCTGGGGGGTTCCTTGTGTTCTTATAGACTCATTGATTTGCTTTTTGTTTCCAATCATTTGATTCAGTCATACTTGAAGAGGTAAAATCTTATCAGAACTGCACAAACCAGTTGATTTCCAGCTAGAAGGAGGGGCCGCTTTTTGCCTTTTCATAGGAACTGGCAAAAGCTATTCACCACGTCTGGCTCATGCTTTCCATGGAGTGGAGAAAAAACAGAACAATATCATTCATGGTTCTGAAATCAGCGTATTTTGAGTTTTGGCAGGAGCGGATTTGTGTTTGCAATTTGCCTTGTTCGGTATTTATTCTCATGATCATGGTCATATATAGGGCTGACAAAGAAAATCAAGGAATAATTGGGCAGATAGATCTGTAGTGAATAGTAATCTTAATCTCATTTTACATCCAACACCGAATTATTTATTCCAGCAAAAAATTCAGGTTCTGCTTCAAGCTCTTGAAAACTTTAGGAAAGGGAGTTAACCTTAGAGGCGATGGGTTTAAAAATGCAAAATTATTGTGACATCCCGAAGCAGATTTTTTTCTTCATCAGGATCTTAATTAGAAGAATCAAATATTGTCTGAGTCAAGATCTTGGGAGCTTGTCTACTACAATTTAGGGATTAACATGTATTCACGAATTTTCGTCTTGTCTGGTTCAAATCTGCAGAAGGATTCTTACTCTGAGAATTTTATTTAAACTCACATTGTCTGCCTGTTGGATTTTTTGAGGCAGGTTGTCCAGAGATTTCAGACATTTTTTTTTTGTTCGAGGCTTATTTAAGGAACTATAATAGCACCTGCATTTATTGAAATATTTGCATATTTCTTTAATTTTTCCACAAGGTCTTTAATGAATAATGTAAGAATTTTTTTCTACAAAAATCTTGTTGGTTTTCTTCAAAGAACTGATCCTGACGATGCTTTAGGATAAAATCAACTTCGTTCATTGGATTGGCCACTTGAATAGTAAAATAAATACTACCAAGTACCAAACCCTCTAATTGTTCATCTCAGATACTCTGTTTACACTCGGCGTATCATGAGAAGGGGTTGATAATCGAATCAACAAGTTATTGAAAACCTTTACGATCAATCTTTTGCAGCATGCACTCACCAACGCTAGCATTGTCGCGTGTGGGTTGGCTAAGCAATAAATTACTATTCAGTACGCCTCACTGAACTTGAAGTATTGGAATGGGACAGGCAGCAATTAGGGGCCAAAGCTGCATTTCCTTGTTCAAATCCTTCGACATTTCTTTAGAAATGCTTCAAAACTCTCTTAAATCCCTGGTTATTAATTGTGCCAGTAACTGTAATTTAACACCTGTCGGGTATGGAAACGATTCCGATTTATTCCGATGAGTATCATCATAAATTTAAGAAAAATTCATTTTCGACACAGAATACAGATAGCTCAAGTAGAAGATACTGATAGATAGGGACATTGCTGCACGTTTTCGATAAACGGCATCGAATAGGTAACTTTCTTTGCAACAGACCAACTGAATTTGCGATTTCATGCAGCACGTTAGGATGTGGGCAAGTTGAATGTTGTGGAAACCATTGCACTTGAGCATTGCATAATGTAGGAAAAGCGATGAGGAATAGATAGAGTGTGAAACTGAAAGGAAAGTCAATTGGATTGTATGTAATTGTGATTGTGCGGAAAAGGTGATTGTAATTTGTTCACTCAACTCAAGTTCAGGGTTAGGACTAAATGGCGGAATTGCATGTTCATTTATTTTTACAAGTTTAGGCAAAGATGTGGAAAGGATGTCAAATGGTGCTTGGACGTTGATATGTTAAGAAGATCGTAAAAGATAAAAGAATCCTCGAGTGAAATGACAGAAGGTAGAATGATTGTTATCCATCCTCATCATTTATCGTAAGGGAGAAGGCTAATAATTCCCGATGATTAACGGTTACATAATAACGCTCCCTCTGAACACCTATGGGTTATAGTGTGATGATACCTTTTTAGTTAGATGGACAGGAGAGGGAAGAATGCAATTTTTTATGCCATGAGCCAAGGAAAACAGTTCTTCGGGATTTTGGCGAGTCAATAGTAATCGTAATGACGGTCAGCCAAATATCACGTTGAAATCTAATGATAATTGTAAAGATTCACACGGTACGAATCTTAAAGTGCAGGAGAGAAGATGAGGAAAGAGATAGGTTCATTGAACTATTGGTGCCAACAGAAATTTTTTCCGATAACAACAAAAAATCGTACGTACCATTGCATACATAGACATAGAGGCGAAAAAGACATTGGATTTGTATACATATATATACATGTAATATATATATATATATAAACCTTCTACAGGCCTTCAAACCAGTTTGATCCTCAGCAGATTGCAAAAAAATAAATAATACCCAAATTATTTCCTCTAGATGAGATTTGTAGGTGCTTTAGCTGATAACCTCTGCAAAACAGTCCAGTTTTAGTGACTTGGTCCGGCAGTGTCAAACAAATAAAAATCATAATCGTGCATAAACCATAATTTCATTTAGGTATTATATGCTCTTCTCCGCGAACGGACCATATCTCGCCACCATTCGGAGAAGCTTAAACCCTAGGTGAATGACATTTAATGGCTGAAAACGATATCCCAGTTGCAGTAAAACTAATTTCAATTAGATTAATGATACGTGTAATAAGCATAATAATACACGCTTCTCCAAGGTACTTATCTGCCTCTAATGTCCCATTACCCTCGTGTAACTTTTCTTTGTAGGTACGTTTTTTGTGGTCCTGTGTGGGTGTGAGTGAGAAGGCAGATTTTAATTAATCAACAAAAGGAGATGCCAGAACCCGTGTCTTGGTTCGATTTCAGTTCATAATAGGCAGTCATCTTCGGTGGGATATTTCACACTTTATTTTTTTGCATAATCTACGCTCTCTGCCTTTAAATCATTAAAACTTGTAAAAGTGGGTGGAAAGAAAAATAGGAGTCATTATTAGCTTGTTAGGTAGGCTCTTTTATTGAATCAACTCGGAGTTAGGAAACCAACTACCTCTACTGCTACCTATTCTGCATAAATGGTTGAAACGTTGGGTTGAATCGGAAATTATCATGGAATTCTACGAATTGTCCATCCCCATTATACCCTCTTCTTAAGTACGAAGTTCCCTTAAATAAAAGAACTCCAAACCTTTGTTTCAACATTTAATCTTACTTGTCACATCAGTGTGATGACTGGCTTTTGTTTACATCCTCAGACCCATTAATCTCATCAAGTTTGCTCATCAGCATAACACTTCCAAAAATTCTAGCAAACATGTTGCGAACACCTATATATCTTCGAGATACTGGCTCAGTCAGTATCCTCATTCATCCCCCATACCACCGTAATAATTTTATGCAGAGAGGTATTAAATAGAACCGGAGATCAAGACGAGGCAAAGACTCGTTTAGCATTCGTTTGGGTAGGGAAGTGTATGGGATTGATTTTCAAGTTATATTATACTTGCAATTGTATAAATATACGCGTATTCATGGTTTCATTAAGTGGTCAATTGTTGAGATGTTTTGAATTTCAAAGAACCATTGAGCAGACGTCCAGCCTCAGTGAGGTACAAAAAAAATGCGGAGATGTAGAATCTACGGTGAATATGATTTCGTCTACCACTCGTCTACCATAAAATATGTCTGTGAGAACGGAACATTTCACCTCCAAACGAATAAATTTATAATTCACTAAAAATAATGGCAGGGATTTTGATAGAAAAATGTGACGAAGGAAATGACGCCTCGCGCGCCTCGTGCTGGGATCTTACACTGGTATCTTATCAAATGGGAGTTGCACTGTCCGAGAGGCAAATGAGTCTTAAATTGCAGAAACTGGCCTTTGGCCTGGCCCTCTTCTCGTTCCTAAATAATAATTGCAATTACAGTGACATAGACACCCAAAAGACCGTTTGACTCCATGGATCTTCATGATTCCTAGCTTTCTATACCAGTTCCCATTTGTTGTTGCCCTAATCTATGGCCGGTCAAGACGGAGGAATAAATAACTTAGGTATCGTCATGCGGAATATACAAGAGGGACAGTGGTCTCTCATGTCTGTTAACTTTTTAGTTGTACCGTATTGCGAATAGAGAGGAATATATTTTATAAGTGTATGTTTGTCATCTTACACGCTAACAATCCAAATAATAACATGTAATTTTTCTAGTTCTCGTTCTGTATTTACTGACTTCAAGTTCAATGACTGTGCCTAACAAGCATCAAAGACTGGGAATGATGAGTTCCTGCTCCGATTGAACAATACCTGGTATAGGGAAACAGTAAAATATAATCTACATTAGGCGAGACGAGGTCCATTATTATTACTATGCAGTATTACTCATTAAAAAATTCAGGAACATTTAAGACGACCATCATCATCCACATAAAACAAAAGTACTTTGGGCTACTTATTTATTCGTCTTGGGAGAAGGAACGTGAAATGAAGACGTTTGTTGCATTTCCTCGAAACTGATTCAACGTTTATCGTAACCGACGTAGCAACCTCTGAAAAATGTGAAGATTCTCTTCCCTGCTTTCCACATTGTTTTATTGATTGGTTAAAAAAATGTGGAGATCAATTGGCAGATTTGGTATGCAAATGCTAGAAATTTCCTCAAGGTCATGAGGAAAATAATTTTAGTAATATCGTGTCAATTACACATGTTTGTAGTGAGTTGCTACTAAACTATGCAATTATATTGATAACAAAAGAGGGTAATTTGTTGAAGTCACGACAGATTGTCTTTGCGTTGTTGAAGAGAGTAGCAATATCAATCAATGATTGCTATAGAACTTTCTGGGTTAATAAAACATCACCTGACTTTAAAGTATCTCTAATATATATCGACCTTTTGTAATGAGTCATAAGGTTTGATTCCGAGAAAGCATTAAGATTTTTCTCGTAACAAAAACGTCGGTATTTGATGTGAAATGGAGAAACAGGAAGTTTTCTCAATCACTATTTTATTATTGATTGGACTCTGGGGCTTTATACTGGTTCAACTAATTTAATATCAACAGAATATACAATTCAAGGATAAAATATATGTAAAAATATTTTTTTTATCGACAAACTTGGGTGAACCGTTTGAAAGTAAATTTGTATTTAAATTTATGTTATGACAAACGGCCTGTTTACCATATTTCCACATTTTTAATCAAAAATATTACGCGGATACGAATAACATGCACAACCTGTTGTAGAGCAAAGCAAAGACATTTAATTTATTTTTAGTTAAAAATAATCATCCTCCATTCAAAGCACTAAAATCTAATAGAGGGTTAAACAATAAAATTTCCAAAAATGGTGAAATTCAAAAGCGGATTCACACCAAAACCAAAATCATCCCCGTCAAGATTTTATTGATGCATAATTTTTTGAAGTCCATGTTAATAATATCCGATCCTTTCTGGACAACTAAAATCTGTAAAGCCCTTAATTTTGACGCCATCGTAGACTCCAGAACAGGCCCTCCTGCCTACAAGGAAATGCATTTCTATTCAGCCCCACTCGTCTGCCAGTCTAACATTTAAATAACAATACAAGCAAATGACGGATTAGTATAATTTCTTGGAAAAAATCTCACAATTCTCATTGTTGCACACACACAGTCATCTATTCAACTTTTTTGAAATTGTAAACCTGTCACTGCATCACCCCTGAGAGCTTTATCAAGCTCGTAACAAGCTAATACAAATCATTCTAATGGACTGCAGAAAACAGTTCACATTTTTGTGCTCGGCTGAAACGGTAAATTCCTTGCTTCCTTGACCGTGGATAAGTTGCACCGACCATGCAAGATGTTGATTCACGAAATCCGTACTGACACTATTACAAGTCGTATTTAATAGGAATGGCACGGAGCTGTATCATCACTAGATAGATCTCTAAGATTAAATGATGCCCTTCCATCATAAAAATTGACAACTATTAGGCAAGTCAGGGATGTCCATCTCGTTTCAAAGCCAGTTTAGGCCCCGTCAACAAGACTTCTATTGAGCATTCCGTTTCTAATAATTTTAATTTTTTTTCTCCTTGACAGGTTCCACAGAGCTGGAGATCTACTCGAAGAAGACAAAATGAAGAGTTTACCAAGGGTAGACCTACAGTCAGTGTTCACCTTTTTGATACCGTTCCTATTGTTCAGCCTTCTGGTTGACCGGACCCAGTGCGGTAACTACTTTTCCTATATTTATTTACTTACTCATCTATTTTGCATTTATTTCTAATTATCCTCTCCTCCTCAATCCCGTTTCTAAATTATGCATTCACTTTATTTTTATGAAACGGTTCCCTTAATTGCCTCTTATACTCAACTGACAATGACTTTAATCCGCAGACCTAATTCCACTAACTAACACACATTAAAATCCCACTTTGCCTCTTCAGAAAGCTCCTTCTCATTCTACCTGCTCTTGTAACAGTAACGGCTTGTCAGACTTGTCACTTTGCAAGCAACCATATTTTTTAAGTATTCCAGTATTCGAACGAATTAAAAGTTATGAGAGGACGTGAGGTGAATAGAGAATGAGCCTGAAAGTAATTATCCCATTTTTGCAAGACAATAAAAAGATGATAATCAATTAAGAACTATCAAGTCTTGAAAGAGAGGTGAATGCGGAAGGCCACCCTAATGAAGTCTAAATAGAATTATTAGCGAGGCGAATCTTCCTCAGAATTAATGGCGATGACACAGGCTGACTTCTGATGATTTGATGAAACGATCGATTCTTTTTAAACATACAAAAAAGCGGATAGCAAATGAGATGGTTAAGTGACCCTCTCGGATCGTGGGCCGTTGTTGTAATCATGATTCATTCCCCATTTACTTTTAACTCATGAATATTTACTGAGGTAATCCAAGTGAGGTAATAAAGTGCAAAATATTGATAAACTTGGTGCGTACTTTTTCAAGTTAAGTGATCAAGTCCACACAAGCAGATGATAGACTGCTATGTAAATTAGACTTATTTGAGGTATCATAGTAATCTATTGCTTCTTGTTAATTCTCCTTGTACCTTTTGTACGACGCAATAATTCTAAGGATCATTGTAAATCCCATCGTTTTTGTAATCAGAATGTGGTCATTGACGAGTTATCGTGTGTAGAATTTTTATAAGGGAATATTTTTATCCAACCCTTCGATTTTATTGCATTTTCAGCCCCATAATTAATTATTACATTTTGTCTCATTTCAAAGAGGTGCCAGGTCTACTTTGCACTTTAAATTTGTCCAAGATAGCCATCGATCTATCACATGTAATGATTGTGCTTTTTTGGATGAGGAAAGAGATGGATAAAAACCGTAATGAATTTAAGGCCTAGATGAACTTTAGTGCCAAAACTTTAAGCATTTTCTGAAATCGAGAATAATCTGATGAAGATTGGACTGAATACGGGTAATAAAAGTGGAGTTCAATGACTAGATACTTGATAAAATGTCAAAGTAAATGTCGGTAGTTGGACCTACCCCAAAGAATTTCTTTATCCCTAATCGAAATTCCAATGCAAACTAGTATAATAAGTTCCTGGCTTTCTTCATTCCACGAAATACCTAATGGATTCATTGGCTCTCGCAGTAAATAATATGACATTTAGAGCTTAAAAAATAAACAGGGTGGTATTGCATATTGTAATCCGATTTTTAAGAGTGAAAAAACTAGACTTTTCCCTCGTTATTGATGAGCTTTGTTGTTTGTTCCTGCCGAGTTGCTTACAAATACATCTTAAGAGTGATGGCAGTTAATTTTTTTGGGAGACGACTAATGGAGCAATTCATATGGCATTACAGCAAACGTCACTACACAATTAAAATACTCAAACACAAAGGACCGAGGAATTCCAATCTCTTTGCCCATAACACCATGTTGTCAAAGGATAACCATCTCGAGTGGTTGCATTCTCAATGTAGTCGGAGATTGATGATTTCCATTCAGGCGTAAAGATCGAACGATAAGTTAATTATTTTTTGTTTGCATTAGATTCATAAACTTTTGGCGTTGCCAAAAGTTGGGACCGTAAAGTTCAAACAATGACCGAGAAAATAAAAATCCCAAACATATTATTCGATAGAGAGGATAAAGTTCTTGGCAAACGATTAAAATATTCGCATTTTTTAAGGAGAATCTTTATTATTAATCCATGAAGGGATAGTAAAAAGCTGCAAGTGAAATTAAAAAACCCTTCCACCATCCCCGTTTTATAGCAATGAAATGACCAAATTCAACAATCATTACTACATTTTACAGGGAAAGCATGTAATAATCCGGCTATCTGACATGCCACTTCGCATCATAAAAAGTTGAATTTCGTCAGTTAATGTTGTTGTGCTAATACGGACCTGTACAACCGTTGTAAACAAGACGAGGGACATCATCCTCATTTGATAAAAAACAAGGATTCTCGGTTCGCAGAAAATTTAGTATATGACTCGAGTTAAGATAACTGATTTTTGATGGAATTTTTCCTGTCAAAGGGATGATGTATGTTATGTTGAAGATGATGTGATATGAGATACTTTGTACGCGATGATCAGGGTTGTTTTGTTTGACGAAAAGCTCAGGATTTATAGACAAGTTCGTTGACTTTGTGGCGACAGGAAAAATTGCTTCAATTGCCCTTACTAATCACAGAATCTGTAGCATCTTATCCAATGGCCTTGCCGCTGGACAAGCACAATTTTTTATACTACAATTTGATTCACTCGCCTCACCATTTTACTGTAATCGGTACGCGGGTACAAAAAATGTGCATATTTTACATTAGATCATATCCTTCCTTGAACCATCCCTAATTGCATGTTTCTTCGAAGCCTCTTCTTTTCGCCAGACTCACCTTCTGCATAAAATGTGGAAAAGGAACTCAGGAATCCACCTGATCAACGTTTTAGAAGAGGTAACTCCGCATTCATGTGCTTGAAGCTAGTTCTTAAATTCGAAAACTTCCAACTTACGGTCTCATTATGTGAGTTTAGGTCTCAGGAACTTTTCCTATACTTCTACAACTAGCCCTACACACACATACACACACACGTCCATTTCATATGCTCACAATTAGATGAATTTTTATGTAAAACAAAGAAAATGAAAGTAATCACACCATCAAAACAAGTCTTACAAATTAAAATACATCATCATTAGTCTCCATGTACTCCGATTACAGTCTTCAACATCTTCCCTCTACTTCGTACATGTGCATCTTTCCATATTATTAAATTTACAAATTTACATCCTAATACCTATCTCAGAAATTATAACAAAAAGGTCCAACCAGGTAGGGAGCAAACACCTGGCGAGGATGCTGGCTGGTCGGGAAATTGTCTTGTTGCTTGTAGCGTTAGCAGTTGTAGTACCGTAGTTAATCAAGGTTCCATCATTGTATCAATATTACTACATATCCATAATATTTTTTAATTTCTCCATTATCTTTGCCCAGTATTTAAATTCTTCATCTCCATACGACGGTCATTTGGAGAGTTTTTCATTGATGAGTTCTTTGTCTAGCTAATAGTTTCTGTTCCTACAGATGAGAAGGCAAAAGGTTATTTAAATTAAATGACGTAAGGGATGTAGGAAATAATAATGTAAAAGGAATTTGCTGGGATAAATGATTGTAAATTTCAATCTGCAAATGAGATGGGAGATAATAATAGCATGATATTTTGAGGAATGAAGAGGAGATGGTCATGAAGTAATGTTTATTATCTCTGATTATAAAACAAAATCAGGATGATGGTAATTACCTGTGCATCCAACTTGCACATCCGTTCTCTCCTAATCTCTCAGGTGGCTAAATAAACTTTGTTTTCACACAACTTTTATCATCTCTTCATCTTCTTTCCTTTTGCAGTCTATTATGTAATGAACGCAGGCTCTTGCCTCTTCTTGGGTACCTTCCATTTCCAAACAAACCTCAAGGTCGCTTCCCACAAAAATGCTAATCGTTTTCTCTATCAAACTCATTATGTTGTAGCACCGTGAACAGACGGCCCTATTTCCAACATTCCAACGCTTCCATGCCAAAATAGTCTCCTCTCTCTCACCCAACCTCATCTCGGCAGTTTACAAAGTCTCTTAATTGCAGCCTTTAAAAATTCAAATTAAGTTAGGACTGGCAGGTTGACCATGGCCACGCAGACTTGTAACTCCATAAATGTACGACAGGATTTTCATAAGTATTTTCTATAATTATTCCTAGCCACTAATCGGGTGGTGATGGGATTCGGATTTTTAAACGGGCATGCTGATGAAACCGTACAGCAACCAAATGGTTAAAGATATCTGACAAGGAGTCATGCTGTCAATTACTAAACAATCTCAGTCAGGGATCAGCACTAGCTCATGTGCAACCACCACCGGTTGTAAATTGGGCAATGAAATAGTTCTCGAATTCATTTCGCTTTAATTGCACATCCGAGATTTAATATCTCTTGGAAATTTCGCAGCCCTCTTCTGCCAGCGGAAACCCAAACTACTTGGACACCTGGACAGACGGAAGCCTGGGGTTAAATTTAAGTACTTGTAGCCCATTTAAGAGCACGAAAGTAGTTACAGATACATGCATATCCTCCGGGAGGATATAAAATCAGATTTTTCGCCACTACCGAGTATTTCCTCTTCCTTCCTCGAATTAAAATAGTAAAACATCGGAGATAGGGATGCAGCAGTTGAGTATCCGTTCCCATAAAAATACTACGTGAGTCAAATAAAGTGCAAATAAGTATAGATGGATGTAAATGTAGAATCAGTCAAAATAAATTCGAGATATGTGGCTGTTGAATGTGGGAGCCTGAAGGAGTAATAAGAAATTACACGGCAAAGAGGAATTTCCGTGACAGCTTGACAGTAACAAGTAATGAGGGCACCGTTAAAAGGAGTCAATTTTTGCATGTTGTTACCAAGAACGGGCTGGTCAGTCGCCCTTCAGAGATTCCTAGACAAAAGGATTGGGAATAAATTTATAATCAAACCTCATGGCATGATTCTTATGGGTTCTTGAGAGTTGCCTACTCCATAGCACTACTACACGACTACAACTCTTGACTTTAGGGTAGAATAGCTGGGGATTGGAAGGGATGAATTGCACATTTTCTGTTATTCCCTTGGATCTGCTTCTTGGACTTGTGCAAAATAGTATAATAATTTGACATCCGCAATGAATTACTTCAGAGTCTGGGGTGGGCATTCGAAGAAAAGGAAAACTGTTACTGTTGGCCACGTAATAGTGGTAATATTAGATACGGCAGGTTCCTCTCGGACTTTTGAGTCGATAAAATAGCAAAGAGCCTCTCATCATCCTCCTCTCCTGTCCCCCGTTCAGTTTTAATGGGATATGAGGAAGAGAAGGCAGTACCGAATTCAACGGATTTGCACCTCTTTTTTCTATTTTATTTATTACGCAACGGCTCTAATCCCAAACTTGACCGTAGAGAACTGCAGATCATGTTATAATGTTGTGTTATTATTATTATGGGGGAGATTGAATTTCCATTCGCAAGCTCAGCTAGAGGAAGAGGAGGAAGATGATGAGGTTGATGATTTTCCTTCTTCTTGAGGTGCTTTGCTTGCCTCCTTTGCCTGAACTAATGGGATTGCTTTAGGTAAGAGCTGTTGTTTCTGTGGGTAGCTGACCCTTGTCGGACGGACGTTTGTGGAAGCAGCGTCTCTTCTGCTGGCCATTGCATCCCCGTCCCCCCCTTGTCGTACTATTTCAAAGAGATAGGAATTGGAGATAGGGGTTCAGAAATAATAATATTCCTCATCCTCCTTCCTTCCTGTTTTCCGTCTCTCTCTCTCTCTCTCTTAATGAATAGCTTGGAGCTGAATTCCTGCTGAATAAACGGTGATTACCTAGACATACTACTCCACTACCTTCCCAACTTTTACCTGAGGAGATGCTCATTTGGTTCACCAACTTCCTTGACTTCCCCTTAAATTCCGTGTTCAAAAAACCATGTACTGTTACTTCTTTGTTCCGATTGACTTCTCCTCAATCCCTACTTATTATATAAGATATGCACTTGAAATAATAATAATAATAATAATAATAATAATCATGATAATGACCCCTTCCTTCCTTTATCCCTTCTCCATTCCTCTCGACTAATCTCCTCCGTCCTTTCAAGCAATCCTTAAATCTTTCAACTAGAGCTTTACACTCACTCTCACACTGACGGATGTTTAAAACCAATCAATAACTTATGTTTTACATCTTCCTCTTTTTTGTCCCTTAATAGCTCCGGCCGTGGAAGGTGATGATGTCGATGGTGAGTATCTCGTTACAGATCTAACGTAACAACTTTGACTTTGCAACAGGGAGATAATCATGAGAAGGGAAACAGTATTTCTGTCAGTTCAACGTCCTTAGAAAAGCTCCACGTGATAATGCGACTATAAGATAGTCTTGAAAAGTTGGACCATGATTTTGAGAAAGATAATTAAAATTGATGATTAAATAAAATGGCATTTTATTTTGAAAGATATCAACGATTACTGGTAAATACTACCGGCATGGCTGATGTGATGGTAGACTTGATTTCCATTCTGTGGAAATCAACTTTGCCAGCCTTGACGAAGGGGTCGTTCATTAATTGTGGTTGGGATTTTGGGGAATAGGGAATTGTCGCCTTTGTTAGATATCCCTTGAAAATTGCGAGAAATCCACTTAAATGGAAATGGAAGTTTGCCACTTTGAGTATGAATGAACCCCAAATTAAAGCTAATAGTAATCATAGAGTCTGAATAATGAACTTAATTTATGCAAAACGTAGCTACCAATTTAATTATTTAATTAAGTAATGTAACCTTTAGCTTCTTTTGCATAGGAAACATTGATACGACTATTCCTCCATGAGGAAATTCAAGATCATGATTAAAAAGTCCTCCTCGTTTTTTTTGCAATGTCAATGTTACGATAAATCTTCTATTATGCTATGGATCCATCTTCTGTCCATCATAAAAATTCTTGCATTTAATTTACAGGAGGATGTTATTATATGTTTAATCATTACGGCGAAGGAGATCGTATACTGACAAATGAGCCATGCCTTAACTGTACGTGCCACAATTCGATGCTTATGTGCTACCTACGGGTTTGTCCTTTTACAAAACCGATCGGTCAGGACTGCACAATAGAGAAGAAGCCGGATCAATGTTGTCCAGTTATCAGTTGTCCTCAAGGTAAGAAATCCGGATAAAGATGATTGTGAATTGCATAGAAACTGATTGTCACGACGGAACTCCAGTTTTTTCGATTGCTGGAGTCATTATTGCATTACAAGAAGGCCCCACTTCTTGGATATGAACACGACAGATTCCATAGGGTTTAGGGAAGGAGCTACAAATGCAGTTTATGCGACCTGTTTAATTCTAAAAAAAACAACCACAATGAAAAGGCTTGTCAAAACGGATTCAAGTACCTTTTGACAAGCACCCCTAACATAATATTAGTCATGGTAGATTGGTTATTTGGTCGGATGCAGTGTCTAACGGGCTAGTTTTTACGAGACTTTTATATTCACTTGTACTCAATGCATTTCCTATTGCGATTTCTGGTCCCCATTCATTTCGTACCTGTTCTATTTTGTCCTGCTGTGCCTTCTTCAGAATTTCATGCAAAGTTATGCTAATTCTAAGATCGTTGCATCCCTAGTAGTAGGTCGTGCGATATATTGATGGAAGTGCAGACAACGTGATTATTTTTATATGTGTTTTACAGTTGCAAATTGCCTCATGCACCAATCTTTTGCCCATAAAACTTGATAGAATTGGATTCGTAACACCTACTTTATGAAGGAAATAAAATATTTTTCGCGTCTGCAAAAGGGTGTATGAATTAATGAGTTAAGTTTACGAGGGTATTAAGGAAATCATGCGATTCCGTTTTTGAAGATGAAGATCATGGTTCCAACCTCTCTTTAAAGTCCGAAGTACTCTCCTAAACGAATTTATTTATACCTCGAATCACGCAGGGAAGTTTATGATTGGATATAATAGCCTTTTTAATTAACGACTTTGCAAAGTTAAAATTACACACAGGTCATCGCATAAGAGTCAATAATCCAGTTACAAGGAATATTACAGAATTTAGGACTTGAGACAAGGTCTAATATTTTGCAATAGGGCTGTTATTTAAACGAATCACCCTCGTTCATAAAATATTGTTCCGGGGGCAATGCTTGATGATGAATAGCATTATTCTTACTATTGCAGTACCTGTTTCATTAGTTACGCCAAGTGCCTTAACTTCGACCACAGTGCCAACGACAAGTCTGGCCTCAGTAACCGGGTCAACCGAACTGGCTCCTTTCGAACGGGGGTGTGAAATCGAGGGAAAGAACTATCCGGATGGTGCTCAAGTTATCGGAGATCCTACCAAGCCTTGTGAATTATGCTACTGCATTCGAAACCGAACGGCCTGCGTTATGCAAGAATGCATTCTGCACGTGGAAGGATGTGAGCCGGTTTTCCAGGCCGGAGTTTGTTGTCCTGTCCGATATCAATGTGATTACCCTCAGATTACTGACCAGTCAACCGTTGCAGGCCTAATTACGACAACAATTAGCTCACTCTTTTCGACTCCACCGGTTCCAGGACGCTGCTTGTTGGATGGGGAATACTACGCTGATGGATCTCAAATACCCGCTGCCGGACGATCACCTTCCCCTTGTGAACATTGTTACTGCATGAGAGGAGAAGTGAGGGCACTTCTTTGACTCTTTATCAAATGCTTATTTGCATAAAATCCGAATCGAAACTGATGTCAAATTTGTTTGCTTTAGATTGTCTGTGCCGTCCAAGAATGTGGTACACCATTGGAGAATGAAGGGGCAAACTGCACTGCCATTCCACCCGGACCCGGCCTTTGCTGTCCCGATAAGTACACCTGTGGTACGTATACAAGTCCGGCAGTACTGAAAGTACATATTTAACTTATTTAATTACTTAGTTAAATCGATTAATTGATAAAATTATAGAATCCGATATCGATATCAACATGGATGAGCCTGGGACAACTCTTGGACCCTTGGACCCTGCCGTAAGTATCCCTGAGTCTCAAAGTCCAGGTGCCATAGTTTCATCAACAGGGGAATCCACTCTAGAAAGTCAAACAGAAGCCATTCCAGTTAGTGTAGAGCCATTTGAAAGTTCGACAGACGCTACCAAGGATATGGACACTAAAGTGGAAAGTGCAACTGGTCAAAGCGATACTTCGATCGGATCGGAATCGTCCACAATCGGCACAGTTGAAAATATCCAATCCTCTTCAACCACCGTTCCAGAACATGACATGATCATAAATGAACCGTCTACAAATGAAACGGACCTTGAAACACATTCCAGGGTATCCGAACGGCCGAGCACTTCGACGTCTGCCGACCTTGAAGACGAAAACTTTGATAGTTCTGTCACTAGCCAAAAGCCCGTTTCTGAAGACATTCAACCATCTGAAATATTAGCCGATGACAAGACCGTACTAAGCCTAGAAAACAACAAAAATATGACTTCTGATCAAGAAACCCCTGAGGCCATTGCCAGTATTACCACAGAGAAAACCGTTGCGGAACCGGCAACTAATGCCCCAGAATATACCACGACAAGTCCAGGGTCTATGGTTTCTGAAGATACTTCCGTCCCTTCGCATGGTTCCCAGCCGGAGGAAATAGAGAATTCAACGAGTCCCTCCGACGCTCCATCAAATGACGACGTAGCGCTTTTGGGATCATCTACGGAGCGAGTATCCGCCAGTTCTGAACAGTCAACAGAATCGTCTCCCGATAATAAACTTCTTGAAAGTTCAACAGAAAACGTATTAGTCGTATCAGATGATTCCAAATTAGCAGATGATACTCTGGCAATGAACACAGAACAAGACTCGACAGAGAGCCCGACCCTGTCCTCTAAAAATCCAAATGAAGGATCTACCGAAACTTCAGAGATCTCTTTGGGTGTTTCTACCGAAAATTCAATCTCGTCAACTTCTGAACAGTCCTCATCCACAGAAGGCGAATTTAGTTCGTCAACAAGTAAGTCAATCGAATCATCGACCGAGAATAATATTTCTTCGAATGAATCATCATCAGAATCTACTTCCGAGCAGACGATGGCGGAAAGTCCATTAGGTGATAAGCCAGCAGAAGCAAATCAAGATGAGTCACTTACTTCAACCTCATCTGTCGGGCCCATGGTTCCTGACTCTGAGATTTCGGTAACTACGAATAAAATCCCAACTGGAGAACAGTCTGCTTCTGACTCTCAAAATGACGAATCAAACACCGGGTCTGTATCAGATGAAGGGTCCGGTAATGGATCACAAACAACAGCAGAAGAACATGTAACAGGTTCCTCAATTCCCTCTGAAAAGGACTCAGATGCACCATCAATGGACGGACAAGACTCCTTGGGTCAAACCACAACAACGAAATCTACAGGTCCAATTGAAACAGATGCTGACAACGAGAAGAACATGTCTGATGAAGCCCACATTACGTCCACGGCAAGTTCAAGTACTGAAAGTTCTTCCCAAAGTGGAGCGTCGACTGAAAATAAAATAGCACCTCAATTGTCAGGAACTGACCAAAATGACGTTTCATCGACAACGGATAAAGCCATTTTCACAACAATCTCTTCCAGTATTATTGAAGACGGCCTAGACATCTCCAGCTCCGTGTCTCCCCCATCTGAATCTCAAACAACACAAAAGCCGAGTCTGAGTGAAAGTGAGTCTGAAGATCAACAGGAGAGTATGGGACATGATGACAAACAAACCGCAACCGAAAGTCAAGCCCTTGAAGATGGTGCATCTAGCTCGTCATCAACGGCTACTCCGGAAACTGTAACCGTTTCAGAATCAGACAAAGAATCTGAATTGGCTTCAATTTTGACTTCGTCTAAACCGGTGGAGCACGAAGGAATCGTAATGGGAGAATTTACTGTTAGTAGCACACCTGAAGGACCCGAATCCTTATCCATGCATAAGACCAGTACTTACAGTCCTAATGCCGTCCCCAGTGGCTCAACTGCAGGCTCAGTTTTGCCTTCTGGCTCAGAAGCAGACAATGAAATTGGAGGAGAAGCTGCAGAGAAGATTTCTGATGATGCACAACCTGATAACTCCGATATTACTTCTAAGCCGCCATCAAGTACAACTTCCAGTGAACAGGGTTTGTCTCCCACAAGCGATTCAACAATGAGTGGCAGCCCTGCCGGTGTAGCTGGACAAGATGGTGAAGAGACGACTAAGAATTCTTTGGACAACATGAGTCAAGATCATCCTGGATTTGGAGAAAATACAACGGGAACACCCGCAGGAAATGAAATTGACAGTATGGACTCTCAAAAAATGACAGAAACTCCAACAGTACAAGGTGGGGACAAAGATATGTCAGGTGACAAGGTTGCTGATGACGATATCAAACCCGACTCAGATAAACCATCTGAATCTTCAGTTACATCCAGTCCAATAAATGAAAGTGACAATGAGCAGAACTCTATTAAATTGACCGAAACACCCATTTTACCCGCAGACTCAGACTCCGATGTTGATAAGACTACAAGAGCTCCCGTAGAAACGTCCAGTGAAGGCAATGCATCTGATTCGGATAAACCTACGGAAACTCCAGAGAAATTATCGGACTCAGAAATGCATGCGGATGGGCATCCTGAAACATCAAATAAACTTGCTGGTGAAGGAACTGAATCAGAAAAAACCACCGAGACCCCAATGCAAATCTCTGAGAGTGAAGATAAAGTACATATGGATAAGGTAACCGAGGTCCCAGAAAAATTATCCGGCGAAGGAATCGGTTCCGATTTGGCAACGGAGAATCCTGAGAAGTTGTCTGACGAAAACAGCGAGGCTACTGAAACCCCTTCAAAGTTGGCTGGTATGGATCAGGATTCTGAGAAATCCACAGAAACTTCAATAAAATTGGAAGGACAAAGTCAAGGGTCTGATTTCGATAAAACAACGGCCAGTTCATTGAATTTGACAGAAGATGACCGAGAGACGACTTCGGACAAAACAACTGAATCTCCAATGAAATTATCCAACGATGCTAATGCAATGAACATGGCAACAGAAAGTCCAATTAAGTTGAACGACCAAGACAGTGAATCTGATTTGTCCAAACCTACAGAAACTCCAGTAAAATTGGATGGTGATGGCAATGTGTCCGAGATCGACAAAATGACTGAAAATCCAACGAAAGTGTCGAGCGGCCAAGACCAAGCATCTGATTTAGATAATGAAACAGAAAATCCAATGAAATTGTCAGATGCAAATAGTGACTCTGGTTTGGGTATGGCTACTGAAACTCCAGTTAAGTCGACCGACGGAAATAGTGACTCTGAACTTGCCACCACATCCCCCATAAAAACGATGGATGAAAACACTGATCCCGAAAACTCAACAGAAACTCCAATAAAATCAGCAGGAGAAAATATGGAATCCGACAAAGTCACTGAAACTCCAGTCAACGTACAAGGCGAAAATACTGATTCCGAGAAGGTCGCTGATGAAGCAGTAGGACATATCACTGACGACAAAACAGATTCCGAGCACATCACAGAAACTCCAGTTAAAATGACCGGCGAAAATAAGGATTCTGAGATGGTAACTGAAACTCCAGGGAAAATTACCGGTGAAAGTATGGATTCTGAGAAGCTTGCTGATGGAACTGCAATAACATCCGATGACGATAAGACTGATTCCGACAAGGTCACTGAAACTCCAGTTAAAATGGCTGGTGAAAACGTGGATTCCGAGAAGTCAACTGAAACTCCAGTTAAATTGGTCGGGGAAAGTATGGATTCCGAAAAAGCAACTGAAACTCCAGCTCAAATGACTGGTGAAATGGCCGATTCCGAAAGTACCACTGAAACTCCTGTTAAAATGACCGGTGAAATGGCTGATTCCGATAAGACCCCTGAAACTCCTGTTAAATTGGCCGGCGAAATGGCGGATTCCGACAAGGCCACTGAAGCTTCAATTAAATTATCAGGAGAAAATATTGATTCTGAGAAGTCAACTGAAACTCCAGTTAAAATGACAGGTGAAAGTATGGATACCGAGAAGGCCACTGAAATTCCTGTTAAAATGACCGGTGAAAGCATGGATTCCGAAAAGACCACTGAAGCTCCAGTTAAAATGATCGGTGAAAGTATGGGGTCAACTGAAACTCCCGTTAAAATTGACGATGAAAGCATGGGGTCAACTGAAACTCCAGTTAAAATGGACGATGAAAGCATGGATTCGGAGAAGGCCACTGAAAGCCCAGTTAAAATGACAGGCGACAGTATGGATTCCGAGAAAGCTACTGAAACTCCAGTAAAACTTACGGGTGAAGCTATGGTTTCAGTCCAGGGTGCAGACACGCCAATAAAATTGGACGGGGAAAGTATGGGTTCTGACGTGGAAAAGGCAACAGAAATTTCAATCAAATTGGGTGCCCAAGGTATCGGTTCCGATATGGACGCGAATGCAGATGTGGATAATTCAACCGAAACTACTGTGAAATTGAGCGATAGTATTGGTTCCGATTTGGATGAATCAACCCAAACTCCACCAAAACCAACTGAAGATAATAACAATGCTGGCGCTTCTGATTCAGCAAATGATAAACAAACCAACCTGGATAATGAATATACCACAGAAAGTATCGTAAAACCTGTTTCAAACCATCAGGACGAGAACGAGATTGAAAAATCTCCTGAAGATCATAAACTTACTCATGACCAAGCACAAATCGAGAATAATACTGAAATGCCAACAAAATTATCAGGCGATGGCAATGAAATGCATCACGATCAAACTACCGGCGCGGCAACTGGCTCCGAGGCGGAAACAACGGAAAAGGCAATCGAAGTTTCATCCCAGAAACCACTTTCAGCTGACGATACTGAAAAATCCACTGAAAGTTCTAGTCCCAATGTTCCTAGCCACGATGAAACGGATATTGTTGTTACGGAAACACCTTCCGTGCCAGAAAATGGACAAAATCAACTTGCCGGAGAAACTGTTGCTGCTACTTCAACAAGGCCTGAAACCGTTAAGGAAGATCAATCAGACTCGGAGAAGGTCATTGAAGTTCCTCTACAATCGTCAAATGTACAACCAGAAAATGCAATGATTAATGACGATCCTTCCAAACCTATCGACGGAGAAACTGCAATGGAAAAAGTGTCTGCTGGTGAAGGAGCTCCAACTTCAGATGCCATGGCTGAAACCGATGGCACTGAAACGACTCACAAACCAATGCTAGATGACCATGATTCAGCCATCAAAGCAGAACAGACCACGACTTCTTTGCCGACATTTGGAAATGACAAACCAACAACTCCTGTCGTACCACAGCTAGACAGTGATTCAAGTCCATCCGGTAGTGTATCTTCCAACGATAATGAAAATACGGGAGTCACACAAATGCCGGAAACGGCAACGAAATTGAGTGCCGATTTACTGGAAGGAGTTGAAACAACGCAAACCCCGGATGTATCGGCAGTTCATAACCCGGAACAAACTCCAGTTCATGTAGGTGAACAGGTTGGAGATGCAACAACCCAAGGTCCGGAAACTGAAGGTGTAACGAGCTCAATTAATAAGGAATCCGCAACCCACCCTTCCAATATCCTTAACACTGGTAGCGAAGATGGTGTTATCCATGACCAGCCTTCTACTGGTGCAGATGCAACAGAAGTTCCAACGTCTGTCTCTGTTTCGGAATCTGATGGATCCCTTAGCATGACGACTGTCGCCTCTGAAAGCAATGGCTCACCAACAACATTAAGGCCCCACGCAGTTGGTATCAATGGCAGTGACGATGTCATGACAGCATCTACCATCAAGCCTGACATGGACAATTCTTCCTCTACTAAAGTTTCTGCTGAAGGAATTACCGAAGAGTCTGTTTCTCAAGATGATGCAAATACAGAATCCAGTGTATCGAATAATATCCAAAACCAGGAATTCATGGGACAACATGTAAAAAATCTCACTGATGCTGAGTTAGTAGATAATCTCACAACGATTAAACCATCCCATGATTCAGAGGGTGTTACAACCAGTATCCCAGACGTCGAAGGAAATTCAACGGACAAACCTTTGCACGGATCAGAAATGGAAAACAATGGATTGGAAACTAACGTTACGACAGAAGCACCAATCATCAATCTTTCGGGTGTTGCTGATATGTCTGAAATCGCCTCAGACAAATTGAGTGATGACTCGTCAATTGATATGACGTCAACAGAGGACAATTCTACCCAAAGTCAGACCCGCGTACCTGGAGAAGGTAACTGCTACGTTGAAGGCAAGACTTACAAGAACGGATCCAGCATTCCTCCAACCACTCCTTGCCACATTGTTTGTGCTTGTCAAAATAGTATTGTCCATTGTCTTCTTGTTCATTGTCCGCCACCACCCAATAACTACGGAGATTGTAAACCCATTTACAGGTCTGGAGTTTGTTGCCCGGAATATGACTGTGGTGAGTTGTAACTTTCATTGTTTTTGATGAATTTTTTTAGGCTCATTAGTGTTAATCAATTTTTTAATCATTATTAGATGGCAGCGATGACTCTGCAGTAACCGTCACTCCTGGACCGGCTCTAGGTTTCACCAAGGAAGATCTAAACTTTGTTACCGTCACACCAGAAACCCCAAGTTTGCCGACGAATGATGCCCAAGATGAATCGTTCCTTTCAGACGCTCTGAATACTACAGATAGTATCACCAACCGGCCATTTTCAATTTCTCAAAGTACTGAAAGCTCTGAATCTGTATCACAGGAAAGCGAGGAAAATAAGAGCTCTACAATTGGCTCAGTTGTTGTAAAACCTTTTGAAGATCCATCTCAGGAAACTTCATCCGATGTCGAAGATTCGTCTCAAAATTATTTGTCTTCGACATTCGCTTCCTCCTTGGTTAGCGAAATGACGTCCTCTAGGCCAATGACAAGCGAAGATAAACTTGACGAGTCCGCAAATGCAACAGGGGTAGGAGGATCCTTGTTTGTTTCCTCGGAAAGTCCTGAATCCGTTCCATCATCGCCTTTGTCTTCCGCTGAGGAAGGTATTCTTGACGCTAGCAAGCTCGAAGAGTCATTGAACATTACCTCAGACTCAGATTCATCGTCCGTGCCATCTGGAAGTTACTACCCTGTGACCACCACAACATCTGTGACCCCTTCTTCGGCAGCCTGGCCATACCCAGCCTCGACTCCGTCTTCGGTCATGTCAACAGGAGCTTGTTTGTTTGACGGACGTGTCTACATGTCAGCGCAACAGATTCCACGAGATGATCCATGTGACTTCTGCTTCTGCTTCCGTGGAGATATCATTTGCCTCCAACAGAGCTGCCCTCCCCCAATTCCCGGATGTTACGAGGAACCGATTCCCGGCTTCTGTTGTCCACGATATGAATGTCCCGTTGGTAATGGAAACGTAACAACTGAGCAACCATTGTTCCCTCCTTCTTATTATCACAATCAAATCCTTAACGGAGTGGCGTCAGGTCAAAATCCTGGAGCCGTTGCCAATATGCCATCTGGTCCGGGTTGTGAAATTCAAGGAGAATACTACGAAAGTGGTCAAGTCATCACCTCCACTTCCGGGCCCTGTCTTGAATGCAGGTTTGTAAAACAATACTATAAATATCGTGGGTTTCTGCTTTTATGTACATAGGTCGGTAGAAAACGTTGATTACCTAAAACTCGACCATTTTATTTTGCAGATGTGGAGCCACAGGAATGATGGAGTGCGATCCTAGGGAGTGTCAACCCGAGCCAATGTTAAGAAAAATGATCGCAGCGATAACATCAAGATGAAGCTAAATATATTCCTAAATTTCCAACATCCTTATCCAACTCGTTGTCAAGAATTACTCCGTTTCAAAAATCTTCAGACTATTTATAACTTGTTTTTATGTACCATTATTACCATTTTTATGGGGATTGACAATAATTTGTGCTTAGAATTATACAATGGGGTAGGACTACGGAAGTTATCCAAGACTGTCATTCATTATATAGTGTGCGGGGTAGCGTATTACAAGTCTAGTTAATTCATTAAGGAGCATTCAATAATTGTCAGTGCTCCCACAATTCTATTATCAAAAACTGGGTACGGGAAAAATTTTCATATTACATGCGGGAGCCTGCGGACAGAGCTCCTAGAATTGCGAGAAAAGTCGACAATTAATCAAATCGTCGACGCAGGAATTCGACAAGAGAGCAGTACAACTACTCAGATGCCTTTCATCATCCGTTTAGCAAAACCCATGATGTATAATTTTAAATGGGTATCTCAAAAAATGTACTCTTCTCTCTACTTCCTGTCCAAGGGTGCCATTGATTCTAAACAAAGTGTGCTACAACATACCTTTTTAGCTTATTTGTAAGTATAGTTTTAAAAAGTTGACTATGTATTAAGTAAATAATTCAGGGGTTGTATTTTGTATTTATTTTCGTTCTGTTAATAATATGTTGTTGTTGAAAGAGGACCTTGTGGGATGGGGGAAATGGGGATGACATAATGTCAAGGTGTTTTGGTTTAAAGACGAATATATTAAATATGTGAATAAGTGGTTGTTAGCATGTATGATTCCTATAATATGTGTAATTGTGTGTATCGGATTTTAGTTAAGTAATACGTTGTTAATGCAATTGCAATTATTTTGTACTATCTTCCTGGATATAGGAAGGGTAACCTAGAAAAGCCTGCGACAGGTCAGTAGCATGTTTTAAGAATGCCATCATGTTCATGACCTTGCGAAATCTTTGATTCCTCCACAAAAAGTGGGTAGGGAAGAAGAATATCATGGATGTCATTGGCAGATAGCCATTTCACAGATTAGACTACGTCAGGTCTGGTATGTGATATCCTTTTGTCTTTGGACTATCAGCTAATAGTTATATTCAGTTGTGATTGTTCTTTGGCTTTAATGCAAGACTGTAAATATATATTATCATTTTCAAGAAATGAAATAATTAGTTCGGCTCTATTCTTTCATCAAAATTTAATAATTGTTGACAAATCCAACGTTTTCAAAGGTGCTAAAATAAAAGGTAAAGAAGTGAAATTACAAATAAATGAGAGTAGTATCTATATGCAGTTTTAAGGGTGGAACCCCATAAGATAAACATTATGTGAAGGTTGGTCAATATTGAATTTGCTGTATATATAGCATATTATATCGTTATACCCCATGAGGATTGAAATGTTTAATGAGTTTTACAATGGTTGAAATAATATTTAGGGAAATGCTATGATTTCCAATAATAATGCATTATTGCAAGTACCATTCATATATGAATATCCTTACGTCATGATCAGAGTAGAACTCAAATTTATTGTTTGGTTGAAATTACAAAATAGTAGCTGCTATAATTTCTTATCCAAGTGATTGTTGATGATAAAAATAATGAATAATAAAAAATCCGTAGACTTTTACAAGGAATGATTTTGAAGCTTTGATTGCATACGCTTTTCATGAGACACGTCAGCGGGACATACATTTGCATTTTACATCTAACTCATTCATAATACATATCTGCACACTAAATACCGCAATTACTCAAATAGGAACCCCGGGGAGTTAATTTTTTAAACCCTTTGCTTTGCAATTTAAAACAGAGGATTATTCCAGAGGTGTCATTAATCCAAACACATTGTAAATGCAATTTTAAGTGGGGTACTTCATGTATGTATTGATCTAAAAACTTGAGTTCAAGATGAATTACACAATAGATCTTAAAATCGTTTAAATTCCCATCAATACTTCGTTGAAATTCAATTTATTTCTCAACAATTAATTCTTTTCCTGCTCATGCCGTGGAGTTTTTTTTCGGTATTACAAGCTATTAAACTCTCCTCAGCTTGAGCGTTGGTTGTTAAGATGAAGTCACCGCATTTTAAAAAGCTTCCTTGGATTGACTTAATATTAACAACCCTCAAGCGGAGCGGAGGTTTGAGTTCATTGGTCGTATCAAGGTAGGGACTTATTTCAGTAATTCATCCAATAAATTCATGTATATCTTCCAATGAACCTTGTCCAAACATCTTGAATAAATCGCAATGGCAAAAAACGAACAGAAAGATGAGTAAATTAACGGGTTTCATTTAAGATCTTGTGATTGCATTTCATTAAGCACACAAAAGACTATTTTGACAGTATTGGAAACAAACTTATTGGAAAAAATTTGCAAAAAATTGGAAGGAGAGTGTTAGTTGAATACAATGATTGAATGGCTGGGACGCGTATGGCACCTTTGTTGCATTCATTAGTTTTTAGCCAAAAATAAAATAGCCATAAAAGGAAGAGAGGTGTGTTTATTTTACGAATGCTAAGTAAGTTAGATCACGTTGAGCTAGACGCATTCGATCACTTATCTGTTCTTGTAAGACTTGTTGGTTAGTTTGGTAATGCTTCCTGGTCAGCTTTCCATTTCCTCTCATCCGTTGAGCCGAACATGCATACCTTTTCTGATTGCACAAAGCCAGTAGTAGCAAAGTAGTGGCACACATCCAACATCTGCTATTCCTAAAATCCCATTCCATATCCCCCTTGAGTATGTGTCTAAATGAATTACAACAAGTGTTGATCTTGCTCTGCTTGTTGCATATTATTATTAGCAGGTGAGCGGTACAGGATTCGACATATAAACCATCGTTACCCTACTTTGTATGACGTAGATTCCCATGCAACTTTAAAAGTTACAACAATGAGGAGCCAGGAATGGGCCACAGGATGACAAGATCCTTCTCGAATGCACACAACCTCATATTTTATTGTCAACGTTGATTTGGGTCTAATTAGCAGTAATGTCCCCACAAGTGTCTACCCAAAGTCAGACGACAAACTTACAAGTCTTATTATTGCATCAGATCAGTCACTAGAGTCCTTTAGATTTATGAAGTTTCGCAAAAGAAGACAGTTTGTGCCTTGGCTTAGGTAAATAAATCTTAGCGCTTATGTACGAAGTCAAACAGAAATGGAAATCCCAAATATGACAAACCCGTCTCTTACATGCTGTATTTACCTTTCGTTTTTCGACATCTTCTTTAGTAAATCCGCATTTTAAAGAAATACCGTTTATGACTAACCTTCTTACTGCACGTTGGTCAATCAGAAAGATGTTATGAGATTGAGCCTGTCTACACTTTATGAGGAGATATGCAGGGAAGTCCGAAGGATTTACGGCTACCTAAATGAGTTTTGGCGAGATTGTATAACCGCAAATGCTAGTACATGCGGAAGGAGGTTGACGGTCAATAAAAAACTGTGTTAACTAATCTCTAACAACGTAAAGAAGTAGGGTAAATGAAACACTGCATTTCTGTCTTGTAAATTCTACGGCCCTTCATTCGTACATTGGGATAGAATATCTGAATGTGTTTACATACAGAGATCAAAACAGGATCAGATCATAGAACTACAAGTGAGTGCAACACTCCCTTCCAATTTGCAGTTACACAATCGACACAGAGACAGTCGAATCGTCACGACAGGCTTTTGGACTGTGGTATTGCCTCGATTCTATTCTTTAATGTGTTTATTATGCTGATGATTACAAATGACAATAAAATCGTCAATCATCAATATCATGATTTGGCTCCTATATAAATGTTGTTGGGGTATGAATTTAACGGTTCAAGAAATAGTCAGATTAATTCTTGTTTTTTTAGGGAGAATCTTTAATGTTATTGCACACCATGATATACAAAAATAAACGTTCACATCATCTATAAACTAATAAAATCTACAATCATTCATCGTAAACCGCTACGGACGATGAAGTACTCAAGCCACCACGTAAGTGTGCCGTCGTTCCCGAAAAAAACAAAACAATTTTCTGGCCTTATAGAGAAGAACTATTGTATATCACACAAGGACGGCCTCAAAACAATTCTTCAAACCATTCGTATTCGGATTCATCACATAACAGCAAGGGCTCGATGCCACATTTCATATTCAAAAAATCTATACAGTCCTACGTCGTACCGATGATAGAAAACAACAGACGTGAAGGGAATTTCGACTGTAACTACTTCTAGAAAAAAACGATTACATAATGACAGTTAGAGAGTAAGAAATTAGGATGGAAATTAAATCCTCTCAAGATGCCGTTTGAAAATTAGTGCAATCCTTCTCCATGGGAAGTTTAACCTTGGAAAGGGCTTTAACAAAATTAGCAACTATGTGTGGGGCAGGAGTTAAATTTAATTATACAATTATACTAAACCGATCAACGCTTACTGAATCCCCGTAAAACTAACTAGGAAGGGAATTCTTCTAAAAACATAATTAAAGAAATCACGGTTCCCAATAATATTCTAAAAATAAGTTCATTGACTCTTATTGAAATCCAGACTTCTCTATAGGAAAATATATTTTGTATTTTTTAATTCCTTCACACTTCTTGTTTGAATAAAAACATAATCATCGGGGGTGGTGTACGATGCCATTGACATCGTCAGCACGCGTCCTTAGAATATCATTAGCAGTATCAAAATAAATTGAGCTGTGGAGTTTTCGCGTGGAATTGTTACAATTATGTTGCAGAGGTGGTCGTGCAGAGTATAATTTGTTATTATAAATCTTAATTATTAACGCTTCCAAGCATTCTCCTGAGGAGGTGGAGTTTCATCATTGACACCGTACTTAATACCTTCCAGCAATCCGGTACCGAATCCCTTGGTACCCTCCACAAGTCCGGAAAATAAGTTTCCTTTAGTTTTGGCAGCTTGGACGACTCCGGAAGCCAGAATTTCCTTGGTTCCAGAAACCCAGTCCACAGCAGTTCCCACGGTTTGGGAAACTCGTCCGCTCACATCTCCCAGAATGTCAAAAGCGAACGGTAGCGTTCCTGACAAACTTGTCTTGGCAGCGGCCAAGGAGGCTACCAAGTTGGACAACACGTGCAACAGTCCTCCAGTCACGTCCCCAACCGTCTCCAATAATTTCTTGAGGACTAAAGCTCCCGATCTCACGGCCTATCAAAATGTACATTTTCATGAGTTTTGCAAATGCCGTAAGAAGGGTGGTCTTAAAATTAAAATTAAAACGGCATTCTATTCATTGAATAAAAATAATATTACGAGGAAATAAAACAAAACGCTTGAGGATAAGGCGGGGGTCATATTGCTCAACCACGTATTGTATTGGTAGGAAAAGTCAGGTAACTTTTGACAGAGGGCCACTAAATAAGAAGGACCACAAACTCGTAGTCGAAATGAAATCATGTTCTGTTTCCAAAACAAAGCAATTACTCGCAGTCAATAATAGGTTACTCAATCAATATACGTCTGAATAGGGGAACATTAAAGTCAAATGAGAAACTAACTTAGACTAATGAAAAATTGAAATAAATCACTTACAACTGGAACACTCTTGGCAGCCTGTTGAGTTACACCAGCCGCAGCGTCAGTGGTTTGGGCGAGCGTGTCAGCAGCTCCTACAACTAAAGGCTTAAGCAGGGATAAGGCCAAGTTAGGGAGTCCCAAGATGAGCCTGATGAGTTGACCGAATACATTTCCAGTGGTTCCACCAACGCTTTTCAGATTGGAAGCAATGACATCTCCAGGTCCAAGAGCGTTTGGTCCGTATGGTGGGTCACGGTAAATGGCTGGGTTGGGCTGATTAGAATATTCGACTCCCTTCACACCGACTGACTCGAGTTGATCCTTCTGACAGGGACAGTTCATGATTTTGTCCAACATGGCATTTCCTGTCATAAAGTACTGACGAGCGATTCGGGGAGAACTGGTCGCAACAGTAGATTCGGATGAGGCAGAAGCTACTGGGGATGGGACGGTAGGGTTTGAGGCCGAAGTAGATGCGGATTCGCTACCACCGCTTCCCTTGGTTGAGGAAGCAGCGTCAGCAAAATCTTCTGGCAGATTCAAAGCTCTGAGGACGTCCACAATGTCATCCTACAGTATTTCAATCAATACGATTACAAGGGGTTCCATATGCTATTTTCCACACTTCATTGTAACTTATTAATTATTAATTAAAGATTATGAATCTTGTAGAATCTACTAGACAGAATATATCAGAAGTAAGCTCATACAAATTAACTTTCGATATATTTCTGTGCTATTTCATGTTGGCATTGTTTCAAGTTGACGTGCTGGATTGGAAGTTTCTCTTCAACAAATCAACTGTACCTCTTCTACTGTACCTATTGTAAATACCGACTTCCTTCTGGAAGTGATATTATGATAGCAACATAATTTAGCAAGAATTAACAAATCAACATTAAAATGCCAATCCATTTCCATACACAGCTTCCTCAATTGTTGCCTGTCACACATTTGGACAACATTCTAAAAACCATCAATTACTTGTTAAATTGCATTTGATTGTGATTCAGTACCACCCAATTCAAACGAACCGACCGGTCCTCATATCTGTTTTCTTGTTACAATTTTTCTATGAATCAATCCCTTTAATTTAATTTTGCATGCGAAAAACAACTTCTGTCTACAATTTGATTTGTAGCCATGCACTCTTGGAGTTGTGTATGTTTTTTTCTCACTCCTCATCTCTGTAATTACTGATTCTAAGATCGTAGCGGTTTGATGTGTAGCAAAAGGGAGGAATGACGAAAGAATTGGTTGTCGATCCTTCCCCTCGTTATCAACGTATACAATGATATTATATGCTGGGGAATCCTCATGAATCATGCAAAACTGCACGTAGGTCTTAATAATTAAACGGGAAATTCTCAGAAAAAAAGAGTACCTCATAACTCTGAAGGATCGTTCAACCATAATCCTGTTATGGCAGTTCTACAGACTCCCTTTCGTTTAAAACTACACCTGTTATTAGGATTCACACGGTAAATCATTGTAGTCTAAGAAAAGGCCAGAATGTGGATCCAAAATATATGCCACAATACTATTTCAAGAACATGGTTTTTGTTTACTATCTTTTTTGCACTCAGAACGAGTAAAGTGGGATACTGAATTTGAATGACCTGGTAAGTAATTGGGAGGTATGAGAATGTTAACAATAGCATTCGCTAGCTAATTTGGGTAAAGGACAAACTACTAAACCGTATTGACTGTCTTTCTCTAAAACAATAACAGGCACTCTGCAAATCAAGCCGAACAGTAATCGTCTTCAATTATTATTATTAAATGCTAACGTCTCAAATCTTTCGTAGAATATTGTTTTTAATTATCCCAGTTTAATCACTCGGCACCTTGAATTTATTTATACAGTATCCTATCCTTTTTATCTTGTTTCGAGGCGGATTAGCGATTTTAACGAATCTATTCCCAGGGAAATAAAAATTCATTTTACCTATTTTGGGCGTAACTACATATCTATGAAAACGGATGAATTGGCATCAGACGCAATTATCAAAATCTTCTCAAAAACATGCAATTATAGATGATGTTTAGAATCCAATGAAATTGAGAGTGATTTAACGAACCTGTCTGTCCTGAGCACCTTGACTTTCGGTGCTTGTGGATGTTGAGGATGGCTCACTAGCCTTGGCAGCCGAACTTCCAGACGCAGCGGGGGCAGAGTCTTCAGCTCTCCGAAGTCTTGTGGACAAGTCGGATTCAGACTGGGAGAGAAGGTCATTTCCAACTTTAGTGCTTTCCGAATCAAATGAGACTGGGATTGCATTGGCAGACAAATAACAACTTGTAAATAACAACAATCCTAAGTGTATCAGCCTCATCTTGAATCCGCTCTGTTGCTGAAACGTTAAAATACAGAGTCAATATTTAAAGGTGTGATGCAAAGAAGGATGAAATAAGAGCTCTAATCCCGTCATTCGTAAAGTATTCGTAATTGCATCTTAATACCTCTGTCCAAAGCTGTTTAACTTTCTTGTCAAATGTAAGCTGTCAGACGTCCACCACGAACACGTTTTGATTAATTGATAGGGCTACGTAACAACAAAGAAATGTACTGCTCACTGTCCCTTTCCACTTGAAGTGTTGAATGACAGACACCCACAAAGACTGTACTGCCAAGACGTCTCCTACGAGTCACTCTGACTCTTAAAACTGATAAGCCGTAGTGCCGAAACTGACTACAATCCAAACGCTAAGACCCCTTTCTGCCCCACGTATTTACTCAATCATCACTGAACTGAATGGCCAAAAATAAAGAAAATAAAGAAATAAAGCTATCATGATACGATGAAAACAGTAACAGAATATCAGCGAAAGTTTCCTGTCATGTAAGACGGCCATGTGCATTGTGTATTACTCATGATTTTAAATTGCGGAATAAACTCTGCTCGTTATCTATCATGTTTGCGGAGCACCTTTCATCCGAATAAAATCAGATCAATTGCAGCACTTGATTACCAACTTCAATGAATCCTTTAAATTCATTCATCACAGCGAATTCATTTCTCAAGAATCAATCCAATCATCATTAGATAGGGTTTTAAAATCATTTTTTTAGGGGATTTCATAGTAAAGAGACATTTAAATAGTACATTCAAATCAAAGCCTGCAATGTCCTCTGTCCACGCTTGCATTTTAGGAAGTTCGTTGCATTTTTTAACTCTGTCGTCACATTAGAAGCAGTAATGAGTTCGTAAAACTCTAAATCACACAATGAAGGGTAGTTGGATGTACTTTAATACCTCACGCAGTATACAATTTCAACCCATATCTAATATCATATAATAATTTTTGCTATTATTATTATTAAAATGGTTCTTCTCATACCTTCCCTCAAGAACAATACTATTATACGACCTGAAGCCACTTCGCTGCGAATCTAAGTCCCAATTAATTATTAAGACAAACAACTGTTTTTAACTGTAGAGGCCTCGTTTCGAGAGGGAAAGTGAGACTACTGAATTAAATCCTCTCAGCTTTTGTTGTTGTGCTCTTATTGTTTTTTCTTAGATTCGATTAATTACATGAAAAATATACTTCCAGAATCCAGTGAAATTGATAGTAAAACAGTCTCATCAACTAATTGGAAATCTTTGTTTTATATATACTCTTTTTATGACGATCGAAATAAAGGATTTAGGATTTTTTTCATGAGCAACGAAACGAAATATTTCATGAATTATACGATGACTTGAACAAAACTGAGAAGGCTCTCCTGCAATACTACGGTATAAGGGATAATGATCCCAATTATTTTGCCAAATCTTTGCAGCCTGAATAAATAAACAGAATAATAATAAAAAACCCACCACATAATAACGATACTGACCGCACGGCAAAGAGAAAGGATTCCTCAAACGAAGAAGATACTATTACACGAAGCAATGAACCAGTATGTTATTAAACCATTAAGAGCTGTTGTTAAAATTGTTAATTACAAATCAGTATTACTTCATAGCTGTATATGTGTGACACCCTGACACCCATGACCTTTTAGGACGGAACAAGGTCAGGCTGTATACATAAGATCTTGATGCAGATGAGAATTTTTAATTGTGACGAAACGGTTATCATCAACCAGAATTTGGAACTCACGATAATCAAACTATAATGAAAGGAAATTGCCTAACCTAACAATTAGAGGTTTGTGATGCTACACAATATTCAGCAGGTCTTCTTCTATTAAATATATTATTATGATCGTGGTACACGAAAACAAAGAAAAAATTCCCACACTTGCTACTTGACATAGTTTCGAATCCTCTTCTTTTTATATAGAAAACCAACTGTGGGGAGTTACTGAGAAGGTTGAATGGAATCGATAGCGAAATCACACTCTGTTCTACTAAATTAATCAGAACCAACATGCAAAATCATTTGTTTTGAACTTATCCGACTCTACCTTACTCCCTTTCAAGTTCTCAACTTTTAAAAAGCTGCGTCAAGCTTATTTATATGCTTCTACGAAAAATGCAATATTTTTGTATAAGGAGAAAAATATTGCACGAAAATATTTACGTTGAGCACTAAAATCACTTCACTAAACGTATTTGTCTGACGCCAAACTGCTTTAATTGACAAGTCCTTGCCTTTCAAAGGTTAAACCCTTATGCATTAAGAAATTAAAGATTGAACTAACATTATTATTAATGGATGGGTTCGACGAATTATCCTGTTTTGAGTATCAATGCTCCTTGAAAATCCGCTTTACAGTTCACGTAGTAAATACTTAATGATCCACACAAATCCCGATTAATCCAAATCTTTAGCAATCCCAAACCATCGCATATTCCTTGTCGTCTATAGAACATTGTACGTAAGTCCGGCAATAAATAATAACATTAGCAGTTCAACGAAATGGAAGCAACTATCTTAGGAAATGGATCCATTGGATTTCGTATGCTATTAAAATGAGTATCAAGAGCTCTGATGATGTAAT
This sequence comes from Desoria tigrina, assembly GCA_906901685.1. NCBI lineage: Eukaryota > Metazoa > Arthropoda > Collembola > Entomobryomorpha > Isotomidae > Desoria > Desoria tigrina. The sequence continues at coordinate 13,346,761 of CAJQTU010000004.1, forward strand.
TTGAAGAAAGGGTTAGAGAATAGTTCAGGTCAAATGTAATTTGTAGATTAGGACGCGTGAAATCTTTGTTCATACATGGAAAACGTATTACGTATGAAAAGTCTGCAACGAACAATAGATTCGCAATATGCGTGTACCGTATTCATAATCTTCCACTCAGATTAATAGGCTGAGGAACCTCCTCGTACAAAATTCAATTTATTATCAATTACCAAAACTACAGCTAAACCCTATGGACTTGGACGTATTTCTATCTCGAAAAAATATTCTAATCGGCGATGGGCTAAAGAGTCAGTGACCAACGAAAGGAAAAATGTATATTCTTCCATTGAATACTAAATGAGATGCATTGTAAATTGTAATTTCCCAATGACATAATATATACCTAAAATAATGACTGTTTACAAATGCCAAATTATCAGCAATCTCCTCAGTTCTTATCCAACGATTCAACTTTTAATTTATTTTTTCTCTCTACTTCTCTGCCTCATATTATCTATTATTTTATAACCACATAACAAAGGCTCTCCACACGAACGGTTAACCCAAGAAGTCATAATCGAAAGAGATTAATAAATTTCTTGTACCCTGAGATGATGCTGTAAAGCCTTTTATCCTCTCTATGGGCATATTGCTATATATTATCCTAACAACTGACCTAGTTGCGACGCAGAGTTGAAGTCTTCAAGTGGTCAGACTCTTTTGACCTTACTCTCCCTGCAGAGTTGCTATGCTAGCTCTTGTGAAGTGGGCAAAGAGTCCCATTTTTATATTCCATTCAAAATGAGCTATATTCAATCTTTTACGTGTTCACACTATAGAGTCGAAAACCGGAATTTGCAATTTAAGAATTAGTAGAAAAACATTTATTAAAGTTGAATAAGTTGGATTATTATATAATCATTAGCCCACTCCACTCTCGTCATAAACTAATCGTCTCCCACGTTTCCATCCATTCACTCCATCCTACTATCTAACACTCTTGCATATGCATGACTTGGCCTCCTCAGGTATTGTAGGTAGGATGACTGTTTTCGCGATTCTAAAATCTCTTTAATTACTGCAAAGTTCCTCAAAATATCCAAACAGTCATTAAACTTGCAGTATTTCGTAACTCTTCGGGCAATTAAAAAATGTGCTTCAATGATGCATAGAGGTTATTATTCTAATTCTGCCTCTACTCTGAGATATAGAGCCATATATCCCTCTGCAAAAGGTATAATAGTGGATCTGAATGGCCAGCCAGGTGAGGCCAGACCTAGTTTGTAAAACATACAAACGATCAAATGACAACAATCAACACGGGCCAAGAAAACAATACAAGCAGAATTATTACCAGCTACAATCTATGCAATCTATAGGTTGAGGCTAATAAAATGACTATATTATGATCACTATTCAATTTTACTTGGCTTGCTCCTTTACGATCTCGTCATCCTCCCTGTCACTCCTCTATTTAGTTAAATGCAAAGTAGTATTCGGCAATAACCTGAAACCTGACACACAAGTATTTACTCAGAGTTCTACAAATTCTCAAACCCATCCTTCAATTTAGCCTATTTACTAAATAAAGCATATTTAATCCATTTACTCCATTTCTAGCATCTTATTCCCGTAATCCACGAGAGCAAGACCAAATCTTTTAGGAGTTACTCAGCTTATCCTCTGCTAAAATTGTTGCAATTCTGATTCATGATTTAAGTGTCCCTTAGCTGCAATTACAAAAGTATCTCAAAATTCTCTGAGCGTCTCGTCGTCTTCTTCATTTCGTATTCAGGCCCTCGCTGCATCCGTTTAGAAGGAGCATTATTATTATCCTTTGCCTACCTCCTTGATTTTCCTACAAGTTGCTGTCCAACTGTGCAATAAGATGCTTATTATAATTGTACTATTATTATTACATGGACTATTTAAGAAACGCAAAGGTAGTAAGTCTGGTCAGAGGAACGGACCTCTGCATCTTGTTGGATCCCACATCATATAATATAGGGAATAGCGAGTATCTTACAGCTTTACAAGAATATGGTTTCCACTCTAGTGCAGTGTGTATGTGATTAGACTCTTCTGGTTATTTCATAACTATGTACGTTATGTACTATGGACGTTAATTGCAAATTTCACTTTTCATTTCTCTCCTTTCTTTCCATGTTACTTGAGTTTTGCAAACGCCACTAGTCCACAGAATAACAATATTGTTATTAAGTCGTTGTAGGAATAGTATGAGCCAACTATTCCCTAAAATATCTATGCTATAACCCTTTAGTCAGATCTTAAATCTATATCTTGCCCATTTTGATTCAATATTTATACACGGCAAATACCAAGACATCCCGTTGGCAGCTAAGGGTGCAAGTGTGCTTTTATGCATTTCATTGCAAACACCTATAAACTATATTTGGGATAATGGTAGTTTGGGTTTTTTAAATCTAACCAGTCAAGCCTCTCGTTAGAAACATGTAATCCTAGTTACTCCACTCTTGCTTGCAATTTTAACCTAATCTTATCTCATCTCATCAGCAAATACGATTACTTTTCTAATTCATGTAATACACGTTTTGTATAAATCTACAGGATTTTTTCCTCTACTATGTTGGGAGTGGATAGAGCTTTTGATAGTTTAAACTGACGACTTTAATCAGGAAAAATTGCATGTGGCTATTTACCACGTAACGTGAATTGATAAGGCTGGTTATTAAAGAGCTAAACTGTTCTAGCTTTACTACTTTCAGCCGATAGTAAAACGGCTTTATTTACCGGGTGAAATCTGCAGATTGTTTTTAGAATTTTACTAGTTTCTCAATGAAAAGGAAAGCCATCATTTGGATGAGGAGTGGTCAGTAACCGGCCTTGAGTATGTTTTTTGCTATCCTAAACTCAATCAAACATACAGCGACTAGACGACTAGAGGCTGTATGGATTGAATACCGATTTTGACAAAACTAGTTACTCAGTTTAAGGAAAAAAACTACTGGTTCGAAAGTAAAAGTAACGGCTAGGAAAACGGTGTCAAATCTTGAATACATTTTCAATCAATGAACGTGCTTTGCTTTGTAGTGCTTTGTCAAATAGAAGTCTGGGCAAACCGTTAAGTTTGCTACGATCGTCTAAACCAGGTACCGGTTTCATGCGTTTCATGTCCCCTGGTCGTTTTTGTTCGTCGAGATTTTTTTTTTAAAATTGGCTTACTTGATAGGAACTTGGCAAAAAAGCCGACTAAGGAAATCCGTTCAGATCCAAAAATGAAATCCAAATATAGATATTTCGGGAGCGCACCGAAAGATCTAGAAACACAGCACAACACAGTTAGGAGATGACTTTTTTTCAGGAAGGGACGCGGTTTCTCAGGAAACCATAAACAATGATATTACATAGAAGCCTGCCGATGCTCACTTAAAACAAAATGTTGAAGTAGATGTGCTCACGAGTGAAGGTATTTCTCAAATAAAGCTATATGGACCTAACTTTCGACGTTATAATACCTGAGGGTGGCCTTCAGGTTTCTATGGAGACAAATGGGGGTCTCTGGGCCCCCTGATTCAATCCATCATCATTGCCATAACTGCAGTATTGTGGCCTGGCCTAGTAACTGCTCCTAGCCTATTGTTAGTGACCAAGCGTTAGATTTTTCATCGAAAGTTACACAGCTCTCTCTCTCATTCACTCTCATTCTCTTTCTCATAAGCTTACAATATCTCCTTACGTCCACAGCCCTTCCTCCTGACAATATTATCGTCCAAATGATAAGCCGCATGTAACATACTGGGGCATAACGCTATTTTTCTTGGGTTTTTCGAAACCATAATTTTTATGTCATTTTATCAACACTACCTTCGTGCAGATTATCATCTGTCAAACTTACAAGACAGGAGGTTTGAGTCGAGTTACATGATTACAGGACTCACGGGATCTCATCATTTACTCCTTTTGAGAGATTTAAGATCCTAATCGCCAGTCAGCTTAAACAGACAGCTGGAAATAGACCCACTACGTTGTGTTTTGATTTTTTTTAATATCATTTTGAATGTTCATTTTTGCAATATTCTTGCTTGTTCACATTTTCACAAAGCATACCTAGAAGGACTATTATATTATAGCATATTTGTATTTTAATGTATCTAAATTAATACTTTAACACCGTTTGTTACCCTAATGCTACGGCCTGGTATGAAAAATTCTGTTGTATTTTATTTTGCTTTACTTATCCTAGGATCCAAACCAGATTTTTGTGTTGTCATAAAATTCAGTCTCGAATTGTCGAACTGTTTCAAAGATGTTTTTTTTTTCAGGCGAGGACAAGGGTTTTCCACAAATGTAATGCAAGTAAGTGTGAACGTTAGGCGTACGCATGGGGTTTACATTTTTCCCAACTCATAAGAAGAAAGCATCAACATTATTGCTCTACCTGAAATATATATTCCACACGTGATGATATCAAGGTATCTGCTGTAACGCAGTGCATCACGCGTTTATAAAAATTGCACTCACAAAAGCCCATAGCATGGGATGCAAAAATATTTTCAACAAATAAAAAAATGTACATGTAATGGTTCAAGTATTTAGGAATTGTGGCCCTTTCTGTTGTTTCGTATGCTACGAGTACATGTGATGGGGAGCGAATTAGGTTTTTAATTAATTTTTGTAGTTCGATTTCAGGCCATAATTATAGAATGCAGAACTACTTATGAAATCTGATAATAATAACTAAAAAACTAGTAAAAAACATTTTCCTCTAATCAAATTATTTTGGATTTTCTAATTTGTCATTCACTTTCTATTTTAAACTGAATAGGGCTAATAATTTGTAATTCCAATGAAACTGATCCAAACGCTCTTCAAGGCTGGCAACTCCAAGGCTATTTCATATGCAATTTTTTTAATGTCAACCTATTTTCAGTTCTATTTCCTTCCCACTGACCGAAATGCATGCAAATCTAACCAAGTCCTATATTGGTAAATACCATTGCGCTATCACGTAATATAATTTAAACCGTTTCAAAACTGTCTGAAGAAGAAGAGCTGATGATAGCATAATGGAATGCAAATCTTGATGGCTTGGTGTTGTTATTGGAGTTTACCTAATGGGAATTAAAATTGGGAAAGCGATTTATTATGGGCATAGTCTGAATAAATTTAGTCTGATTAATCTACTTTCAGTCTCAGTCTCAACCTTCCGGATGAATAAGTCCGAAATATGGAGAGGGTTTTTGAGAAAAAAAAACGGATTGCAGAATGCAAACAGAGGCTAACTCTGTCATAATTGTTAATAAATCAAAACAAGAACCTAAAAGTAATTAAAGTTTTTGTAAAATAAGTAAAATGTACCTATATGCTTGTTAGAGACATGTGCTTCGCATCCAATAATTTATACGACGAATAATTTCAACGACCTAAAACAAATAAGATGCAAAATCAGACACATTTCGTTAATTAAAACTATTAACCCTAAATACATGAATATTGTGTGTAAAAAAGAGTTGACAGGCCATTACTAATAAATTTCTAAATCCAGCTTCAATTGAATAATATATACTATACTGTTTCTGTTATTGAAACTTATTCAAGGCATTAAACGGTTCTCAAACTGTTTTTGCATTGTATTTTTGACTTGCAGATGTGTTGAATTGGAGCCGGACAAAAAGTCGTTACCAGGACATTTTTAGATTTGCAATCGAGTTAATCGCCAAATTTTTTTTGTAATGTTGGACATACTAAGCCCAATCAATAGCCTATTGGAATAGGTTATCGGCCCCATTGTGAATGGAATTGAGATCGGACTTTCGAAATTTATTTTAGATCGGCATTTATAAAAATGATGAAAATTTAATTTAAACTGTTTTATTTGATTTAATGTTGGAGTAAGTATGATGTAAGAAACTGCACTTGTCATGCAGTCTAGTTTAATAATTTGCTGGGAAGTCCATCTTATTATTCTGAATTCTTTTTAAACTTTTCCTCTTACCTAAAACTTATGAGGAGTAAAACGCCTTGCAATAAATCAACATCAGATTCAGAGCAGGCGTATTTATAATGAGACAAGTACATATTATAGGTATTTATTTTATGGGTTATCAAATTATAAATTACAGGCAATAATATATGTGTCAATGCATGTATATATAAATATAATTTAACATTTCCCATTCAGCTTAATGTAATGATGGAAAACAACGGGGTGGTTGTAAGGTTGTAATCCTTCGTGTTCTATAGAATGCATAATGTAGTTAATATAAACGTTTAAACCTGTTCATTCCTATCACTGTGATCCGGTTCATCAGAAATAAGAATCATGTACACGTTATGGGTTACAACAATCACAAAATTCAAGTTGCATGACAATAATTATATCTAACGAATCCGATGAATCACGTGTAAAATTAAAAACCTAACATTTTAATCCCGTTTCAATGTTTGACCGGACAATTTCTGGAGGTATTTATTACTATTAATTATAACACATACTAATGTTTAACTAATAACATTTAAACGCATGTATAAAAGTATCGTTGAGAAAACACTGAGATTGGAAAACATTTGGAACCAGAAAGTTTCAGAACAAAGAACAATTTCGAAATATCTACCCGATTATTAATTGTTCCCACAGACTGCTGACATTTTTCTAACGAAAATATCTTTAAACTCTTTTATTTATGGTCACTAAACTGCTTCCGGATGTTACTCGAGTTTTAGAGACAGGATTTTTTCAACAACCAACGCAGTAATTAAATCCCGTCGTATTCCAAGCTAATTGTTAAATGCTAATTAATTAAATCCGACAACACACCACGTCTTATCTAACTTCTCACTAAACCACCTATCATCTTGATTGGTAGTGCGTAACCCAACAATTAAATAGATTTAATTGCAGAAATATAGGCCTTAATATATGTCTGAAAATTATTCCCTGTTCACATTAACCAGTTAGTTAACACTCACATTACCAAATCGTTAAAAATTGACAACAGCCTATAATACTTTTAGAATCTCACATTCCCCAAATCGCTATAGTTCATTTGCATTTTTACGCATTCATTTACGTTGGTCACATTTAAGTAGTAAGTAAATTGCTTTAATTATCGTTTTTCTCAACGGTTTCAGCTCTATGAAACTCCTTCCCCATATAATTAAATTTACTCATAACTACGAGAATGACAGACGGACAGACACCATCAACGAAAACATAAAGTACCAACTACGATACTTAACAATTATAAACTGTCATAAAAGTGTTCTGTGATCCCAATGGTTAAAATTTTTTTACAATTCTTCGTATGGTATATATGATGTAGGAAATTTCGATACTTCTCGCTACCTTTATCTACAAGTCTTTACAACTTGTCAAGACGAGGAGCAAGATAAAAATGTAGTTCTACTCAGTATGCATATGATTTAAGAACTCATTTTTTGATTTACAATCATGATCTCAATTTCCGACAGGCGAGAAATATTCGATAGATAGATCGACTCCTGTAGCTGGGAGGGTTTGTACTGAACTACCATTTATATTACGAATTAACAACATATCCGTTACTGATTTGTCACAAAGCACAAGGCATATAATTTCATATGCGAATGGAAACAACCAGCAATTTTCAAAGTCCAGATAACATTTATTAGCCTTGTAAAATCAATGCGAAATTAAATTTTGTCGATTCCATTAATATAAGTAATACAGTAATTGACGGATCACGACAGAAATTAGCATACTAAAAATACAGTTTAATGACCGACTGAAAAAAAATATATCACATGAGAATTTTTAATGTCTAGAAAGATTATGATTCATAATTCAGATGTAAATATATAGCACGTCAGGAATAGAAGCCTCATACGATTGAAAAGTCAACAGAAAAAATACAAAGGGGCTCCACGAAAAAATCTCATCATAATCACATTAGAGACACATATCTTTCAACTATTAACAACCTATTATAATTTAATTGTGATAGAAAACACAGTCGTCACAAAACTGCTCCATACTTTAACACCCAAGTTCTTTTGTTTGGTCTCCAAAAGGGCGCAAGGATGGTGGTAAATGACCAGTAGGAATTGAAACAATCAAAGCAGTTTGTTTCCGCCATTTGAATTGAATTGAATTGAATTGAATTTCCGATGAGCATCTCAATTATAGGAAGTGGAAACTCAATCCAAACTGGTTGGATACACCACTTAATTTTGTCTACATCGTTACCATTCAAAAATAATTAGGATAGTCAAAAATACTTCAAATCTACATGATCAATTTCTCCGTAAGCTAGCCTATTTGCATTAGATACTTAATTAAATTCCATATTCTGGCTTGAACTCTCCTTTAAAAAATGTATGGATATAATAGGCGTTCTTGTTCCATATTTAATTTTCTCCCGTTTCAGAAAAATGATTCAAATTCCACCCTTATTGTTGTTTTCTACATCTTTACTATTCGTTAAGGAGTGCAATGGATTTTAAAACATTAAAAAAGCAAACGTAATTAGAATTAGAGGTAAGTAAATATTGTGACAACGAAGATTAAGCAAGCAAAACTGACCCGTATGATTTCCCATGTACAATAAAAGAAGGAACTAAAAAGAGTTTAATATCCTTCGCCCTGTGGCGCAAATAGTTACACCCATTCATTTTTTAAAACGCGTTCGTAAAAATAAATATAAAAGTCGAAAAAATCTCTTCACGCTCAAAATACGTACGCATGTTATGTTAAAGCTAATATTTTAATATTTTAATTGAGTGTCTTGATAATAACAGAGATTAGATTTTTACTTCGTTCTTGGGTCCGTTTTTTGGACATTGAGAATGTATCACGGTTTTTTAAGATCCAAAGCGTTACCAGCGTTAAAACTGAAAGTAATTTTCATGAGCCTACTATTTGCGTTTATTCTTAATTTATCTTACACAATGTTATTTCAAGTAAATAATCAAAATTTGCGATTGAGAAATAATAAGAAGAATACACAATATGTTTGTGCGATTGAATTGGGCTACCTACCTTGTCAAAACTTCTTCTTGATAAATCTACTTACTCTTCGTGTTTTTACTTTCATAACATCTTAAGAACTATTAGAATACTTTGCAAAAGCGGCGTGTTTTGGTTTATTTAATTTATAAATATAGTTAATATGTAATCAAATAGCAGGGTGCACTTAAGTTTTTCAAACGTCTTTAGCAGGCTTGAGGGTCTCAAAAATACACCTTGCCCAGATGGCATGGGTTTATGTCATTCCGGTTTTCATTATTAAATGATTTCCTGCAATATCATAATTATCTAAATATTGTATTTTCTATCCATTCGCAGACTTACTTTACAATATGCCAAATCGTAAATGCTTAGGCTTATAGAAAGAATGCCAAAACCTGAAATGCTCACTTTCCGCAATTAAAGCGTAAAGAAAAAGTCAAAGCTACCGGAAACATTGTAAACAATGCCTGAGCAATCCTATTGTTGCCTTCAGGAGTATCTAAGATGGAAACACGATAAATCTAGAATAAATCATATGAGAAATGCCAGTTTATTTTAGTAATCAAGGACCAAAATTATATTATCAGCTTGTTTAACACAGGTTATAATTAAAAGGGAATTGTATCATGTTCATAATTGCCCTTGTAGTTGTAATGAAGTTTGAAGTTCTGGGCTTCTGGTCTCGCGGTCAGTAAACCCAGTCGTACATTGTTCCTTTTGTGGTCGAACAACAAATTACAGCACCACCGCTAGGATTCAGGTTCAGATGAATCACTTTCCATTATTTCATTATTCTGTTCTATATATACACGGACTTAATTTATTGATAAAACACCAACTTGTTAAACTGCAACTTGGCATAGTGAACTGTAAAGTCAAGACTAAACTTGAGTCTGCAACTTTCTTAACAGATCTAAATTGGCTAGAGATCGCAGTGTTTGATATTGATATTGAATGCTATCTGAGTACTTGTGTATTTTATGAATTACAACCTCAAATTACTTATGTAACAGACGGTATTAATTTAAATCTGCTCCATATCTCTAGGCTGGGTCTATATTAAAGTTCATAATTAACTATCTTCTAATTACGGAGTCTGCATTGAGTTGAGAGTGAAAACTAAGATTGAATAATCTAGCATATTAAAAAATCTGTTTTCCTACATCCTACAAAATAGCATTGGACGATAATTGTTTTTTTCGTTATTTTTCTCGATTTCAAAAAATATTAATGCGTCTGCTGAAAGCCGGATAGACTTTGCGTCTTTCCAACTGAGTAGTTTGATTAAATCGAGAAACCGTATAGGAATAGATCTATCATTTTTTTTATAACTCGTCTTAACGTATTAACGTCTGCATCATCATCACAAACATGGATGGCCCTAACTGATATCATTTTATTAACTACTGATAATCGAGTAGTATCAGTAATGTCAATCTGTTTTTTAGTATGTCATTACAATAAGTTATTTGCTTACTTAAAATAACGTGTAAGAGGTTTCAAAGTTTCTATGCATTTTATTTTGCAACTGCCGTAAGGAAATATTGACTACATGTTTGTGAATAATTTTTGGCAACTTTGATTCGAAAAGAATAATTTATTCTACTGCAAAAAAAATGTAACCTACAAGCTTGTTTAAAAGTCCATCAATATCACTCATTTTAATGTAATTTCAATCACATTTCAATAACTTTTTGTGAGTACTTTTTTAAACTGAGAATTTTGACAAATACGCAAAGCCGGGGTCTTTTATTAAAAATAACTCTCTGTTCCCAAAATTTGTTGACTTGTAGCATTGGAATTTGCAAAAAGTTGTAGGTGTTTTTGATATTACGAATTACTTTAACAATACAGGTACATCGTTGAGATTATTAAGACTGTGCATTAGGCTGAAGGAAAGGACAGGCAGACAAACCAAGGCAAAATCAATCGTATGAGCCGAAAGGGAAGCTAAAATTATGAGATGAGTCTTCAATCCTGTGAATTCCGAATATAAAAAAGTCATGCCCTAATTTTGAACAAAACAAATCAAGCTACCTTGTTTTTATGCAGTAACATCTAAAATATTCACACCCATTGCGAAAGGCAGAGTTGAGCCGGACCAGACCAGGATATTCATAAAAATGTTTAATTCTTCTTAAGATGATGAGTTATTTAAGCCACTTAATTCTTATCGCCCCATTCACCTCCCAAAAGCTGTTCCTATGCTTTTTTATGCAACATCTGAAATGTTTATGTTGATCGTTGTCATAAACACTGAACGCTAAAGAAGATCTAATATCGAAATACTAATCTCAAATAGGAAATTAATGATTGCATCTCTGAAGGGTTGACATAAAAGTTCTGAAGAAGAGGCTTCAAAATATTTATATTCACGACATCGCATCATCACACTAATAAACATTTAAATAAAGATCCGCTACAATCACATAACCCCCAATCAACAGCTACTTCCCAACCCAACCACCTAACAACTTGCGTGGAAATCCCTATTATCTAATTGTTATCATCGTTATTCGATTAAAAACAGCAATTTTGGTCATCTCAACACACCGCTATTAGAGGATTACAATGAAGAGGGAAAAAAAATACCAACAACTGATTATACAGGAACTTTGCCTTTGGCGTCATTATTGACACGCGCTCAGGTATACCTTCTTTTCATTCGGCAGTCATCATTACAAGTTTACACGGATAGAAAAAACACGATCGTTGACAATCTCTGAACAAGATATAAAGCTTATATAATAATATTCATTTTTTTTTGCAGAATGATCTAACAAAAATTCAGATTTGAATATTGTAAAAGATCTTGAATTGAGAAAGACCATTGATGGGATGTAGTTTTCAGATTTGCGTAGGAAATCAATCACGACATTTTAAGCTCATAAATTGTCACCGTAACACCAGGCTTAACTTAAGGGTGGGAATAAGAAATTGTGGATTAGAAAATAGATGTATACTCGCTTCTATTTTCTAATACCCTTAGTAGCCAATTTGTCGATTAATTTCTGAATCCTTATTACTTGATCGTGAGTCTAAAAATTTCTATTGAAAACTTACTAACATTTCAGAAGAAGCATGTCCAAATAACTAGCAACAAAAGCAGCAGGTAAATCACGCAATTCCTTTTGTAAAGCAGTACTCTTCTACAGTCAGTAGCTCTAGTGGTAATGATTTAATAGATTATGCAGTGCTCAATATTGAAATATTATTGAAAATTCTAAAGTACTAATAATAGGAACGGGTGATAAAATTTCGATTCCAGATTTTTCTACTGTACCTCACTCAATAAACCAGCAGAGGATGTCGATTTCAACATAATTAATTTGGCTACTAGATGAAGAAGTAGAAGTAGGAAAAATATTTTCTAGGTAAATGCCCTCTAGAAGTTATCTATTCGCGAATTAACAATGAGCATAAAAATAGCAAAGTAATACTGCAAAGCAATAAAGAAAATTCTTGCACATTTACCTTCGACCATTAAAATTATTACCTAGATTTTTATACTCTGCATTTAAATCATCTTTAGCTTTAGTAGTGAGCAGTAGACCGGATTTTATTGACTCCTATTTATAATCGTAAAAGAAACCTGTTTAAAAATAATCCCTCATCTACCGTTGTTACCGTTAACCCGATCTAAAATTGAATTTCATAACAAATCTAGGAGAGTTTAAATTGCACATGTAATATCTGACGTCCTATTTGGACCACGAGATTCGATTACGAATATCGAATATATTATTTTATACCTTCCATAAAAAGTCTCGTGAACTTACTTATTGCTAAAATCGCTCTATCTCATTAGTCGATTTTTTTGGTCTCAAGATTTGCGGCCGCAAATATTTAATGACTTGATAAGTCAGAAAAGATGATTAATCTCCCTAATTGCCATGTTTATGATATTGCTCCAATTAGTTTTATCAAACAGGAGGATTTCTTTGTGGTTAACGAGAGGCAGAGAAAAATAAAGAGACATATTAGAGGTCAAACCTCAGTATTCAACGAGTTGTGGGATTTTAGAGATTGAGATATCTGAGGGTTTTGCCTCAGAAATACAAATAATTGACAAAATCAGACTGAAGAAGAAGGGAAACGAATAATGAAGCTTCCTTCAATGTCACCCATTCATACAAGCCTGAAGAGCATGCAAAATAATTAGACTTGGTTTATTCAAGAACAATATAGCTAGATAAATGCATGCAGAGCATTCCATCGTTTCGTAAATGAATGTCACTATATAATAATATTATTAGTGGAGTAAGTCTCCCCCTGACCTCTTAATCCATTTCTACTTTACTTTTTTTCCTAGACCTTTTTCGATTTAGTTATGCATCATAGGTAGAAGTTGATTTCTGAGACGGTACCCCGGTGCCTGACTTTGTTGCCTTCAGGAGGCCTGCTCTCTGCAGAACTCTAGTCCACGTATGAAAATCCACCTTCCATCCCTATGCATGCCTTCTGCTCATTTAAAAAAAGGTCACGACGGAAGTATTCATTAGTTTTATTATGATATAATAACTCTCCCAGGAAAAAAATCCACATTATTACGTATCATATTTCCATCAGTCCACGAGGGGAATTATTCAGTAGCACTACGATCAATGTACTTTAATAAAATTTCACCAAAATCCCATCATGATACCGTGCTAGGCAAACCTTCGGAATCTGAGCTGAATTTTGGCTTAAATTATTTAAGTATTTTTTCAATGAAGTGAGGGAATTAACTGATTCTTACGATGTGCATCATATGTATCATTTTGCAAGAAATTGGGTACACCAGTGAAAATCAGTAAATTTTATGGAGGCGATGAGAAAGACTACATACAATTTATAGAAAATCAAATGCCTCAAGATCGAGGAATGGCATTGTAAAGTAGTTTCGAATTGGCATTCGGGATGGCAAATTATTTCTCAACAAATCTAAAGTGCTTGTGTTCATTTTCTAGAGCTATTTTTACCATTTTAGTATCTGCGTTGGCGTTGGGGTTTGGGAATCTATGTCTTCCGATTTGAGTTGCAGCCGAAACGGTACTTGATTTCCGTGTTTGTTCAAGTCAATTCATAAGCGGACAATTCCCAATATATAATGCATGTTTGTCCTACTTATATTGGTAAAATACTTGACATGTGTCGATCGCCATAAAATCACAGATAACATCGTAATAAAATTCATCATTAAACAGTTCTAATTTGACAAAACTTAGAAAGACGTGCACAGTGTGTACACAATCATCGTAAAATTGGTATCCCATCTTGCCAACCTACCATCAAATCGGTTTTTACCATAATAAATATGACTATTTTAGTAGCCCAATACGCTTGCCAAAAAATATGGATAAAACTGTTTATTTTCCACAGTTTAAGGAGAGGAATATGGAATATAGCCTAAATACTTAATCATATCCAAATCGATCATTAAAAATGCCTGAAAATTTTTGCGTAAACATCAAGATTTTTTACTACAAATCTCGCAAATCTGATATTGAGATTGGAACTTGGATCGTAATGCTCTCATAAATCAAATCTTTGGAATTGGTTTCAGATGATTGATATCTTAACGTGAGTGGATATGGATGTTCACAATCTATCAGTTACTTGACCTTCAGATGCCTCAAAATTCGGTCAAACTGCTAAGAGGTCCCTCACGGGTGGAGTCCCTCTCTACAGAGTCGCTATACATTCGACATATATTATGACGCTCAGTTCGATCCTCAGCCGTCTAGTTTGAACTAATTTGCTTGTATATTTTTATGCGACTTCTCTGCTGCCTACATCTTATTAAGTATCACCAACCATCTTTCGTGGAATCCGTAAAAAAAATATGATTAGATCAAGTCCAAACGGGTTTGCTGTTGAGTAATCACAAGAACTATTGAGATCACATGGCCGTTAATTGTCTCTGTACAACAATCAGTTTTTTTCAAGGCATGTTGTATGCAAACACACTTATTTACGTATAGAATGTATCTGACACTACAAGAAAATCTCTGATAACTATTCGACTACAACGGTATGCAAAGAGAGAGGGATTACACAATCTTTATTAAAATAAATCAGCCTAACAACCTCTAAACCAATATATAAAAAACGGCATTTCTGATAGAAAAAGGTGACTTCAGTAGTTCAATTGCATGCTCAATAACACCTTACATAATTAGATCTTTAATTTGTTTGATTGTACTCTGAACCACAATGTGGTCACTCGAGAATCTACTGTTGCCGGGCTACCTTGTACAAAATGTAAAAATATCCTAAACTGATGTTATACCCGTACTAAAAGGGACGTTAAAATTAATTTCTACATGTGCTATATACCTTATAATCAGTTTAATTATGCCTGATTGAAGCATTTAATCTAAAGTATAATTAGAACCTCATCAAATATTCCGCTTACTATTACAGGGCTACAGAGTACGTGTAAACGGTTTAACAATCAGTAACAAGTCTATCAAAGAATATCATTCATCATGCATGTCATAGTCGCAGTGCATTATCAAAGTCACTTAACTGTGACATAAAAGTCCTTATCTTATCCATCGCGAGTTTTGAGCCTGAGAATGTTAAAAAGATTGGATGGATTTCTGCGATACGCCCATCACATCGTAAACGAACTATGTACGACACATCGCCATGACAAGTCACATTTTGTTAGTAAACTTAGAAAATCTTTAAACATCCCGATGTTACAAGGAATCATAATAAAACTTATAAAACCCTCATCAAAGTAAAATGCAACTACACTTTCTTAAAAGCTATTCAAAATCTAAGCATGCATACTACCCTTCTACTATTTCAAACAACGGCAGAGAAGCCGTATTTTCTTACCAAATAGAGTTTTGTCTCCAATCGTAACTACAGAGGAGACAGAGATAGAAAAAAAACAAAAGCTGACAGCCCAATGAAATTATTTTGATAGAACGTACATAAGCTTGTCGTATAAAAACCTTATCATATGTCAAGTATAGTTGGTTTGCTGGTTAACTTTCTTTCATAATTTTTAATTTTTCATATTTTTAAGTACCGCTACCTGCATATCATACACAGACTCGAGACAGTAGAAGATAGGTCAAAGACGTGGACAACTGACAATCCATCAACTGTCGTATATTCTTATCCTAAGTAGCTTTATCAGTATTCCCCTCCCGTAATCCTTTTTTATTATCAAACATTTCCTTTTATCATTTCATTCCATATTAGAACTTTAAAAGATCGAAGTGAGTTTTTGCACATAGCAAAAAAAAAATCCATCAGATTTTTCTGCATTCCGGTTGCCTAATTTTCTCATTATCCAAGAATCAAGAAAACTATAATATAAGTAGTTGTTATTGAACTCCTATTTTGTTACACTAAGAATTTGCAATGCGTAAAGGACCAAGATTCTAGAATGCTTCATATTTTTAATCTGAGCTATGAAATAGTGCTTTGCACTTGTAATAAAAATCGTATTTTAATAATGAAAGTTGTCGATAAAGGAAAAATTAATTGTTTACAATTCCAATGCCTTTGATTTATTTAATTCGCCTGTGATTTAGATACACACTTCCTTTTACTCAAAGTTTGCATAAAATTGCATAACCTAAAGCTCTGCATTTATATCATTTCTATACCGAAATATTCATCTGCTTAGGTTTAAAAGTCTATCTGGCCCATTTCTCTTTTTATTGAGAGATTGATTTATAAATTTATGATCAATACCTTAATGGATTGTTGCACAACCTTATTAACCTGTAATATGCATGGCATTGATTATACAGCGTAATCTCTGAAATTACTCCGGAGTATAAACATAAATACCGGACTGTTAAAACCTATTTATATTATGTCCACGGCATATAATGGCAATCTGACAAATAATAAGCCTGTAACAAAAATGGAGCAAATACATAAATCTGACCAGGCGATATGTATTTGTTTTGTGAATTTCATCATATTTTGCTTAAAGTTAATATTTTATACAACTTTATAAAATTTAAAAGATGTAATTAGAAATGACAATTTACGTACGTATTCATTAGACACGTTTTTACAATAAAGCCAGAACATTTAATTGTAGGAAACCGATTACTTCGAAACACGGAATAAATGATAGTGCCTCCAGATAAGAATTTTTTTGAAAACCTAAAATATAACACTTTGCTTAGACTTTTTTGTGAACTTGGGAGTTTCTCCGTGTCAACTGTGATAAAGTTATTCATGCAGTTTGATGTTATAACTTTAGAATCGATTTGAAAGATGGACACATTTTTTAATATTTGATATTTTAATAATTATCCGTTACCCAACCTCACAATGTAAGGATTATTTCTTTTGTTAATTAGTAATGATCTGATGCGATTATAAATCATGTTAACAACGAACGGTTGGATTATGCTTAACTTTAAAAGTTCGGTTCCATAAATGACGGTCTAGACAAAGCTTTTTTGTCGTAGACATATTACATATTCGTTACGATTTACCATTGTTCAGAAGGCCTATGTGTCCTATGACATTTCTCATAGCATTGCTCCGTGTTGATTTACATGGGATTGGCTCAATTACGGTGGTAGACGTGTTTCATAAAAATATACAATCTGATAGAATCGAAGTAATTGGCTGTAAAATAAATACGTTAGATTCCATATAAATAATGTGTACGATTTGACAGGGCATGTTTGTTTGGTATTAAAGGAACTTTTAAGATGCCGATATTGTGATAACTGCAATTCTGCCACCCATACCCATCTACATCTTGTTTGCTAACTTTGAGAAAATCATGTAAAATTTTAAGGAACTCAATTGGGTTCAATTGCTCCTTCAGCAATGCATGTAAACTAATTGTAACATTTATTTAAACGATACGATTTAATTTGTACAATAAGATTATGAAAAATTTATTTGGTCACTTTTTGGAATACCCAATAACTGGAAAATAATTCAGACTAGTATTGTATTTTGCGAAAATTAAATTACCACTAGTACGCAAAATTTGCGTATAATTTACAACGAATTATATCATTTACAGTCTCAAACTAAGATGAAGAATCATATGCTTAAATTCTGAAATTTTACTACAAACTATCGATAAGACAAAACGCTTTAAAACATGAAGTCCTCTTGTGGGTTGGATTGGATTATTTATTTATGGTTGCAACTTATACTAAAAACCAACATGTATTGAATTCGGGTTATTCACGTTTGTTTGTATTATTGAATAAAGTATATGCGTTATATTACAACATACATTAAGAAATTAATCAGATTTCGAAATACAATAATAATGGCCAAAAAATTATATTTCTTCTACATGAAACGATGCTGAAAGACAATTATCATATGAGAGATGATTCGTAAGAAACTGCATGACAAAGCCAAGGATATTTCGCTATTATATGCAGACTAAATTACAGTGATTAAAAAAAATCTCGCTAAACGCCGCTTCTAAATGATACACGATGGAAAGAATCATTGCAGTCCAAATATTTCGGATTTCAGTAAATTTATCAAACGATTTTTAGTAGCAGAAAAACATGAGCATTACAGAAGATAATAAAACATATCAGAAATAATACTAAAAGTATAAGATAATTAAGAAACGGCTTTTTCCATTGATGAAATTTCATCGGCGCTCAAACCCTTGTTGGATTTACCACTTCTTGCCGCTGATTTCTTCTTTTTTGAGGCTCTTTTCTCCTTGGCTATAGACCATGAACAACCTTCTTTTGCAGCTTTTCGATGATTCATTTTTTTATTTTCAGGCCAAGCTCCAGTTTCTTGGAATGTTTCAAGTTTCCGCTTTCTACTCATCTCCTTTTGCTTGTCCCTGTTTAAACAACATTTTAAAACGCTATAGATATAAATCAGGACTCAGAGACATAAGGACAGTAAAAGCAAAACTAACTTGTAAGGAATCGAATTGATTTCCACTTCCACGTCCTTAAAATCAGCGGGTTTCTGACCTTTAAGTTCTGACATTTTTGGAAACTTTAAAAGGCCATATGATGTCGCGATTGCACTCAAATTCAGGTCTTGAAAATAAGAAAAGTTTCCATATAATATATGATAAAATATTATAATTTTGATTTGAATTGTCAAATTTATAACAGAAATAACAACATCAAAAATTACCTTTTAGTCGTAAAATCAGACTACACTCATACTTTGAATACGCTTTATAAAATGAAACAAACGCTCTAGCGGCTTTATCAAATATAGATTTATCTTGAAGCTGTAATTTATGAAGTTTCTCCACTAGACTGTCAAATTTATCCGGAGCGATACAATCGTCCACGTTAAGGTTCATCATTGATACCTACAGATCAGTAACCATTATTAACACAAATTCAGGAATTCTGAGAATTATAATCAAAATGATTTTATTCGGTACTTACTTTCTGGCTAACTTCAAGAAACTTTACGTATTCCTCCTCGTGCGGTTGTAAAATCAACCATGCTCTACCCTCCTCTCCATTTCTCGCGGTTCGTCCTGATCTATGTACGAATGCTGTTGGATTTGAAGGGGGGTCAAATTGAACAACCCAATGTATCTTTTTAGTGATGTCAATTCCTCGTGCCATCACATCAGTACAACAAAGAATTCCTTCAATTCAATTCAAAATTAAACTACCCGAAAAGCTATATAGATAGTTGGAGATTATTAAAATGAATGAAATCCAACCTGCTTCTGAATCCCGAAACTTGTCAAAAATAGCAACTCTTGCCTTTTCCTTCATTCTTCCGTGTATTGACGCAATCGATGATTTTTTTAGCAATCTGAAAGTAAGTAAAATGAAAGTAGTTAAGCATATAAGTTACTACTTATGTAAAAAATTAACGTAATAATTGATTTCGTACTTTTCTAACAACGTGGAAAAATAGTCAACACAAGCACAGGTGGAGAAAAAAATAAGGATTTTCTTATCCTTTTCCTTAGTGACAAAGTTCACCAACGCATGGAATTTCAATTTTGGCTCGACTATACTGTAGAAGTTATCTAATGATCCAGGCTGCTTTCCAGTCTGGGACTTATCTTTAACAACAACAGATATAGGATTTCGAAGTCCGGCCCTAATCAGTTTTGCGATCTCGGTAGTTTGAGTTGCGGAAAACAGGCCCGTCCTACGTTGTTTCGGAACCATCATAAGAATATAGTTAAGTTGTCTTTCAAACCCCATACTCAACAGTAAGTCCGCCTCGTCAAGTATCAAAACTTCCTGAAAAACATTTAATTGCTATCAATGCTGACCGATTGGAAACATGCTTAGTAAAAACGAAATTACATACCAAACTCCTAAGGGAAGTTCTAAGTTCAACACCCTCTTTCCTAAGTAAAAGGTCATGAAGTCTACCCGGTGTGGCTATTATAATGTTTCCCCCCTTTTCTATAAAATTTTCCAAATCTTCGGTGACAGACGTTCCACCAATGAAAAGGACTTGAGACAATTGAGGTAACTGTTCTAGAAACTTGCTGAGAACTCCACTTATTTGGACAGCTAACTCTCGGGTCGGGGCTATAACAATGCCACCAACATCATGCTTTCGCCAATTCGATCTTTGTCTCTGTAAAAATAAAAATGTTATCATTCAATTTGTTTAGCGTCAAGTATACAAAGAATCCTTTCAGACATTCAAACATTCAAAATTACTGACCAACATCAACTGCAGAAGGGGTACCAAGTACGCTATAGTTTTGCCACTTCCAGTAACCGCCTCAGCCACAACGTCCTTGTACTTCAGCATCTTGGGTATGCAAGCCGCCTAGGGATTAACAAACAAACGTACACTTAAGTAAAATCTCAAATCTCAACATCTCAAGGATAATATCGCGCCTGCTAATAGCATAAATTTGATCACTGCCTGCACACTGAAAAGTTTCCTTCGCGCATTAGTCTGATGCCCAAACCAAGATGTGAAATGCCGGCGAGAGTTAGAAAAAAACCGGAGTACCTCAGTCATCTGCCAGTGCAGCTAACGGGAGGCTGTCGATAAGGTTTTTCCTAACTCATTACCGTCATTCTCAACTTTGACACCCATCCACCATCACCCAGACAGTGTTTTAGCTCTGTCGAAGGGGTTTCTCCAACTATTCGCGCATAGCATTCCCCCAGAAATTTTAATTAAGATTAGGAAATTCAACTAATTCATAATTAAAAGCTTTACCTGAACCGGAGTCATTGACTTAAATCCAAGCAGTTCAATCGCTTTTAGGATGGCAGGACCAACTTCAGATTTGAGACTGGACCAATTCGGGTCAATTTGTACTTTCTCCATTTCTTATTGTTTATTTTACCTAATTATGAATTAATATCAAGTTTTGAATCAAAAACCGTTGTCCGATCCTATAATGTAAAGTCAAATCAAAACAATATTCATTCTTTCTACAGTAAAATATGCAAAATCGCACATGTACAAGAATCAAGTTGAATTTAGAAGGGAACAGAAGTGTGGAGAATTCAATGGCTTAGTCCATTCGTACCATCGTACCCCATAAATGTTGCTGGACTCGTACTCGATGTTGTAAAGTTATAAGCGAAGCGTTCAATTCAGAACTCAGCGCATAATGCTGGAACATGTTTCGATATTTCTATTCTTAACGCATTGTCATTTTATTCGAATAAAAATATTTCAGCAGTAGCCAGTAGCTCGGAATTCAGTTTAGCCAAATACCCGCATCCGCATACGTCCAAGCGATTCAACATTCAACCCTTGCCTTTTGACTTTGACACATCTTTTTCAGACTTTCTCTAATATTTTTCCGCATCCATAAAATGATTTTCTGCTATTTAAAGATGATGGACATCAGAAATACTGTACAATGTGTGTTGACTTGATGTCTTCACCCAATTACTTTCTTCTAATTTATAAATCAGTTCACACCTACATAAGTTGCACATTACCCTGCTTGGTTTCTTTAATTATCATGGTTAGGATGAATTTTCATACAACAGAGTATTGCGAATTCTGTGATTGAGATAGATGATGAGATGAGAACGGGCCCGAGTACCACTCCCCGACCGAATACCCAGTCGTCGTGCTATGGAATGGACTCGGTAGGATAGTTAGTTATAGTTAATTAAAGTTGGTTTTTGCATTGCGCAATGCAGAATTGATGCCACGGGCACGGGTTCGTCTTCTGCCTCTGACGTCCTTCACATTGGCCTACTCAACTCCTCTTCCAAGTTCCAGCCAAATATACCCGACTCTGTTTCTATCTCATCTCCTCTCCTACTACTTCCAAAATCTAATTCCAACAACCATCCTCTTCGGCCACACCAACTTGATCGGCATTCCTCAAGCACATCATTTTTAA
Organism: Desoria tigrina; assembly: GCA_906901685.1. Lineage (NCBI taxonomy): Eukaryota > Metazoa > Arthropoda > Collembola > Entomobryomorpha > Isotomidae > Desoria > Desoria tigrina. The sequence goes on from CAJQTU010000004.1 coordinate 13,368,999, forward strand.
CAGTTTCTGCCCCTAGACAAGCAATATTTTCGAAAACATGTTTTCCAGAATTGCAAAGTCCGCTACGCCTACGGCACAAATAATTTGCAATGGGTCCCGAAACTTATCCACTTCCAACCCCGTAAGATCTTATATCCTATAGATTTTTTATTTTAACTTTAACCATATTGACTATTTGCAAATCAGAACATCATCATTTTTATGAAAACAAATTATTACTATAAAATACGTCATGTCAAATTTTTTGTAGTACCCATTAACCCATTTAGATATAAAAATGATGAATGAATGCTATCGTTTTGTTCAACAGAGAAATGCAAAGGTCGCAGTCATGGGGGCAAGCGGGGGGATTGGTCAACCCTTGTCGCTTCTGCTGAAGCACTCCCAGCTCATCACCGAACTCAATTTATATGACATTGTCCATACTCCTGGAGTTGCTGCGGATTTGAGCCACATCGAAACGAAATGTAAAGTGAAGGGATTTGTGGGTGCCGATCAACTGAAGGACTCTCTTCGGGGCGTCGACATTATTATCATCCCTGCTGGGGTTCCCAGAAAACCTGGAATGACCCGAGATGATTTATTCAATACAAATGCTTCGATTGTAAGGGATTTGGCTGCCGCTGCAGCCGAAGTTGCACCCAAAGCTCTTGTTGGAATCATTTCAAATCCTGTAATTTTTTGCACACTCCATACGATATTGAATAGCACAGTTATTATGGTAGACATCAATGATGAACTTGATTCTTATGCAATAGGTAAATAGTACCGTTCCAATTGCCTCTGAGGTATATAAGAAGGTTGGAACCTATGACCCCAAGCGCATATTTGGAGTTTCCACTTTGGATGTGGTCCGTGCTAATACCTTCATCGCCGATGCTAAGGTAACTTATTATCTTTAGTTAACTTCACTGGCGTTTAAGTGGTACCTTGGTTCCGGCGCAAAAGAAAATGTTTAAATGGACTTTATTTTGCAGGGTTTGGACCCCGCCCAAGTAAACTGCCCAGTTATTGGGGGACACTCTGGTGTAACCATTATTCCGTTAATTTCTCAGTGCAAACCTCAAGTTCAGTTCGCTCAGGACCAACTTAAAGCTTTGACGGAGAGAATCCAAGTAAGTTTCCATTGGATTTTTTGTCTTGTTTATGAAACAACTAATAAAAATTCCTACATAAAATTGCATTGAATCTTAGGAAGCTGGAACTGAAGTAGTCAAGGCTAAGGCTGGAGCTGGCTCCGCGACCTTGTCGATGGCTTATGCCGGTGCTCGGTTCACCTTTTCCCTCCTGAGGGCGATGAAAGGCGAACAGGGAGTGATTGAATGCGCATATGTGCGCTCAGATATTACTGAGGCAACTTACTTTGCCACTCCACTTTTGCTCGGGGTAAGCCACTGAATTTTTTATTTTGATAATTATGATATAAAATTATTTAACAGCAATTCTGACGAATGTTTATTTTTCAACAGCCTAATGGAGTAGAGAAGAACTTAGGTCTTGGGAAGCTAACTCCATTTGAACAAGAACTATTATCTAAGGCTCTGCCTGAGTTGAAAAAGAATATCGAAACTGGTGAAAAGTTTGCCAGTAAATAGATTAGGTTTAGTTGTACAAATGCTACTGGTAGTAATATATAATATGAGCATAGGGATTATCATGATATAAATCAAATGTTTATTTTTCCTTCATCAATAAGAACAATGTGGCAAAATATAAAGTTCGTTGGTATAAAACTGACTAAATTCTGACTCAGAGACACACAAATGAATGGCAATTATTTTTGCATGAGCTTTACAGGATAAAAGGCTTCATATTCACATTAGCAATAAATAAATAAAAATTACAACAATTTTTAACAAAAGCTTGCCTATTCGATCGGCTGAGCTCAGCTTCTTGCACGTTGTATTTTATAATACAATCTTCCTTGTGCGTCCTAATCGTAATTTAAATCCTATTATTATCGTAACAGTGGTTTTAGAACAGAATAATACAAAGCAGATATAACAGACTATGTGATTTCAGATCATGAGCTTGTGAACAAATTGTCCTAGCTGGACAGAAGTGGTAGCTAGGTAACAGGAAAGAGATAGGCTTTGAAGAAGAGTATATCTATAAGAATTTCAGTTTTTTGTATGTAGTATAATTAATTGTAGTTTCAATCACAGCTTCCCAACTTCATGTAAACATCTTTAACGTAGCTCATCACTTTTTCCCAAGATGGGCGTTCATTGGAAACCATCTCATCTAGACTCTGTTGAAGCCAATTCATTTCAGAAACCAATTTAGATTAATCCAGGTAATAATATACACACATATATATTTAACAACATAGCAGTGTAATTTGTCAAACTCACCAGCGTTGTTAGAATATCTATAGATTCTGCTGCTTTAAATGCAACATTGAAGTTAGCTTCGCAATTTTCCGGTTTCAGCGTGTCGTATGGAATTTGATCGGGTAAATATGAGTGAAGTAAAGCACACAACGCCATGCCATTACTCCAAGAAGTACTAAAATTTGTGATTTCCACATGTTTGTATCCAACCGTTCGACTCTGGCACCAACGAAGTAAAGCGTTTCTTCTGGAACCTGTGGCTTTCACGATAGATACTAAGGGGTCATCATCTAAATATCATCAAACTCGTTAATGAAAGCTAAATTTTTATTATAATCGAATCGCATAAAACTCTTACCATGATCAATACTTCCATTTCCCATTTCAGATTTATTTAAAACGGATCCTATCACACGTTTAGAACTAAACTGATTACTTTTTGGTTCCAAGTTGTTGTTGTATCCAATCGCGACACAGTTTTCCTTGTTATTGTCGTAGGTGCCCACCTGTGACGCGTGGTCTTCATTACTCTTGGGAAGGGGAATGGTGTCTGGTACGTTCGCTTCTTCTATGACAATCATGCCTTCACGTTTGTTCGACTTGCTTTCCCTTTGTAAAGGTAAAGGATTTTCACAAACTCGTCTAGGTACTACAGGTATATCATTTAGATCCTTCGAATTTGCATCGAGTGAGTTGATTTTCGCCCGTAGCGCCAAGTTTTCTAGCTGTAGGGCTTCTAACTTTTCGTGCGCATCAGTCTTAAAATCATTTGCAACTCGTACGGCAATAAGAAGGTCATCTTGAAAAGATTTCCTATTTAAAAAAAATTGTAAAGGTTAGAAAGGCTTTAACTATACAACATTACACGTACTTGTACTTATTTATTTATAACAAGAACCTACCAGTCAATACGCTCTTCAGCCATATTCTTCCTTTCTTGATCCGTAATCATTTTCAAATTCTTATATCCATCCTCCCAATATTTAACATCAAGATTTCCTTGAGAGCACACGTTTTGGAGTCGCGCATTTTCAAACAGTTGTTCGTTATATTTAATTTCCAGCTTCTCGTACTTCTTCTGCAACTGCAATTACAAATAGTTTTAAAATCAAGTGGGCTATGGCCAAAGCTAGACCAATTAGAGGCCGAGACTGGCATACTAGAATCCTTCGATAATCACGATATCTTACTTCGTCTGACACCTTTCTGTAACATATCTGCTCACAAGTCTCATTATAACTAATGGCATGGGGAACAGCAACGTCGCTATTGCCATGCTGAGATCCAACAGATTCAAGCAGTTTCTCGTTATATTTAATTTGCAGGTCATCAAACTTCTTCTGCAACTACGATTATTACAGAAGTCTTAAAAACCGAGTGTCAAGAAATTATCAACCGAAACCAACTTTAATAATCGCGATTTCTTACCTCCTCCGACATTTTTTTGAAACATATCCACTCACGAGTCTCATCGTAACCAATGACATGGGCATGAGCAACTTCGCAAATGCCACTTGGAGATCCAAAAGATTTAACGGAGTCAGTCGGTAAATCATCAAGTTCCTCTGAAATGGCTTTGATGTCAGCTTTCTGAAATTTTAAATTATTATTAATAAAACGTTCCAGTTCAATAATATTCTCTTTATTGCACAGAGCTTAGAACGTTCGGTTAACATTTATCCCTCCTTATTATATTAGTACTATAAATTCAGCACCAAACAAAGAATAATGATTAATACAGGGTAAATCTTACGTTGACCCGGAATTCTTTTTCTTCTCGAAGTCTCTCTACTTCCTTGTCTCGAAGGTCTAGCTCCTGCTGCAGCTTTTGAATTTGTTGATGCAGAACTATCTCATTTTCTACACGAGGAGTTAATGCTGGCGACAAGTTTATTTCCTCATTATTAGCACCCAGATTATCACTTAGAGAATCAACACTTCTGGAGGAGTGGAAGTTCCCTTTTCCAATCCGTGATTGCGGTTCCTCGACCTGTACATTTCGCCTACGAAATAAAGATTTGAATTTCATGTTATTCTTCTGTCAGAAAAAATTTGAAAATACTTCAGGGCTACTTGAAGTCTAAATATAGTCTAAGCTATCAATTTCTATACAGTGATCAATAAATGCTATTCTATAGTGATAAATAATTCTGACAACGAATCTCGAGTGTCAGTAGTATACAACAGGCTCTTGACAAACCGAGTCACTGCATTAGTCCACCTCTCTTTTTACTGATAAACGAGCAAATGATTCATCCAGTATTACAATTTACAAACAAATATCTAAAAAGCAAATAAGCTATATAGCTTTTAGTTTAACTTAGCATAGAAGTCATACAGCCTAAAAGATAAATTGCACTCACTAGTAAGATAACATAAAGACCTGATAGCATGCTCATGCCTGACTACAGTAGAAATAGCAATCCCAAGCAAACCTTCTTTCTCACGGGTTCATATTGGACATGATTAGTATTTTAGTATGTGCCAACAGAAAATTAAATGCCAGAAGCAAAGTGGTTAATCAAACATCCTTCAAGGAACAATATACAATACTATAATATTCCATACATTTTTCCATTACTAGCATTAATTCATAATCATGTATAAAAACAGCAGATATGGACTTACTCAAATTTTAAAGAAGGAGAGATAGATATGAAATGATAACAGATCGACAACAACTTTATCATGCATAAACTACGTGTGTAAATATAATACTTTTACTTCTCCGTTCGCTTGTTTAACCAATTCACATTATTGGGAGCTCTGTTTCTAAATGCTCTAATGGTTTCAAGGAATCTGTTTATTTTATTGAATCCGTATATAATCAACAGCTATTTGAGTATCCGACATAAACCAACCAGAGAAGATTAGTAATACAATTTAAATAATAATACCTGCATTACTAAATACTACGAAACAAAAAATTTGAATATAGATTGGTAGAGTATGTTGTTATTTCGTATAAAAATGCATAAATTTAAATTCAGATTGAGGAACGGGACTCATTTAATGAAACAAGAACATTTTCTATTTCAACAAATATGATTAATTTTGAATTGAGTTAAACTTGTTTAAGTTAGACATAAAACATACTCTAACTCTACATTTACATTAATTTGGAATATTTTGGATTTTTGGATCTGGGGAAGTCGATCTAGTATTTAAAGTTTTTTTACACACCTACAGACGTGCATTGATTATAAATGAGCTAAACTCTGAATTCTGAATAGAGATTGAAATGATTCGTCTTGGATATTTGATTATGCTGTAAACTCTAAACATTGTTGAGCTTTCGGCAAATTTTTTCTATTTACCGTAAATACTGAAATAAAGCCCTCATAGATTGACTATTAGCTCTCACTACTAATTCACAATATAGAAGATTGTAATCTTCAAAATTCAATACAAAATCGAAAATAATGTAGGACCCTACCCTAATCGATTCAAATAGTCATACTACTGCGGATAAAATAGAAGAGATTTTCCAATTAAACATTCTGAATTCACAAATATTAAGACGAATGTGAGGAATTATTGTTCCTCATTCATATTGATGATGTATATAGAATAAGATCATCATAGTTCTAGTTCATTGATTTTCTGACAAAAGAGGAAAATGATTTAAATGAATAAGCAAATAGCTTCCCATTTTTAGGAAAAAACTTAATCTGTCAACTACCGAAATAAGTTCCAGTTCCAAGTGCCAAGGCCAAGGTTCAACTCAACCCTGGCACATATTTTGATCGGTATTTATGGTACACTAGAAAACTATGACACGAAAGGTGACCAAGGTAAGGACATATGACATATGGTATTCTGTGCGTCCGGGATCATTAGAATTTATGTACTTTTCGTTGATACATGTGCAAAAGATCAATAGGTGATATACTAATTATTAATAGTATGCGATACACCAACTTAGGCAATTAAAAACGCATTTACTACAATATTATCCTGGCAATATTTATTTAATCATGAGACGAGGAAAAGTAGGAAAACCAGTTAGTTGAATTGAAGACTCAAACGCTACACTCGTTGCTCGTTAAGGCTCGGCATCGGCTCAACAATAGAATTGGATAAATATATTATAATTCATAACGAGTTCAACCGTACTTGGTTGAATCTACACGGATAAGAGATATGGAGACAGAGAAAGGATTCTGAAACTCCGATTCACTTAATGTGATAAAATCCAAAATGTGAAAGCTTTCGACTACGAACATAACTGATGGAGGTGAGTGATGATGACTGAAAAAAACATTACTTGCCCAATTTTCAAATGGTCGTTAAACCACGAGTTTAGGATATGCTGGATGGAAGTTTTCAGTTTTCCTTCCGGTGCGTTCCGAAATTTATAATGCGAAAGATAACATTCTGACATGTATGTTGCTACTACTGCTACTGCTACCTTCTCAAAAAATATTCTAACCGGCCAACAATTTCATGCATCAGATGCAAGCGAAAATAATAGTTAGAATGAATCAATCAATGATGATCTTTAATTTTACCCTGTTCTCCTACCCCTACAATTGAACAATATGATATTTGTACGAAAGGGAATGATATAATTTAGATTAATCTTCCTTTTAAAAGTATTGTATACCCAACTATTGAGAATTTTAAATTTTTATCTATTTATGTATATATTTGCTCCGACGAATTGTGAGTAATGCATTACTGCTAGAGATTCATCGGTCCATGCCCCATGCCAATTAATTAATGTTTGGTCATTAATAATGGGAATACACCAAAATTAAAATAGCAAATTTCCTTAAAGAATTAATCATTAATCTCATATCAAATCTAGGTTAGGTTTTGAACCAAAAACTTTGCAATGTGAAAACGCCTACAACCCCATATAGTAGAATCTAGAATCGGTCAAAAATGTAAGAATCCTTCAAGGCACGGATGAGTCAAGTGAGACAATAAAGTCAATTTAGTTCCAAATAGACGAACTTTTCAATTTCAGTATTGTATTTTATCAGTGAAATTTATAGTTCAGAGACGCGGCATTCAATATATGATATATGAGTCATGACACATCCATTTGCACTAATTGCACTCATCTCTTTTATGAAGCTATTCTAGTTAGTTCTAGCTGTAGAGACAAGAGACATTCAACATTAGATATTACGGATTACGATTGCAAGTAAGCAAATTGCAGGTGCGAATTAAGGAGTCGCGATATTAATTAGTAATTTAGTAAATAAAAAAAGTTGTTACTGATTGTTCGAATCACTAGGGTTTAATACGCCCAGAGCCTGTACTCCCAACGAACTTGCAGCTTTTCTAATTGTGGCAGGTGAAGAGATCCCAACTCGTACCTTCGGCTTAGTAGTAGTATTAGTACTAGCAGTTTTAACAGTACCAGGCAAGCGTCGTCTGCGGTCGAATGGACTATCCTTCTCACCTTTGGAGGCATTGAAGGACGGGACTGAGATGGCATTTTGATTAGATCCATTCCAGGGCTTTCGAATTGAAACGGTATCTTTCTCTTTGACATTAGCGGTTGTTGGAATAATTGGCTTAGGTCCCCTTCTCATTCCACTTGGACTATTAACTGAACTTTTTGATACGGGGTCAGTGATGACACGTGGAAGAATTTTTCGACCCATTCCATTTGTAAGTGGTTGAGTTTGAGTATGAGTATGACTGACCCCCAATTTGTTAGGTTTGTTGGAAGACGGTCCGAACTGTCCGAAGGTTTCTCGGGGGTTGGCGGTAGCCGCAGACTTTGATGAGGTCGAGGAGGAGCTGCTCTGCCCAATCTGCCCAGGAGGACCTTGCTTGGGTCCCGTGTTCCAACTGCTTTTCATCTTTATGTGATGATGTTTATCACAATCTCGAGATGCTCATGAGATCCGTTTCCGATGAATGATTGCCACTTTTAGACTTTCCCAATAATGTTGGTATTTTTGCAATATTGAATATTGAAAACTTTCCAGATATCTATACAAAATTAAAAATAATTATGAAAATGAAATTCTTCTAACTTAAAACGATACGATACTAAATAGAAACAGGGAAAAACATCCTAGTTCCTCATGACATGGCATAAGACATAAATGCAAAATAATGTGTAATGACTGGCTGGATGTTTTCCGTCATCCTTTGCTTGGTTTGGTTGTTTCTGTGCAAGACCGCTGGTGGAAAAAACTTTTCTTCCCGGTAATCTGAAAAAAATTCCCGATTTTGACCGTATTTAAGGGAAACAATAAGAAAAATTTGACAATTTCGATGGAAAACGGGAAATTTTCTAAAAAAGGGTCCTAATTTTTCTGATTTCCCGATTTCCTGAAAAATTTCTCTGCAACGTAGTTGCCGAGTTGCCGAGTTTTTTTTCCACCAGCGTGCAAGACATACAAAACAATATAAAAAGCAAGGTCAAAAAGGTTGATTAATAAAGTAATATTCAACATTCAACAATTTAACATTGCGTTATTGATCCTAATCATGTTAATTCATCAAATTCATTGCGAATTTGTTGTGTGCGTGTTGGAATTTGGAATTGTGAATTGACAGGACACACAATACAATCAATCGGATCAAGGATTACCCAAATCCAAAATCCCATCAAATCCCATGATAAATGATATAATATGCTGTATAATCATACTTTAGTGTGAGTGAGCAATGCATACCACATACGAAAGAAATTTCAAAACTGTTGACCTCAGGACTTTGAACTTTGAATGTGAGTTCACTTTGCAGAGCAATGAACTCGAGTTCATCGAGTCTCTGTCGCCCTACGACCACCACATTTCACATTCATTTACCATTAATTAATTAGTAAATATATTAATTAATTATCAGACACTCCCCGTATATGTTTACCATAAAATAATTCCGAATTTCAAATACCTGAACCTGTGACCTGATGATCCGCAGTCAATGGTTTTGAAAACGATTCGATAGAAGGAAGTAAAAAAGAACCTCCACTTCACTTCCTCACTCCAGAAGTCAGTGTGTCTGACACAGAGAGGACAAACTACTACTGGCACACACACCCAATCCAGGCAGCCAGTCTGTCAACCTTCTTTCTGTTTTTATTCTCTCTTTCTGTTTAGATTTCAATTTTTCCTCATCCTTCCGCAGCCTCTCACTGGCTACATCTGCAACGGCGGGCTCGGATTGGAACAGAGCCGTACTCCCACGGCCTCAACCCCCCTCGACTACGCAAACACTAAAAATTAGGGCAGAACTGGAGCCTGTGTGACCTCATGACCTTGACCAGGCCAAATACACAGAGTTGCCCCGTGCCCCCTGGGGGCTGCTACCCCTGCCCCGACGGAGATTGGCTATGGTTTCTAAGGCCTACTGTGAGCAAACGCGGCTCAGCAAGGGTTTTCCTTTCGTTCCCTAGCTGCCTATAGAGAAACACCTCCTTGAGGAACCTATCTTCTATATGCATAGCCCTCCATACACAACTGTCTCTATCTCTCCTGCATTCTGAGTCTTGTCTCCTTGCTGGGATCGTCTTACGCAGTACTACTACCAGTACGGACTCAGTTGTTGGTTGTGCTGGTAACAGGGAGGTTGGGAGCCGAGTCAGACTACCTTCTATCTTCGTTCTGCATATTATCTTGACAATTAAATCCCCAATTTCAGGCATTACTAAAGACGAGGACAATTGTTTCTACAGTTAGACATTCAATTGACTTCCGAACTGTCTTTCGACGGAGAATAATTGGTTTAAAATCCAATTTAACTACGGCTGACGGTTCCAAGAAGGAAGACATTCAAACTACAAGGGGCAGTCCCGCAGCTGTCTGGTTCGGTAAGTCATTTGTTTTAAGATAATCTGGTAAATATGAGAGGGATTAATTAGTGGGTAGGGAAAAGAGGGTAATTTCGGGAGTAAGGATTTATGAGAAACGTTTTGGGTATTTGGGCGGTGGAATCGCCACTTGGTCTAATTATGTGTTGCCTATGTCTGCCCGCCATATGAAGGAGAGAGAGAGGTTTCATCGGTTGGGCTCGAGGAGTCTCGAGGCGACGAGGAGGGAATTTGTATTCTGGTTCGAGTTGTAGAAAGGGAGCCAAAATTTGTGAGCTGGCGGACTTGGGTCATATGACTAGTAGAATTTAATACAATTCAAATATTACCTAACGACAAAAGTAAGTAGTTGAGGACTTGGATGAGGGCCTCACTCGAGTTTCGTTCATTTGTCATCATATGTAGATACGTTGTGTGCTATATGGTGTATATGGTTCACACTGATCACCTCGCACTTACCACTTATTATCTCAAAACACAGGACGACAAACACAAATGGTCAATAGTGAATAGCAGCAAAAATATTGAATGGTATTTCTTTTTTTCTTATCTTTGATCTGCCTTATTCAGCCTGTAAAGTAAATCCATGAATGTCTAGTGTTTCATGTATGGTGTTGAATATATATTCAATATTGAATATTACGTATTACATATTATCATCCAATCTTTGATCTTGATTTGTGATTTTTTGTTTTTGATTCGTGATTTTATTGTCCTTTTTGTGTTTTGCCTTTCACCTCCAACTTCCAAGTCAAAAGTCCAAACCTCATTTCACGATTTCACTTTCACAGAGTTTGCAGTTTTCAATAAATACAAAAAATGAAATAATAAACCTTTCAAGTTTAAAGTTCCAAACTTTGACCTTCTTTAGCCATCCATGCACCATGAGCAGTCTTCGTCTTTTGTCTTTGAGAATCTAAAAGTCAAAAGTGAGTTCAAACTTGAAGCTAGGAGAATTTCAAAATGCATTGTAGATTGACCGCGCGGTGTGTGTCAGACTGTGTCAGTGAGTGAGTCACTGACACTGCACATTTGACACTGCACATTTGTGAGGATTGGAATTTACTGATTTAATATTTGAATATTTATTTAAAATATTTGCACAACAACATTTAAAATTGGCAAATATTGAATATGGTTTTTATTTTAAATCTGAAATGAGATGGAGATAGGAGATTCTATTCATAAATCCTAAATGATACACACTACTTATTTCGTATTTCATTTTCAGCTTTCTGTTGTATGTTGTATGCCTTAAAAGGACGAAAAACTATTATTAACTAAATGTTTTTATGTTTTCTTTAATAATTTCAGAAATCACTGCATCTGAAAGTCAAAAGTGTGGAAGATTGAAAAACATAGATAGCAATATAGTAAATGAAACGACTCATTCTGGACATCGACATTCATTCATCTTGCCTGGTTCTAGACTTCAGCTTACCGAAACTTGAAGCGGCGGACGAACAAAAGACAAAAGTACTGGGTCTTACATATACTATGTATGTGTAGTTAAATTTAGTTTCCTTCAAAGTAGTTGCCCAGTAACGATTTACAACTACAAACATGGCTATGGAATCAACTATCGGAGTAAATCTTCGCGTGACGGCCCATTCAAATCAGGGTGGACGAAAGTACATGGAAGACATGTTTTGTGTTGCCTATCAACCCACTGCTGACGACCGAGATTTACTATATGCATATTTTGGAATTTTTGATGGACACGGCGGCAGAGAGGCGGCAGTGTATGCAAAACACCATTTAATGGATCACATAGTGCAACAAAAAAATTTCTGGTCAGATGATGATCAACTGGTGCTTAAAGCTATCAGAGATGGATTTATAAGTACACACTATGCTATGTGGAAAGAGTTGGGTAAGAACTCAATTCATGAAAAACATTCCATTAGATTAAACTTTTAAAAACGAAATTTAATCCCTAACATCTAAAATCTCTATAGAAAAATGGCCTAAGACACCTTCTGGTCATCCATCTACTTCTGGCACCACCGCTAGTATAGCGTTTGTTCGAAGAGGTAAACTATACATTGGGCATGTTGGAGATTCGGGTATAGTTTTGGGTTACGAAGATCCAGAAACTAAGTTTTGGAGAGCAAAACCCTTAACAAGAGATCACAAACCCGAGAGTGCTCTGGAAAACGCTCGTATCACGCAGTAAGGGTTCTAAATAAATTTTTAAATTTTTATATACATTTGGCATCATGTTTCAACCCCTTCATCTATCTAATTATGTACAAAACCACGGAGTGGTTTTAAATATATAATATATTTCCATGTTTCATTGTTTGCCCTAATTGCAGGTCCGGTGGGAAAGTAATTGTGAAGTCCGGTGTGCCAAGAGTAGTGTGGAACAGACCTCGTGTAGGGCACAAAGGTCCCGTGCGACGTTCCACGTTAATAGACGAGATACCATTTCTGGCTGTCGCTCGATCTCTTGGTAAGTTCTTTCTGGAGCTTTTATATAGGTATTACCTATATTTGATTAGATTATGTGCTGTCAGAATTTCCGAACTGGAATCCTTACTTTGCTTATTTACACAATAACACAACACATCCCTTTCGATATCTTGTAGCCTTTGAAAAATGATTGTGATCTAATAAATTATTTATGGCACGTCTTCAGGTGATCTATGGAGTTATAACTCCGAGTTAGATGAATTCGTCGTTTCACCTATACCTGACGTGACCGTGCTGCCAATTGATGTCCATAGCCACCGATGCTTAATACTGGGCACGGATGGTCTTTGGAATATGCTTAATGCCCAAGATACTGTAAACAGTGTTTATTTTGCGGAGAAAAATAATGAAAAGCAACCGCCCCATGTCCAGGGTCTTAATGATCCTTTTTCAAAAAACTGGATTAATCCCTCAAAGAGACTGGTCGACCGAGCTTTGGATCGTTGGATTCATCATCATTTACGGGCGGATAATACTTCTGTGGTTTGTGTCGTTGTTGATCCTCCAGGACCTCCGAAGGTTAAGGCAAGTTATCCTCCACTGTTTACTTTTTACTTCTAATTACTCTTCAACCTTCAAATTTTATCGCATTCACGCAGTTATGCATTGATTATAATACCATTACTGTTCTCCAATCCCTAAATCTATCCTTGCCTTTATTCAACAGAGGAGCCATGTAATTCGTCATTCTTGTTCAACCATGCAAGATGCAACCTCGTCCCCAGTTGGGATGTCAAGGTATTGCCCTCAGGAACATGATACCCCTTCTCCAAGCTATAATGGCCCAGTAAGGGGAGAAAGTATGCGGCAAAGAGAGTCATTATTAGGATCGCCACCAAGACCTATTGCTACAGTAGCAGATACTGAGCCACGTCAGTCAACTTCTCAGGTTTCCACAAAAGGAACTTCCATAAATAAACCTCAGCCGTCCAGTCGAACCAATCGTGTTTCAATGCCACGACTCAAAAGGGTTACACGAACATCTAAAGCGATAACATCTGAATCAAATGCTGCTGCCTCGAGCAATCCTCCAACAGTATCGACGCTGCCAGACGTCAGTGGCAGTGCTTTCTACTCAGTATCATCGGTATCGTCAAGAAACCTTAGAGAAAGTCACCGTAATGAAGTGCCATCAAGACCTGAAGGAGTTCCTATGAGTACAAGGAATACTACCAGTGTTAATTCTACTGACGATGTCCAAATTCACGAAATCTCGTCCTCCAGTGAACCTTCAAAAGCAAGAGAAGATGCGAAACGTTCTCATGCTAAAAAAAGAAAAGGACAGAACTTACAAAACAGCGAAAAACAACATAAGAAAGCCCGTGTCGAAGAAACAGAAGTTCGTCGCCCTACGACTCGAAATTATGTTGCTCATGCAGGCGGGAATACGATTCCTGCAAAACGTGCAAGGAAAGTAGTCAGTCCCAAGAAAAACGACGGGAAGCAAACCAAGAAAACCCTAAGAAGAAATATAGTCGTGGCCGAAAAGTCTGATAATCAAAAGCCGGACGTATCCCAAATCCAAGATAATGTCCCTCTTATTCCTGTTGAGAGATTACAGAGAGCTATTGCTGCAAAAATTAAGGAAAAAGAGACCAAACATAATCAAAAGTCAGACAAGCGAAAACAAGTTTTGGGAGAAAAGTCTGACAATCATAAAAAAAGTGGCATTGCTTCTGAATTAAAATTGGCAACCCGAATTTCTGTTGCTCCCGGAATGAAGGTAAGCGGTGAATCAGTTTTCTCTTAGTGTTAATATTATTAATTATTACATAATTTGATTGATTAAAAAGTGTTTTGACTTATGTATGTGTTTCGACGATTGTCAGAATGTACAAGACGAGACGAGTGCGTCACAAGTCGCAATATTTCTAAATTTATAATATTTCTATACAGGCTCGTGAACTCAAAAATTTGGCAATCGCGATTAGTTCCCGTCTAGAGGTGCGAAATTTACGTTCATCGAGGATGGCCGCTTTAGTTCCGGGTAAGATGGTCTGTAAGACGAGGGAGCAAGCCGAAGCTTCTGCTATGGCAAAGATACACGCAGACCTTGCAAAGTTGAACGTGGAGGCTGCTATGGATAGAAATCTACGATCTTCCACAAAGGCTGCCGTTCGGGTCACTCGTACATTACGGAAGTAATAACTTTGGTGATCAATGGTATACAAGTTTTTTAAATTCGTGATTTTATCATACACTAAATACATACCTGATACCTATATTGATATTTTGGTATTTGCTATAGAATTTAGAAGTTTTAATCGTTTTAAAATTGATTTCACCTATGTTTTTTATATAGATAATCCAAGATATGAATATGGTCTCATCTCTACATAACTGACAACTTTGGATCCTTGTAACTGACAACTCTGGAATCTGGATCCTTGTATTACTCACTCTTCCCTGTTGTACTAGCAAATGTTCTATGACCTCTTGCATAATTAATTTTTGTTTTTGTTTATTGCGGATTGTATTATAAGAGGTGTTTTACACCTTCTTTAAGTCATCCTTTTTTTGTAGTTGAATAGGACTAGATCGATTTTTCGGACCTGTTAAAATATATTTATGAGCATTTATATATACTTTTAATACAAACATTTACTGTTATCAGGAAATTTATTGTTATTAAAACGATCGTTAGCATATTTTAAAAACATCGATTCATTTTTTATATAATTTATGTCGAAGCCACCAAAACGCCATACACGACTATGTATTACTGTATTATATACTACAGAAACATTTTACATATCGCTTTAGATAGCTAAGTCCTAGATAACCTAATTTGTCTAGCAGGGGCGGGCAAAGGGGTCTTCCATAAGCGATACTAGCCTATTCTTATCTAACAGTAACTTTCCATTTTTTAACATGTCACGAAAATCTTGCTGGTGCTCCATTTGCTAAATGTTTACACTTTTCAGGGTCTGCATCCTCCATCCAACCTATGCCTTCGTCTTTCTAGGATCTTACAATTAGTCATAATCATCATAAGCAACCAACCAATTACAGTAAATGTGTAAATCTTGAAATCGTAACTCCACAAAATACAAGACTACGTTAGCAATGGCCATGTTTCACGGTAGTCCCTCAATTATCTCGCCTTGAGCTTGTATCGTTGTGTCAATGCAATAGATAATTCGGACATTTGTCATATGGTGCATGAATATTTCAAGAACCACATCATGGAGAGTTGCGTAATTAGATTATTAATGTAAATAATAGTTTTGTTGGAGCAGCCCATAAAGTCCATGTTTTGTTTCAAAGTCTTTATTCTTAGATACACGGAAGAAAATTGTAAATAATAAGGTTATTGACATCAATGGGTCTAAAAACTAGATACAAACTGGATACATTATATTTTATGAATAAGAATATGACTACTGGAATACCAAAGCAAGCTGCAGATGATATCTATACTCAACTAATTCCATTAACCATCTCTTTAGGCCATTATACTATCTAGAAAAATCAGAAAACTCTTTGAAACAAATATGCTTGAGAGCTATTTATTCATTCATTTAAAATGAATCGCTTGATCATAATATTTGAATAATCAATGATTATTAATTATGTTATTTATAATAACGAACGTATGCTATAATTAAGCTACAATGCTAAATGGAAATTTAGTTTTCATCGTGAAGAGGAGTTTCGTCTCCAAGTGAACTTTCAACCATCGATCTAGGACTGAAATTCGTACGGGGAGTAGATTTTAAACTCTCACGGCCAGATCGTGGCGACTTATTTTGAATATAATTCAAAGCTGAAGAGGTTTGTGTCTACAAATAAATAAATTAGTTAGACATTAGGTACTACAATTGGCACGATTCAATAATTTTTGTCACCATACCTTTTGTATTCCTTCAAATATATGTTGGATACTTCTAAGGGTCCCTTGTGACATCGGCAGAGCTTTTGAGCTGAATGTAGATGCAGAACCACTTGGAAAAGGCCGAGGTGCCGAAGATGGAGCAACTGATTTACTCTGTGACGGCCAAGCCTGTCCCTTCTGTTGAGATTTAGCCCACGCCTCTGCTGCTTTACGCCAGTCTAAGCTATCGCCCCCAGCTGCGTTATCGGTATTAGAATTTTTCGGAGCCGATCTAAGAATTAAGTATTGATGGAATTGTAAAAATAAAGTTTTTTAACTTTTTTAAAAGATTAAGATTATTCGGAGATTAATTACCGCTGCTGAGAGGATCTTTGTTGAGGTGTCTTGTAACCTCCTGGAGTCACAGTACCAGGATGAAGAAAACCACCTGATGCCTGAGGTTGCTGTGTCGGAAATCTTGGGGTGGTACCGCTCTGATAAGGTGTCTGATACGGAGTTATATACGGTGTCTGAGCCGTAGGTGTATATGGCTACAAATTAAAACCAATGTAAAAACAAAACAACTAACGTCCATGCCAAATAATTAGGTATTCATAATTCATTACCGTGTGAGTGGTAGTGAAGGCAGAATATGGCGTAAATGCTTGGGCTGGTGTCGTGTAATGAGGAGTTGTGTGAGTTGCTCCAGGGTTAACGCTGAAGTGACTTGGAGGAGGTGCTCCAACTCTGGACATTGCATCTGAAAAAATTACAGAACGTGCATTTGTACAGTGGATTGTAAAGTTTAATAATTGATTAGTAATTGCCATAAATGTCTATTTACCTTGGTAACCGGGTGTAGTAGCATACGGCGTACGAGCAGCTTGAGTTTTAGGAGTGACCACAGGAGTGCTTGTTGGAGGCGGATCCCGAAAGTGTTCCTTAAACCACTTTATTGCTTGATTTAAATTATTAAAATTTTGTTGTCGATATCTATAACCGTCCGGAGTAACTGTGATAAACTCATGTTGAACTTTTGCCCTGGGCAAGTAAGATAGCAAAAACTTCCCTGGATATTCTTTACTTGCTTGAATAACGTAGTGAATTTTGTTAGCGTTCTTATTCCGTTCTTCTAACAAATATTCATCGGCTTTCTGCCGACTCCCGCCCATCGCACTTACAAAGTATTTGTAATTGATCATGTCTCTTGCGTGAGAAGCCATAGGGTTAACATGTCGAGCAATTATTTCATCTAAATCCTCGAACTCTTCATTGCCTATCCAAAGGGATTGGCCCAAACTGAAAGCGTTTTCTTTCCCCTCCTCTTTAACGTCGACGTGTTGATAAACGCCATCGGCCACTTTCCATGTTACAGTTAAATGGTCTGCTCCCTAAAGTCGAAAAGTAGAAATGGCGTGAGATTATTTTATGAATTAGTAAATACAATTAATTTTGTAATCAAATTACAAGGTCTTACTTTGCTAGATGGCCGAACGATAACTTCGCCTTGATCCATTTGTTCCATTATTTTTTCTGCCTCGCGGAATGAAATATTTTTGAAAGACGGATGTACTATTACCCGCTTGACGTATGTCTGTCGCTGTTTGTTTTTCTTAAGATCTTCATCTTTTTTGAGATCTTTGTCCTCTGCTTCTTGATCGTAGTAAGGGTCTTTTGCAGGTCTATGCACAAAATTATGTTACCTATATAAAAGACGCAGTTCAAAACCATAAGAAATTAATTCAACAACATTCCTACCTCCAATCCTGTTTTGTATCCATCAGGTCAGAAGTTCTAGATGTACACTCTACTTGGAATCGTTCGACGTCTATTTTCACAATTCGACAATGAATAGTTTGTCCCCGTTTAACTCGCAGTTCTGGATTCGTGACAGTTTTGTCAGAAAGTTTTCCTACAGGAATAAATCCAGATATCCCGTTATCCAATCTAACTCGAACTCCAGTGGCTTGACCAGGACAAGCTCCGGCATCAAAATGGTTCCAAACCTTCATAATGCAGTTTTTTGGTTAACGAAACCTTCCCCCACAAACAGAAGTAAATATTTGAAATATAAATTGACTGATACCTCAGAAAGATCAGGGAAATCATTTTTCATACAAAACGCACACTGCCACATTCCTGTCTCTTCATTACGAACTGGAATAGCGTTGTCAAGCTGTTCTCCTTGGGGTTTCTTATGAGATATTCCTTTAAAAAGCCATTTATAAGATATCGAGAAAATAGTTCGGTTTTATTTATAAATATTAAAATTATGTAAAAACAAAATTTCGACCTACCAATAACAGTAGCAGTGATGAGTTTACCAATGTACAATGTCTCTGGTGTTTCTTTAGTTAACATATTGAAAAGTTCCTCGGTGTTGGGAGACTGATAAGACGAACGTTGGTCTTTGTATCGATGATTTAATTCAGCTCTGATATCATAAAGGGTGATACTTTTGTTGCCAAAACCCTACATTTAAATCAAGATAATTTCATGAGGAAAACATATCCAATTCGTAGCAATGAATAAATATTAAATATTAGGTATATTATTATTATTACCTGTCGTTCTAGTTCTTCTGCAAACGCATCCAAATCAAGATCTTTTAATCTTTCGGGTGATTCTAAAATTTCTTCTAGTGCCCCAGCAGGATTTGCATCTTCATCATCATATTCTAGAGCATCTACAGCCATTTTTCTTGCCCATTCATAAGTTTCCGGATGGACTCTAGTACCGTCCAAGACTTCAACATATGCTTCCGTACTAGAATCCCAAAAAAACTTTTAATATTTAAGAGATCCGTTAAAAATACAATACATTTAGAAATAATTTTAATACAAGGTTTTAAAACAATTAAATATGATTTACCTATCCCCAAGGGAGTTAGTATCTATTTTGATGAATCCAGAGCAGTTGATAAATATCTTGGGACCCATATGGCAAACAGTGATAAGTTGGGTTCTATTTTCCAGCCTTTGATTGTTTTGTTTTAGTGTCTACGATAGTGTTTTACGTTATTATATGATACTGATTTTGCTAAAAATTTAGCTTTAGATAAATAAAACTATCATTACCTTAATTAGAGCTGTGGCTTTACGTGAGCCAAGCCCACATATAAATTGGGCTAAATTAGATGTATAAGGAAAGGCGATGCATCGATTAATGTCCACACCAACTTCATTGGTGCGATTAACAAACTGCATTTGCAAGTGTTCCAAGAGTTCTTCTTTTGGAACTTGGTCCTATTAAGTATTGGATAATTCGTTTTTACTTTACTTGCAACCCAATTAAACAATAGAAATAATGTACCTATACCAATCGATTAAATAAATACTCGGCTGTAAAACATGCAGGATCGTGTAAAATTACCGTCTTTTTTAATGACGCCAAACAAGATTTCATGAATAGGTTAAACTAATACCTGAAGTGGGTGGAATCTCATGCACAGAATCTCTTCATCTGCGTTGCACAATTGTGAAAATTCGATCAAAGGATCTTGAACTCTGCGACCAAGTGAGATAGCTTGTCTGAGAATGAGTGGATACTCGCGGAAGTCAGCCTAAACAATTGAATACATTATAGCCATTTGTATCTAGTTAGCATAGAATACCACGCTCTGTAAAATGCAACTCTAAGTTAATTGATGTTACTCACTGTAGCTTTAACAGAACTGGCATAAACTTTTGCCAGTTGGTTGTCCAATATTTCGACATTGATGACGGGGAATGACTCATCATTTGCCAGTTCAGTTACAACATTTCGCAAATCTTCTTGAATTTTCATTGCATCTCTGGACTCTGCACCGATAACCACAATATGAGGTTTCTGTAGTCGCATTAAATTCTTCAAAGATGTTAAATCCGCTTCCTTTTCAGCTCGATCATTTTCATTAAAAGCCTTAGTATGTTTCATTATGTTTTGGAGTCGAATATAGTCCGTGGGTTCGCCATCTGGACCAATAATGCTGGCAAATGAGGACTGCGTAAGATCTGGTACATAAGCAATGGATAAAACTCTGACTCCTTTGCTAGTGTCCCAGTCCTCGTCGTCTTCGTCAGGAAAATTGACATCGAGTGGCGAAATCTAATATGACATAAAACAATTCTTATGTGTTTGCGAATAACATACACATGTTGTTAAGTCATTTTTGTTCTTTATCTATTACCTTCAACCAATTAGTTAATTTATGAGTACAAGCTTCAAGAACATGATCCTTAGCTTCATCTAATAATTTGGCTCGCAACTCTTTCCTTAACACAGGGTAGAGCAATTTTTCAAGAGCAAATTCAACGCATTCGCCGCGAAGGGTATTCCAGTCTTGAACATTTTTACTGAACTCATCCTGTTATTTCAGTGAAGTAAGATTACATTACACACAAGCATATGTTTTAAAATCCTCGCCAAATTGAATGGGTGTTTTGCACTCATAAATGATTGGGAATAGTTTACCTTGTTGTACAGCTGTTTGACTTCATCTATATAATTTGGTGCCGTGATGCCTTTGATTTTTTCTCCAATACCAATGGTTATTAATTTATCCTCTTCCGCTAAAATTAGCTTTAGGAATTGATCTCCTGAAAGGTCTCTAACTGGTTTCTCTCTTACGTATTTCATGCTACGTTTACCATTAAAACATAATAATTTATCAAAGCAACAAATTACACACAACAAAATTTATAATTTTTAGCATACCCATAGCATAAATGTGCTTCATCAATTTCTCGTTGACCTTTTTTAGTTGGTACTATATTAATTGCAGCCCGTTCAAAAAAAACTTCCCGTACACTAAGTCTAACCAGCGGTTCTCTACAAATCTGAGTAGCCACCATGAACTTGGCAGCTTTCAAAGCTTCTTCCTCAGTCTTTAAACGTCTGTTGTAAAGCACATAAATTATTTAATAAAAACAAACCATTATGAAACATTGATAATTGAAGGGAATAGATAGGTATTAATATATTACTCCGAGATAAATTCTTTCGCCGTTTCAATTGGATCCATTGGATACTGCTCCACTTCGTGCCTTTGATAATTGTCTCGTAAATTTTCAGCAAACTTCTCCGGGGACAAACCAAACTTCTTCGCCAAGCCATCCACACCCAACTTTTTACAAAGTGCATAAGCCCCGCCGCCAATTTTTCTTTTAATACTACTTCCTTCGAATTCCGGTTCAGGTTCAAGATCTAACTGTGGGGGAATTTCAACATCTTCCCCCTCAGCTGCAGCTGCTGCTGCAGCCGCTGCCATTTCTTTGGCTCGTATTCGTTCTTCCTTCCGACGCGCTTGAAGTGCCTCCTTCATTAAACACACCTCTTCTGAATAATATAAACTAAACAGAAGGTACATGTCTTTAAGTTCTTCAGCTGTCTTGATATCTTTAATACGGTCCAAATCATCTTCTGAGATTAATCTCATTGATTCCGAAATTGGTTCATCTGCTTTTGCCATGATAAGATCAGTTTGATAGTTTCTCATGTTTTTGAAAAGAGTCATTAATCTAGTTTTTCGGGTACGGAGTTGACAAAATCTAGCATCAAGTCGATAAATTTTCCAAAGATCATTCATTCGTAAGTCAGGTTCGACATACTCCTTTCGATAAAATGCGATGAATGGGACTTCAAGATGTTGATTACGCATGAATTCCAATGCTTTCCTGATTTTCGCTATGATTTTTGGCTTTGCTTCTTCTTGAACCTGTATGACAGATTTTTCCTCGTGCATTCCACTCACCATGGACTTCGTAATCGACGGTTGAAGATCTTTTTCTTTTCCCCAATCATCTTCGTCTTCCCAGTTTTCGTCTCCTGCTTGCATAACAGACTTAGCTGGAGGAGGAGGGACAGGATCTTTAGGCGGTTTACCCCAATCTTCTTCTTCCCAATTTTCTTCTTCGTCGGCGAGTGGTCCAACCGTGGTTCCAACCTGAGTAGCAGCCGGCGCTGGAACGGCAGTTTGAGCATCCCAATCTTCATCCCAATTGCTCTCTTGTGGAGCAGTGGTGCCCTGATTAGCATCGGAAGACTTTTGTTTTTCAGATTGTGGAACGAGTGTTCGTTTGCTAAACGCGAGTTTGAAGATCCATTCAGCTTCTTCATCCAGTTCGTCGTCTGTAGCTGGAACAACAGGGACCATTCGTAACTGCATCCGCTCTGGGATATCTGTGTTTCTGATTCGATTATCTTCATCTGTTATCCCAGCTCTTTCAAGTTCATGGGGCTCGTAAATCTCATATATAGATTTTGTTTTTCTTTTCTTCCTTAACTGTTTTTTCGCCCTCCTAAAATACAGGTATTCGAAAATTTTACTATTTCGCAACCTATTCCTAACATGTTTCTTTAAAACAGCTGCAATTGATTTAAATTAAGTCTAGTTTATTTTAGGTTGATGAAAAATGTGGATGAATTATCGATTACCTTGCTGTTTGCTGTTCCTCATTCTCGTATTCGTCCTCATCCTCTTCATCTTTATTCAATAAACATTACTTGGTTTTGTTGATAAGTATATATATATAAGCTACATATAATTGCCTTTAGTAAATAATAACTATACCTTCTTCGTCGTAGTATTCATCATCGTATTTTTCAAATTCATCGTAGTCGAAATCCACGCCAAATATATCCTGAGCTTCTTGTAAGTTTACGTCAGTGTAAATAGGTTTCCGTTTTCGTCGTTTTTCAGTTATTGGACGGCCTTCATCGTCAACGATGAAATCATCTGTTTCGGAATATTCCCCCTCTGATTCTTCAGAGGCATACGCTTCAGCCGCTTCTTCTCTACGAACAGGGCGCTCCTCTTCCTATTAGTATTGCAAATCGAACAGTTTTTTAATAAATAAAATCGTCCTGCTGGGGCATTATAAGCAATCAACTGCCTCATTTAAAGCAAGCATTCATGTATACAATCGTAATTGGGAAAAAATTAATCTATTAGCAACGGTAAATACAACCAACGATAAAGGTAATTACATTATCAGAGCCCTCGAATAGCTGGTTAGCAATAGCCTCCCTGTCGTCTCCCCGATCTTGAGTATCTTCGACATCGGATTCTTCTTCTTCCATCCTCTTAACTCGTTTAAATCTCTTCTGCAAATTCCAATTTTTATCAGTTTTGATTTCGACAGCAAATTTGAGCATGTGCTAATAAACATAATTGAACGGAATGAAGGATGCAAAAATCGTTTCATACTCTTTGGACTTTGACCCCCAAATTTTCTTCGAGAAGGTCATAATCCTCCTCCTCCAGTCGATCATCGAAGTCATCCTCATCATCACTTTTCTTTCGTTTTCTGGAACCGTCAGATTCGTTATCACTTTCGTCTTCTTCTATGGGGTTGTCATCGATGAGATCTTTCACAACCTCTTCATCGTCTACAAAAATATTCAAGCCAAAAATAAACTACTACAATATGGAAACGTGTCAACTTAATTAGGTATATAGTTTATCCCGAATTTGAACCGGTTTCGTCACTGATTGAGTGACGATGGGGTTTGTTTTTAGTTCATATATCTCTACTCACCGTCGTCGTCTTCCTCTTCGCTATCAATTTGCTTCTTTCGTTTTCCAGAAGTTTTCTGTGGTTTTCGAACAATCCCAATTTGTTCCTCCTCTTCCTCCTCTCCCTCATTCTATGATATAAATACCAAAGCATTAAATCATTTTCAATAAAAAATAAATAAGAAGACTCAAAATTGCAAATAAATGAAAAATAACGAATTACCTCAGACTCTTCGGCTTCGGATTCGACGAATTGCGACATGATTAGTTTTCTCTCCGAATCTGGAAGCTTGTCGATTTTTAAATTTCGTCTATGGAGAAGATCGACTGGTGCTGATGCTAATCCGAACCCAACGACTCCGGGCCTTCAACTGAAGGATTATGTTTACCTAACATATTATATACAGTTAATTTGTCGTTTTTGCTAAGGTATTTTGAGACTGAATCTGGCATTAATTTGAGATTTGCATAGCTGATCCAATTTTAAAGTCATATTTATTGCGCCGCAACGTTTTATACTATCAGATATATTGTATATGGACCGTGTAACGTTTCATTTTTAGGTTAACAAAACATCAAACATTAAATTGCAGTGATCTGTTCTTATTCATTTATTCCGCATCTTATGTGTTATGTATGGTTGGAATTTTTTTATAACTTGCCATAAGCCCAATGGCGATGGAAATAAAAATTAACGTTGAACTTCCACCGCAAATCGAAAAAAAAATGATAAAAAGTATTTGCAAAAACGGAAAACGTATTTATTGATTGGTGTAAAATCCAAACTACAAATGAACTTCACTTTAAAGTTTAAAACTAGAAATTCAAATACGATTTGCGATTCTGATTCTGGTAGGGAGTCCTAGCCACCTTCCCCCAGTAGTGGCCCCAGCAGTTATTGAGCTTATCGAGCCCCCTAAAATCCCAATGCCAAATGCTGAATGCCCGACACTCGGACTACTCGGACACTACCCGAATTTATTAATTCCTAATTCCTATGTAGTAATTTAATATTATATCTGCAACTTACGCTTTTGGAACTGGCATCCACTGAGATGCTCTGAAGTGCAACAACTACGTTTAAAGTTTTAAATCCAAAAATGGATAAATTGAGGAAGGACGGTGGAAGGATTGAAGCAGTTGGGTTTGCTGAAAGCTAACAAGTTGGACTTAAAAATAGCGGAAATCGGTTCAGCTTTCAGCTTATAACTGCGTGAATTTTGAGTCTTTAATCCCAGCGGGTCTTCTGTAAGTGACTCGAGGGAAGTTTCATAGGTAGAACTCCCTGTCTGTTTTACAAACCAAAACGCAGATTCTATATTATACCTTGCTTATTCATTCAATTCCCGATCTTTCTCTCAGTCTCGACGACTCTCATTTCATTAGTCTCATTACTCTCATTACCACTTCTATCTGCCTAGTTTAACCCGCACAGTAGCATAGTCCATTGTATATCCTTTACTACCAGTTTTATGTTTCTTTGATGTACTGTTAGTTTGACCCGTTTACATTTCGGTAATTAGTATGTAGCTTGCTTGTCTTGTCAGACTCATTGTCAGTTGTCAGGTGGATGTGATGAGATTATTGTCAATGAATATCTGGTAGAAATTAAGCAGATTATACTATGCTAATTTAGAAACACCTCCACATTGACTATTGCTTGCATATTGTTAAAAATTGATAGTAAAATGCATGCAAATCGACTATGGATAGTATTTAGTCAGAGACTATTATTATTATGTGCAATAACATGAAACAAAATCTGAAGGATGTTGATGTTTTCATAAAACTATGGAGTATGGAACTCAATGCATGAAATCACCCAGTTTATAATGAAGAAAAATGTACTTTTAGTTTTTATTTTCAATTCTTTTTTGGCCTTTACTTTCGCCAAAATTACGTTAGCATCAATAAAACTAAAACCACTAATGTTGTCGGTTTTAGAAGTAAACGGCAATACTAAGGGACTCATTTGAATTCAAAGAGGAATCAACAATCTAGATTTATAGATCGTCTATCGTCATCTTTCATATTGAGATATTATAGCAAAAATATAGATTCCAATTATTTCCAATTCCAGACTGGATTAAATTAAAATATCCATCCCATTTTAAGATTTCATCTTTTTATAGCATTTTTCCTCATCTACAGAATGTACCGCATTTTTCAGCATATATAAATATTCATGCATGTTTCAAATAAAATAAATTTTTATCCTTTAACCCGACCATTCCCAAGGCTTTTATTTTCATATTCACCCAACGTGTGCGACAATTGTCTACACGCAGTGAAACAGGGACACACGACAGTGTAAAATGCTCATCCCCTTGCTGGAACAAAACTTTCGACCCTGTACAACTTGAAATTTTTTATTAAAAACGACCATAAACGCTGGTATACCTTATATCATAAACGACGCTTTCAAACGCTTCTAAGCGTACCAGCGTGGAATTAAAAAAACTCGATTTAAAAACGTGAACAACATAATATCAAATATCCAATGCGGTTTACCGTTCCTCAACCTCATTTTCCCCTCTGAATTCATGGGAACGGGAACGGTATAACGTGGCTGAGGAACGGTGTACCGTTCCTGGAGAACGGAATTTAGTGCCTTTTGGGGAACGAACGGCGTACCGTTCCTCGGGAACGGATTAGAAAGGAGTGAATCTCTACTGACGGGTGTTTGTGTACAACACCGAAGACGTTTTTCTTGGGGTTTCTGATATCTTGTTAGATCTTTGTGCCTTTGTTAATTCGTGGAAATGGTGCCCCAGACAATCGAATCGAACCTCAAGTATTATCCCATAAAATGTTAGAATTGATTTGATTTGAAGCTTTAAAAAAATAATTTAAACTAGATTTTAAGACGAATACGAATCTAGAGCTTTGGAGTTCAATTACAACAAGACTTTTTGGACGAGGATCAAATATTGACCAGCGCAGCGGCACAAACAGAACCCTTCTTTTATATTTAATTCGTATTTACATGATAGTTAGACACTGCAATACAAATGCCTCAAATAATATGATGTTTATGCGAATGCACCCTTCAATGGCTTTGGTTATGGCAGTTCTTTATCTAACTATCTTTTACCAATATGCTAGCGGTGCCAACTAATTCAGAGGAAAAGTGTTAGATTAAAACGCATCAGAAACTACAACATTTTCATTTGTTCTTCCCCATTCCATAGGATTAATAAATCTTGAAGTATCTTCAAGTAGATCCCAAACTCCAATTACTAACTTATATAGTACCTATCCAACTTATATACACAACCCCAAATTCTACAATCTCAATGTTTTAAAATTTTTACTACACTTTTAAATGCTCAAATTCTACAAAACCAATCCCCATCATTAATGTTTTTTGATTTTTTACTTTACTTTTCTTCAACTTTGAAAAAAATGCAGAATAAATTGACAAACTACTGTAAGGTTAAAGTTAGCTTCTGGATTTTTTTTATTTTGCTTCTTTTGTATGCCTACAAGTTTACCTATTTGACAAAGCCTGAAAATGTTATTAGGTATGTTATGATCCTAAAATTAACTACGTGAACTACGTTTTTGGAACATTAGCAATCGCTCGCTTATTAATTCAAGAGAATATTTTACGAGTTGTAATAAATAGTAATAATGTACATTGGAATAAGTAACAAATAGATTCTGTAAACGATAAATGACAAATAATATTTGCAATAGTAAACAGATATTGATAATTTTCTACTGTTATATATTTACAAACAAAGCCTTTAAGAATTAAAAGGACAATTCAGGGAAAAGAATTTCGGACTCGACACTTCCTGGGGAGTCCCAGGATTCATATGGATACGAGTTCATTGGGCTGAAATCTTCAAATTTGGGTTTCAGAGTATCGTCTAATTTGTTTGAATAAAGCGATTCAGGTGCAGATACAGAAATCTGTTCGTAGTTGTAGTCGTGGAAAATATCGGATAACATCTGGAAATCAGGCTCTGTCAAAGGTAGAGTTCCAATTTTGGGGCTTGCTTGCGATTCGAAGCAGTCGATTTGAAGCTCAGAGTGTGCGGGATCTGTTGATACGGAGTTTTCTTGATCGATCTCTAACCTGGATCCATCGTCCCCGATGATTCCATTGCCTTCATGTGACGTAACCACTCGAGAAATAACTGATTCTGAAGAGATGGCTTCTTCAAGTCCTGAAGAGAGCTGTTTGTTAGGACTGAGGATCTGCTGAGTGAAGTCTTCAAGCGCTTGAATGAGTTCTGGTGCGTCCAAATCCATTGGAAATATGTCCATAGTAGTAGAATGCATGAGAAGTTTTTCAACAGTTCCGGTCCCTTCGGCAGAGGGATAGTGCGGGGCACTGCAGGCTCCAAGGAACTGTTGAGACTTCTTTCTGCATTTCCACATTCTGGAAACGATGGGATTTGTTCTGGTTCGACTTTCACTTTAACAAGGGATGGTGACTCCTGGTTCTTCTTTTTCTCTTCATACTCTTTCACTAATTTGGACAGGCGTTCATTTTCTTCCGTAAGTGTATAACATTTGTTGGACAAGGTACCGTTCTCCCTTTTCAGATTTTCATTCTACAATACAAAATAAATTTGTTGTTTTAATTGGAATACCAAAAACTAAAATACAATGAAAGGAAGGCTCACTGGAAGTGTGCCTACTCATGTATAGTTCAATATATTATAGAAAAATCTCCAAGATATACGTACCGAGATCACAAGATTTTTAATAGTAACCTCCTGTTGTGACATCATTGCTTTCTGTCTGTCCCTGGCACTCTGAGCTGAGATACGGTTCATCATTTTTCTGTGCTGGGCCTTTTCTTCTGAACTGAGATGGTCCAACTTCGCCCTCTTCCTCGGTCTTGAATCTGAGGGCATATCGTCGGAGGAACAGACGGACGAGGAGGTAGTAACTTCAATGAAGCTATCTGAATCCATTGTTACCATGTTAGAAATATCTCCGACAACGCTGAGTACTTCGATCATATCCTCTGTTGACTTCGGAATCAGAGGTTCCTTTCTATTCCTGACCTGTTGTACGTAAATCATGGGTGATGCTTTCTGTAATTAATACACAAAAGGAAAATTAGATTAGTTGCTACACTTAAAATTAGCATACAGCACAGCTCAAGGACTTATTGACACCATGATATACTTCACCCATATTCAATGTTCACCCAAACCCATCGATATTATGGATCGATCCAAAATCGATGTTATCGATCAATTCATGATCGATATCCAAGTATGCAATATAGAAGAGTTTAGGGAGGAAATGTGAAATTAAATGACACACCCCACCACAATGAAGTCTGAAATTTAAGCCCAGTTTCCAATTTCCAATGAACAAATTCAAAATTCTTATTGATCTAATTCATTATTTTTTTTATACACGGTAATGTAACGACGCCAAGCCAAACGTCAACGTCGCTAACAAAAATGCAGGTCACAAGTTGCAGTGGAACAAATTTAATTGTGAATTGCCGTAGAAATCGTATGGTGTATGCCTTTATGTCTATGTGGTATATGGCAGTACAGTATTAAAAAATATTTAATTTTCGGGGTGACTTACTGTGATTTAACTCTGTCTCGGCGACACACAACTTGCTGATCGGAGGTGTTTTTAGAAATGATAACCATTTTATTTGGACAAAAGAAGTTTAACAAATTTCTAGTCCATGGTGAAGCTGTTGGAGGGTGAGGAATGTAAGCTTGGGATAGTTGTCCCGTAAGAGAATGATTCCTCTTCAGTTAGGTTGTGATCGGGTGATGCAACATCGGGCAAGGGTTTCTTTACCTTAGCACACTTGGAGCTCTTTCATTGGCCACTGGGATTGACGTCAGAGAGGAACGCCAAACCCCTTCTTCCTCCCTTGCATTTTTTATACAACCTTCCAAAGTTACAAACAAAATCCAATGAAATAATTTACATGACATGGCTATGCATGGCATACGCACGATTTAATACATCATACATAGCGAAGCCCAACAAGCCAAGCTTTTAGTTCCTATTTAGTATTTAGGTTATCAAAGCAAAGGGAAAACATTATTATTATTATTGTATTGTTTTTACCGACTAAGGCTAACCACCATAATCAATAATTTTTAATTTCCAAACCTACAGCCTACAAACTATATATGTGGTGTATATGATGATATAGATGCTACATGATAATGCATAAAAGGATGTGAGTATGGGATTGGGAATAGTTTAGAAATGGCGTAGAATGTATCGGAACATTTAATGGCTTTGAAATTATGAAGTTATAGGATTTGGATCGGAAATGTACTTTTTATAGTGATAGAAACCTGATCATTTTCAGTCAATCCCAGTACTCCCAGTCTCAAAATGAACTAACGCTCTTCATGAAATTATTTGAAGGGCAATTTATATGATGTATCCTATTATTCCTATTCCCTAATTAACCCACTACATTACTTTGCAATTTCAAACATGAAAAACATTTTATAAATACTAATTCTGTAATTCTGTTTGTCGTTATTAATTTATTAAACTCGAACCCTTTGTGAAATATTTTGAGTTGCATCGTTGCATGGGTCTGTATTTATTTCACAGGCGTTCTTTGTAAATCTATTTAGAATCCTACTATTTTTCTGTAATCCTAGTAAACTAACAAAGCTAGATTAAATATTTTTAAATATAGAAGACGTGGAAGATTTATTTTTAAGAGGATTTTAAATTTTTAAGTATTATTTTTCGTACACTACAAAAGTGCGTTCTATATATTTAGGGCCCTAGGGGTTCGGAGTTTCGTGGAGTTCGTACATCGAGAATTTACGGTGGTTTAAGTTTCTATAAATCAGTTATTCCGGCCAGAGATGGTTTATGACACCTTATGAAAGACGGGGATTTTTATTTTAGGATTTACTATAAGGGATTCTATTACTATGGTATAAATAACCTCATGTGTATGAATTTTTAATATAAATTAGGCTACAAATTAATAGTCTCGATTACAAAAATTACCATTCATTTATCAATGTTGATCATAGGCTTATAATATATAAAGACTATCATTAGTCATTACCAATTACCATGCGGTTACCATTGCACTTTAAAGGTGCGACTAAACTTTTTAGATAACTATTTAATGCATATCAATATAAATTGAATTTCATAAATATTGGAAATCCCGAAAGCACTGGGTATAGTGTCTAGGCCAGTTAGTCAGGTAGTATAGACAAATAGAAATTTCAGGAAGGGTTCTATATATTCTATTCTAAATATTCATTTTACAATAATATTTTCAGCAGATCTACAGGCAAGGGTATCTTTTCCAGGTGTAAACAAGTTCAATTTATCAAATATTGAAGTATAGTATATTCTATACGCTATTTATAATGAAACCCATTTTTAACGAATTGAATGCTTTATTATCAGTTGATGACTCATACCTGCTCTTCAACAACAACTTTGTGAGCTTACTAGGTAAAAGCGTCACAAGAGTTACACGTTACTTTTCTATTCCAATGACTCACATTCACACACTCATTTAAATTGCATCATATTTTTATTCTCTGCAAATGGCATGACAAGAGCTCACAAAAACCGATTGATTTACATCACAATCACATCGTATCGTATGAAAATGCCAACTTGTGGAGCCAGAAACCGCTGGAAGATGTTAAAAGCGTCCAAGCGGTTTTAATTATATTTTAATATTTTAAATTGAATTAAATATTCAGTTATGAAAAACAAGAAATCGTATGTAGTAGTACAGTCAACAGTGCACAGTGGTAGCGATCTCTGTAGAAGGTATTGCAACTGGCAACTTCTACCTTATTTTAAAAATGGCTTATAGTTTGGTTTATGTGTGAAACATATTACACTTGTTTTGTTGGTATGCGGAGAAAAGCGGCCCATCAAAAGCGTCCCACCATAAGCGTCCATATCATTTGCGTCCCTGGCAAAAATCCTCCCTTACAAAAAGCGTCCCTTGCAAAAGTGTCCCGTAAAAAGCGTCCCTTGCAAAAATATAGATGTTTTTCTGGACGAAGTAAAAAAAAATATCGAGATTATTGTCTCGATCTTTTCCAACCCTGTTAAGTAAAAGGGACTCCACTACACAGCTAGCTAATCATGGACCATTGATTAATTAATTAATCATTGGCTTGGCTTCGTTCGAAAAATTCCTTTTACCGTATTAGAACAGACTAAATTTTAACAAATAACTCAAAATAACAGTAAATGAAAACATTGACGAAAACATTGACCCGATATAATAATAAGTAAATGCTAAAAAATCATATATTTTTATATCTATTGTATATCTAAAAAACTTGAAAATTATATTAATTAACAATTTTATTGGTGATCTTATAACAGGTTCACGTAGGACAACATTTTTGAATTTGTTCTTGCATTGTGGTTGATTTTCATGTGACGGTTATTTGAGGCCGGCTTTTGTCGTGGGACTTCATCCACAAAATAACTTTCAAAAATATCTAAGAACTCGAGTTATTGTTATAGGTGTGTCGTTCAGAATTTTTGCAGCATATGATTTTAAACGGCGGATATAGGGGGACGCTTTTTGCAAGGGACGCTTTGGTCGCTTTATGTTAGGAACGCAAATGGTGTGGGCGTTTATGATGGGACGCTTTTTTCCTCAAATCGTTTTGTTACTTGTTCAAGGGAATACCCTACCGAGATGGGATCGCTCTAAAAAAAGTTAGCTCCGCTCCGCTCAAACGAATAAAAAAAATAAAGTCGCTCTGGTCCGGATCGGTTTTTTGCGCTCTCGC
Source organism: Desoria tigrina (assembly GCA_906901685.1). Classification (NCBI taxonomy): domain Eukaryota; kingdom Metazoa; phylum Arthropoda; class Collembola; order Entomobryomorpha; family Isotomidae; genus Desoria; species Desoria tigrina. The sequence goes on from CAJQTU010000004.1 coordinate 13,401,652, forward strand.
TCTGATTCATTTTCGCTCCATGGAGCGAACATGCAGCGTTTGCTTTATTGGGGGCTCAGCTGCATTGTACCCCTTTTTTGCTCCAGAGCGTCCCCTCTTATCACTCCATATTTGCTCTAGTATGAGATTTTGGTCCAATTGTTGAAAAAGAGTGTTATCGTTTGAGTTTGAGCAAAAGAGGGTTGTGGTTAAGGTCAATATCACTTTAAAAAACCATTGCAATGCCCAAAGAAAAAGGGTGTTCACCTTTCAAATTAGGGAAATTAGGCAAATCATTGTTAAAGAGTTCTCCGTGCCATATAGTACCTAATGAAGTCCCTAATCTCCCTAAACATTACCTTTAACCCTAACATATATTGTGTCACGGAAGGCATCTTGGAGGGTTATCCAACTCCGTTGAGTTGCATCAAGGGTTATCCAACTCCGTTGGGTCGCATCTTGGAGAGTTACCCAACTCCATCGGGTCGCATCCTGGTGGGTTATCGATACCCGATGGAGTTGGGTAACTCTCCAAGATGCGACCCAACGGAGTTGGATAACCCACCAGGATGCGACCCGATGGAGTTGGGTAACCCACCATGATGCGACCCGATGGAGTTGGATAACCCCCCTAGATGCCTTCAGCAGATTTTTTTATTTTTTATTTTTTTCATCTAGACACGTAGACATTTTGTTTCAGGTTAGTTCGGATTCAGTGACCATATTCTAATACATTTCCAGCCAGTGCTTGATTTACAATACTCACATTCACTTAGCATGAATCTACCCAATAAATAAATAAAATTCCGGTTTCATATCTCACATCACTATTTTGCTTTTATTTCAACCCATTACCATTCCAATTGGTACAATATGTTTTAGCAGAATATGATAACAATCAGCACAGCCTAGATTACGGCTTGTGCACTGGATTCAGACTGTGATTTATATAATAACAGGTTATCAACTCATTCTTGGCGACTGAAAGTTTTAATACTCCTAAATAACTAAATCTGATTCAGTTCTTCCAAATATCTGGATTTTAAACTGAGTCGTCACAAATGAGGACAATCGATATGGAGTGTCTCATAAGTTATTAGGAGCATAGTCTCATGTGCTAGTAAATAGGTAACATAGTAATGTTATCTATTTCTGGCACATAAATTAACCTCAGCAACCAGTTTTCATAGCGCTCTTTCCGGAAGACTTAGTAATGTCCATTGTAGTGAAGGTCTAGAATTTTAAACCGTAATTAGATGGAACTAATGAGATCAGATTTAAAAAGCAAAACTTGTATAATTTGATATCTTAAATTACCTCAGCCGTTGTAGGGTGAATTCCAATTAAAGAATCAAAATCGGTTTTTGTCGCTCCTAGTCTAATTCCAAGACCAAATCCTTGAGTAACTTCTCCAGCGTTGGGGCCCAAGTAATGGAATCCAATTACACGCTCCTATTGTTGAATTAAAATAGTAGCAGTTATATAATTCCTATTAATAATTGCAGTACAAGATGTTCTTATTAATGATTTTAATTCTGCCGGAATATTTAACATACATTTTCGGACTTCAAGCAGACTAATTTTGTGTAGGATTTGTTCTCATCTCTCTTTGGAATTGCGAATTCCAATGGTTGGAAGTTAGTATGATAAACTTCAATATTCTCAGCGCCGTGTTTGGCAATTGCAGCTTCTTCAGACATTCCAATACATCCATATTCCAAAGGCGTGAAAACGGTAGTTGGAACATTAACGTAGTCTGTCAGAACCGTTGAATTTGCATACAATCTCTGTGTGGAATGAAATAAAGACATCAACACAAATGAGATCACGAGAAATTGACTACAATTTTATACAAATTGTAAAGTTTTTGGATATTTGTGAAGAGTTAAGAGCTCACCCGTGCTAGTAAAATGCCAGCCTGAATCGCAACCGGTGTCAATTCTGGCCTTCCTTCAGCAACGTCACCAATTGCGAATATGTGCTTTGTTGAACTCTGGTCCGCTTCATTTGTGTAAATTTTTCCGGTTCTACGAGAAAAAAATACAGTAATTTAACAAAACTTATTCGGTAGTTCGGTTCAATAGTTTTAATTCAAAATATTAAAGAGAGAATTCGCAATGAAAATAATTAAGTATTACTTCGAATTGACTTTGACTCCAGCGTTTTCCAATAAAATGTCAGTGGTGCACGGATCTCTCCCAATAGCAAGCACAACCGTATTCACTTCAATTTCCGTTGTTCCCTCTCCATCAGTCTCCTTTGCAGTCACTAGGAGCCTTGGAGGTGAAGTATCCTCAAGTTTTGTGATGGATGTTGGCACCCAGCCTTTGAGGAACTTAACTCCATGTGATTCCATGTGTTCGCCAGCCATTTCGGCCATTTGTTGATCGAAACCCCTTAAAAATATTGAGCGCACCTACAGACAATAATACATGTACAGACTTCAAATACATTTAAATTTGTCAAGGATTCTCTGTAAATTCTATAACTCTTACAATTGCGATTTATCTTATGTTACATGCCTTTTTTAAGGAAAATTGTCCGACAAAATGATGCATATGCATTGAAACAATGGTAGATATAGCTGATACAGATTGGAAAAATATCTCACCATTACAGATGTTTCGATTCCAAGTCCAGCTAGAAATCCAGCACATTCAAGGGCAATGTATGATGCCCCAATACACAAGGTTTTCCCCGGGTTACTTGGAAGTGAGAACAGATCATCCGAAGTAACACAAAGTTCTCGAGCCCCTGGAATATCAGGATATCGAGGCCTTCCACCAACAGCTATTATGAAATTCTTGGACGTTAATTTCTGGGTTTTATCTTTTTTGTTCCGAGTCTACAAATACAATTGGAAATTTATTAAAGTAATTTAACTATTTACCAAATTGTAAAGTACTTATTGGTGTCATAGAAGAACTAGGAAAGTCCCATAATAATAGTAATTATTGAATAACAAACCAAAATAGTGTGGTCATCAATAAACTCTGCGAACTCGTTTAGATAAGTAACTTTAGCATCTTTTAAGGCCACGCGATACCCCCAGTTCAAAGACATTATGTAGTTTTGAATAGCTTCCACCATAGCCTCCCAATCGTGAGTGTCTAACACATACAAAAATATAGGTAATGACAAGCAGTTTTATAAGTTTAGTGTGTCCGACTACTCTTACTCTCTGCTGAAACTTTCCATCCAAATGAAGAAGCATCTGAAATGGCCTGCCCAAGTAAGGCACTCTGATGCATAAGTTTCTTAGGGATACATCCCACATTGACACATGTCCCTCCAAGGCCCCAAGACGTTCCAAGGGGCGTTGGCTTGACAAAATCACATACAGCCACCTTCTTTCCCAATTTCGCAGCTTCCTAAATGGATAATGGTTAATGGTACATTGCTTTTAGTAGATATGTTTAAACTGATTTCTGTTTTAACAAGTTCGAATTACCTTTGATGCGGCTAAGCCGCCGGATCCACCACCAATCACAATAAGATCGTAGTCGTACGAATGCGCTGCATCCGCCTCTGTGTCCATCTCATCGCCCTTTAACAATGATAACAAGCCGAACTTATTATGAAGCTTGATAGTATCATCGCATCCACCAATGTGTCTTCCGGCAATGAAAACATTAGGAACAGTTCCCATTCCAGTTTTTTCCTTCAATGTACTCTGAATAATCGATGCTTCCTCTGAAAAAAATCATATATAATTTATTTAATATATCAACTCATACTTACATTGTCTTTTTTAGAACTATTTTTCGAGGTTTCTACATGTTGCACATCGTTACAGTAGTATCTGCTACCACTCAATCCCATATCTCGGAAATACAAAACTACAAAACGAGCAACTAATTAAAGCTTCAAAATCTAAAACTTCCAAGATCAACTATTAATATCAAAAAATAAAATAACAAACAAAGTTAAAAGTAAGATCAAGAGTTCAGTAAGGCGAAGTGGGGAAACAGCAAGATAGCACTTTTTAGCAGGGTTGAGAACCGGGCATAACAATATATATTGAGCCTGTAAACCCGAAGTCGGTTAGCTCAATCTAAACCCTAAACATTAGTAGAGGCGTATCGACCCATCGACCGACATTGATTCTATTCCATTTTCCATTACCGAACCCCATTACCCCAGTTCATTGATTATATCATGCATCTGAACTCGGAATTAATGTTCTAATTATGGGAATAAGTAAAATTAGTATATTCCGATTCCGATTAATTGAAAACAAATGTCTTGATCAAGGGGATACAAATTTTCAATACTGTCTCTGAATAAAGTAAAATCGTAACAAATAATCGACTTTCATACCTGGATCGATGATATCCAATTCTAATGCACGGTATTCGATGGACAAATCCTCCAGCAAACTCTTAATCTGTAAAAGAACATAACCAATTGGATTAATCCAAATTGCATTCCCCTTTCTGGAAAATTATGGTTTTATCAACTGGCCAAGACACTTTAATAACAGTTAAATATGTAAAAAAAAAACTCAGATACAATGGATTGTGGTTTAGTAAACACAACATGAAATCATGATGAGATGCCATATTTGCCTTCCATGGCTTGTCTTTCTTCAACATTTCTCTGCTAACTGGTACACGAATAACCTATATATTAAATACCGGGATTCGGATACAATGTACATTGATATTGATACACAGCTTAGCATGTTATATGGTAATATGGATCCACAGGACAGAACTAATCTTCCAATTAGGTTAGGACATTGCTAGGACTAGACGTGTTTCCCACTTAGCGATTCGAAGCTCTCACACTCTCTTCCTTTTTTCATAGCATCTGCATCTTTTATAATAATATCTGTTGAATATACGGTAGTAAAAAAGTCGAACTGCCTCTACCTGTTGACATAACTAACTCTGAATGCGATAATCCACTTACATTACCGACGTAACTTGACATGAATTGAACATCAAATCAGCCAGGTGAGAATGACATGATGACATCCATCCACTGCCCTTTTCATGGTATGCAATTTTTGCATGGATTATAATTCTGAATGAGTCAATAATATATCTGAAAGCTAAAACTCCCAGTTTTAACTAAACTAATGTAGATTAATAGGTTTTTCTCGTACAAAACAGATATATTATTATAATATTTATATATATGCATATATGTAATCGAATGGCATCTCTATCTCTATAATAAACCGACCCGAAGAAACAAACCGAGAAACGAATATCATGAAACCATGCCATACGAGAAACCGTGCGTTGATCTTTCTCTCTTAAAAGTTAGAGCTGTATTTAATTTAGTACTATTTGGAATATATGTATACATACAACATACATATGACAATGACATATTCCCGGGGATGAATAATAACACATTGTGTTAGAGTTCATTGGGCCAGGGTTCGGAATCGGACACCTTTCCACTGGCTGGCATGTGTACAAGAAATGGAAAATGCGACACCCTACACGATCTTTTCAACTTTACTACAAGTTCCCCGTTAAGATATAACGTTAGACATTACCTTTTCTAAATACCCTTTTGCTACATACACCCCCTTCTATTCAAATGGGATGAGGCAAGAATTTTCGTGCATCATCGAAAATTGAAAATTTAAACAAATGATCGTGATATTTGAGAAGAAATGTTCCATTATTAAGGAAAGAAGTTTTGTGTTTTAATTAGTATTTTTATACAGACCGATTCCATTTTCAAGATGAACATTCGTCATGCAAATGCAAACCTATTTTATTTAGACATTCGGGTTGGGTTTTGCTACCCTACACACGATCATTCTTTTAAAATCAAGTAATTTAAATAATTAGGTTTTGCAAAAATGAACGTTGTATACAGAACGTTATTAAATTCTCAAAGAATCATCACGCGGAGTAGATATAGCAGAGTGCATAATGGGCCATTATTAATGACCCGATCGTCCGGTCCGAGGCGAGGGTGACTTATGGAATGGATACGTGTAAAGTCAAGTCAAAGTACCTTTATGCTAACTTATTGCTATATTGTTGTATAACTTGCTATCTTTCAATTTACAAAATTTTAAGAAGGTTCACAAGCAGTTTGCACATATATAAATAATATTAAGCAGAAGATGAGACTATTACACAAAACAATTTTACGATTAAATACAAATTGAAACCTTTATCAGGATACAGGTGAAATTGAAGTAGTTAATTAACTTGCCTTTTTGCAAAACGGACAGAACGTCTTGCTGAAGACCATAACTTGGTTTGTTTTTATCAGATCCTCGATTTTAGCCTTAGCATCCTCGGCTTTCTGAGTGACTGGAGGCATGATGAAAAAATATCTCCGACTCTCGAAACAAGCAGAGTTATTGATCAAATTATAGGTACTCCACCGGCTTCCAATGAATCTTGATTCTTGAAAACAGCGTTGAGATGGTGAAAGTGTAAAAACACTGAGCCCCCGTATAGAGGAAGTAGAGAAATGGAAGGGTTTTAAAGATTTCCTAAAGATAAGTCTACCACATTTCCCAGCTAGAGTTGGTGGAGAACTAATTAGCTTCTTCAATATAAGGGTCATTCAACGAATTAATAATTTTGAGAAAATGGCACTCGGTTTTTGATTTGTTGTTGTTAGCGCTGTTCTTGTACCATTGTCATCCGTACAATCAAATTATGTATCTTGAGGAGTGCGGCGATCTGATTAAATTAGACTGCAGCTCCACTGCTGGTTGACTTTGACTAGTTCCAGAAACGTTGAACGTGGTCCAAGTTTGTGTATTCGCTCCTGTTTCTTGCCTATAATCAATAAAACAAATAGGTGAATGATACACACACATGAATTAAACATGTATTGATAACTGATCTATACATTAATCAACTCTAAATTAATTTAATATTATTAGCGATCATAGATACAGATAGGCAACTGTTTAAATTACATTCAATTCATGATAAAAATATGCTTAAAAATCCATTAAATAAATTTTAGGTAACAGTCATTTTGGTCATATAGCATAACAACAACCCAATGTTGAATGAATGCAAAACGATAAATGACGGCACAGAAGGCGATCATGAATTAGATATAGATATTACATTTTTAATTTTAAGATTGATGCCATGAATGATGCATATATATATTATATATACTATATTTTATACATGTTTTAATTGCAATTTGCATTGTAAATTTTGCAACCAGGTTCAGCCATATCACACTCACAGACAGGTATAGGATTTACATTTAATTGCTTTTCTTCAAGTTTACGTAAATTATGTTTAAACCAATTACAAGTGTTTGGTTTGATGTTATAATGTTATATCAATAGCGTATAGCATGCAGCATTTAGGTAGGTGATAGGCATAGGATCATTATATAGTAAGATCACCGTTAATGTTCATACAGTCACCTTCAAGTTCAACGTTTTATATCAAATAGTTGTACATGTACATAAAACATACAGATCATCAAATCATCATTGATTTGATGATACTAATATTGGAATAATAATAATATAATGTGAATGAAATACCTGATTGCTGATACTATATCGTATAAGTACAAAGTAATAGTATATACAGCTCTGACATGACAAAACACATTTTATGCCTTTAACTCTGTGCGCTGTACTCTTTCATTCTACGTTTTATTCGATTCAACATTGGCAATTTGCATCTGATTATTAATGTTTGATGTGTGAGGTGCAAAGGTTGAAGTTGAAGACGATGAGAAGTTATTCAACATTCAACTTCAACATCAAACATTAGCAGTCATACATACATGTATATTGCATTTTATTATTTCATATTCAAAATTTATTAAATCCAATGAAAATCAAAAGTGCAACGATGTGTGATGTTTTTTATTTTCATCGACAATCCACAATCGAGTATTCATTAGTTTTCATTTTTGATTTTAAACATTCAATATTTGATATTTGATATTGTGTATTGAACTGGTTCAATCAAAATCGTTCATGGTTTAATGTGTAATGAATAATGATGAATGATTATGATTTTGAAGTTATTTAAATTAAAAATTATTAATTAATTAGTCAATCAATACTTTTACACTTTTTCATTTGATTTTGTTATCAAGGCACAAGGCCAAAGGCATAAAATATTATCTTGTGCTCTGTAATGCATAATGTGAATGTGTAATGCGGCGTAAGTTTGAAATTGAAAATGGCAAATGCAAAATGCAACAACAACAATGTGCAATGATGAATGTGATATTCAACGTTTCATCATTCAATTCGATAAATTCGATTCACAAATTTTTGCACACTAGTGTCACTAACTATATTTTCAATCCAATCCACAATCAGAAACCAATCCAAAAACTTTGGACCAAAATCACAAATTGCAAATGCAATGCAAATCATGAACGATTAATGTGTGTGTAATGTCTGCTTCACCTTTGACCTTTAGCTACACCTATAATTTTGAATTTGTAATTATATACAATGAACAAAGGAACTTACCAAACAAAGCAAATTTTGCGAATTTTAATTTCTACTTCACTTCTCGCTCCGGCTGACAGACAACGTCTTGGAAGGAAATGAATCCTTCGTGCCGCCTCTTTCTTCTTCTCGAATCTGTAGTCTTATTCAAGCAGAGCAGAGAGCAGAGCACGGAGCGCACAATAAGCTGGTCCCGTGCTCGTCCAGGAGGATCTGAATATTCTGAATCTCTTTTTCCAGAACGGGAATAGGGAATTTGAGCAGAGCAATTTATATCACTTTCCTTTTTCCTTGAGAAAAACCAGTTCCCCTCCCTTCTGTCTTTGTCATAGAAAAACCCTTGTTAATGTCCCCTTACCGAATTATGAATTTAGGGGGCACTATAAGATTATTTAGTTTCACTTTTTAAGGGCCTTAGGACTTGGATTTTTCTTATTAATGTGGATTAGTAAAAATAAAAACTCAAGCGCATCCTCATAAACGTGAATGAAATAATACTCATCTGTCATCTGTCGTTATAGTTACGCTGTCGTACGCGGGTAATCGCGTACTTTACCCTAACGCTGGAAAGGTTGTCAGAATTCTGAAAACAATGGTCTGGGGCAGTCTGACTGATGGCAAGAAGCTGCTACGCTGATTTCCCATTGTGACTGTTCGCATGAATTCGCTTAAATTCTAGTTTTGGGCGCATTCTACATTATAACCAGTCGCTATACATTCATTCATTTCCAGTATTTCCACAGGACAGAAATGCAGTCTGATGCCCAAACCAAATGCCGGTGAGGTTAGGTAAAAAACCCAGAGGAGTATCACTCATATATGGTAAAAAGTAAAAACCTGTACTACCACCGTTGACCGTAGCTAACGGGCGAGGGCGGGGGGCCGTTGATAGGGGTTTTGCCTAATTTCATCTCAGACAGTTGAGACAGTGTTATCTGTTCTAACTACATTCTCGGCAGTTTTGAAACCCTACGCTAAGCCTCCTCGGCCATCGGCCTTCCTGATTTCTCACTAATTTGTTTTAAACCTTTGAATTTGATGGCATTGATTTGCACTTCTTTGCCCGAAAAGGGAACAACCGACTCAACATTCAACAAAACCAACAACGCTTGGAAGAACTTACCCTAGGGTAACTAACACGTTACTATATTTGCAAAGGATATTTTCGTTATTATTCGTAAATCGTAAATTGTTCGTAATATCAACTATTATGCAAAATTAAATACAAGTATCGTGTAATGTATTTTGCATTCATATAATGTTTTGATGCAAAAAAACATTCAGCCATCGTTTCCAAATTCTCATTTTCCTAAAATCAACCACAAACCATGACTATGAGACGTAAATGTATCATCAATTTTCAATAACTCATCAACTCATAACACATAATTAAACAGCAAAATTGAACCGCATCGCAACCGTTAACCCCAAAGTCCGCATGTACGTAACCGGTGGTGAGGTGACCGGTCTAAAAACATGATTTGAAGGTGACGATGAGGAAATTGCGAGTGGTTTTTTTCTACGATGAAGATGAAGCCTGTAAATGAATTTTTAACTCAAATCGTTCGTAATGTTTATTCGTTAAAAGCGGGAACTGCTCAATGGCTCCAGGAGATGAGTCATCCACTTGACTGCTGCCTATACTGGAGCTAGAGTGAAGTGGAGGTGAGGAATCATAGAGAAATATTTTTATTATTGTAAAAAATAAACAACAGGTTGAATATAAGGTGATTGAGGTACCAAAACCAAAGGTGTGGCATCATCATCATTCCACCGCTTCCACACTCCATGTCAAAGAACATAGCAATAGTAACGAACGACTCTTTGCCGTCCCTTCAGTAGTATTCTGTTATGAAGTGAGAAATAAGACAGGTGCGGCATTAGCAGGTAAGCTCTATTGTCTATATACAAATGTATCTTAAAAATCAGGTTCTATGCTTCTATGTTCTGGATATAATAGTATTTCTTAGTCACCCCTTTTTATCCGTTTCACTTACAGACGCTGTTCGACACCAGAACATAGAATGAATTCTTAATTAATCCGATTTCGGAATCGGATATGCAAATTAAAAAACCGACCTTCTCAAGTATTTCGACTCATATGTACTTTTTGGAATGATACAGTTTTTGTAAGTTTATTTACCTATTTATTTTGTATTTCATATTTGTTATTGCTTGATCTTGATCCAACTTAGATTGTGTGGTGATGCATGGTATAGTTTTGATTTACAAGATTTATTTCTGTTTCTCTTCTTTAAATCATATCATTATATAGATAAATCAAGATCAAAGATACGCTGATTCATTAAATTCCATTGCAGATGCATGAGCCATGAGCAAGACTTTAAAAAGTGCCAAATACTCGCAACCAATCTGAAGTTTTAAACCGGAAACCCCACATCTGGTGTGCGTCAACCCTTTGTACTTGGTTTTTTAGTGCTGTAGTTTTACATTCTGTCGAATGTTTCGGAATAAGGTTGGTATTTTGATTCAGATTTAAAATTAAATAACAAATTCGAAATATTTGATGTTCATTGATATGTGTAATTTTAATTACCTTTGTGGAATACTTGATTGTAGATGAAAAATGAAAACAATCATTTTTAATATAGATCTTTAATATAGTTTTCTTTTTTTACTTTATATTTTAGAATGAGAGGAATAACGTGGAAATCACTTTGTTTTATCGTTTTAAAGACGGTCGTGGAAATTGGAGGGCAATTTCCTCCCGTTACGAGCAATAATCCATTTTTAAATAATAATAATAATAACAATAACAATAATCAGCAGCAACAGACGCCACGAGATTTTAATAACCCATTCGGGAGTGGAAATAGTTTTCCTCCACAAAGGGACAGAGACCCGGTACCATTCGATGGATCATCTAATAGCTTTCCAAACCAGCCTCCACCCAGACAGGATGGTTTTAATCCATTTGCTCCCAGACGGGACTTTGGCAACACTCCATTCGCAAATGCTCCACGGTTTGACTACACAGACTCCAGCTATTCATTTAGTGGAGTTGAAGAGAAGCAATGTCCAACCGGATGGAGCTCATTCAAAGAAGCGTGTTACAAGTTTGTCTTGTCGCCGACTCACACACGAATCGAAGCGCAACGAAATTGTCAGGTAATGTTTGAATTAAAATTATATTTAATATAAAAGGGTTCAGATTTCAGTTGGGTTTTGATTCAAAAGTTGAAGAATGCCGAGTTTTACCTAATATTAGTATAAATATCAATTAATTAACTGGGATTAAAAATTTAGGCGTATGGAAATGGCGCAGATGTTTTGAGCCTGAATTCCTTGGAAGAACATAGTTGGATTGTTAGAAAACTATTAGCATTGGATCCGCAACATAGACAGTGGTACGTTTCTACCCGGCAATCTGCGCCTGGAATGTGGACTAATGCTGACGGATCTCAAATGATCAACATGGATCAAGCCTTCCTTCAAGATCAACCTCCTCCTCCCAATTTTGGCGAAATTTACAATTTTCTTGCATACAAGTAAGTTTAAAATCTATATGAATTCATACCATTAGGGGTTTGTAACACTAGTAATAAATAACAGACAAACTGCTAAAACCGATAATTGATTAACACCGTGTTTCCGTTTTTATAGTTTCTCTGACAGAAGAAGTATGTGGGGACTGCTTAAAGTCTCCGGACAAGACGCCTTTCAGTATATTTGTGAGATACCATTGTCACAAGTTCCTTACATAGCTGTAGATAACAGGGATTTTGAATATGGAATCGATATCATTGATCCCAAGAAGATCCCACGTGGACCGTTCTTTCTTCAAGAACCGACATCTGAAGTCTTCGACATATCACGAGGCATACCGCTTAGCTATGTTACCTTAACGTATGTAATTAATTGAGACACTATTCATTTATTGTATATGTTGTATGAATCTCATGATTACACGATATATTTCCGTTTTTAATATAGCTGTGTCGCTGGAGGCTGGCCAGCCCCAACATACGATTGGTTTAAGGAGGAATACCAAAATAACACATTAGTTTCATTCAAGATTGATCCCCTAAGATTCCCTAAGTTTACAGTTAGCGGTGGTTCCCTTGTTATTCATGAACCAAAACAGAAAGAAGATCGTGGAAACTATCACTGTGTCGCTACAAATGAGTATGGATCAATTGTGTCAGAAACTGTATCCTTGTCGTTCGGATACATTTCAGAGTTTATTCTGTCTAGAACAACAGAATATGCTAACCAATTTTGGGGAAAAGCGATTTATTGCGACCCCCCTCAGCATTTCCCAGGTATTACACAGTTACATTTTTACTTGTTGCCAAAACTAAGTGATGTTTTCTACAAGTCCCTTCAAATAAACAGGTGTTCATTATTACTGGTCTCGAGATTATTTCCCGAACTTTTTGGAGGAAGATCAAAGGGTGTTTGTTTCATATGATGGCTATCTTTACGTATCGGCGATTGATATGAGTGATTCTGGTAAATATAGTTGCAATGTCCAGAGTACCGTTTCAGATTCTGGTAGAAATGGACCACTATTCAACCTTCAGGTCGTTCCTCATGGTAGGTTTCAAACAATTTTTACTAGCAAGACCGTATATTATCAATAATAAATGTCTTGCTAACGTGAATATTTTTGTATGAATAGGCAATCCTCAACAACTAAAGTACCCAAATAATTTCCCCAAGGTCTTCCCTGAAGCTCCAAAAGCCGGAGATATGATTCGACTTGAATGCGTTGCATTTGGATAGTAATATAATGTTATTGTATTGTATGTTAATTTTTTCGGGAGGTAATCAGGTCAAATATGAATTCGATATAATTTTTGCGTATAGCCCTGTTCCCTCTTACAATTGGACAAGAAAGGGATCCGGGTTACCGAGAAATGCTATTATTTCTAATTACAACCGAGTCATAACCCTAAAAAACGTAACTGTTCAGGATCAAGGAGAATATGTTTGCAGAGCATCTAATAGCCGATCATACATAGAAAGCTCTGTGACGCTTAGTATACAAGGTGAATTTATTTCTGTAGTCGAACCATATTATAATTAAAAATAAATGTTAAACGTTTTTAATCTTCGACAATTGCAGCTGCACCACATTTCACAATTCCACTTGGGGACAGACATATGGATAAAGGGGCTGATCTTACTTGGACATGTGAGGCATTCGGCATTCCTGACGTCTCTTATCAATGGTATAGAAACGGAAAATATTTAGCCCGAGAAACGTTACCTCCGCAAGACATAGGGAGGTATTACGTTCAAGACAATGTGCTTACAATACGAACCTTGGATGAAGAACGAGATGCTGGGGTATATCAATGCAGAGCTAATAATTCCCTGGCAGCTAAGTTCTCTTCGGGACAGTTAAGGATATTATGTAAGTTTAAAACAAATTCAAAACTTACATTTTATTTTATTGTTTTATTGAATAATCAATATGTATTTTTAGTGCTACGACCAAGTTTTAAAAAGAGACCGGTCGATGCCGAAATCTTAGCAGCTGAAAATGGAAATGTCACGATTAAGTGCGATCCTGAAGCTGCTCCTCGTCCTCGGTTTACTTGGCGAAAAGATGGAAATGTAGTTGGTGCTGGAGGTCGACGCAGAATACTACCAAATGGGAATCTTTTAATCAATCCTGTTTCACGAGAGGACCAGGGCATATATACCTGTATCGCTCAAAACTCTAGAGGCTCTGACGAAAGTTCCGGCAGATTAGCAGTTCTTAGGGGCCCTATGTTAATAGAGCCACTTCCTGATCGAGTACAATATGCAGTTGCCTCACAATTATCGTTAAGATGTCGGGCGGATGCTGACGAATCTTTGGACTTATCATATATTTGGAGACATAATGGAATTAGAGTTGACCAAACTCAACCGCGTGTACGATTGGATCCTAGATCTGGATATCTGGAAATATTCAATCTTACTTTAGCCGACAAGGGAGACTATGAATGCGAAGTATTAAGTTGGGTCGGTAAACTTAGTTCTATGTCTAGGGTTGAAATTCGAGGACCACCTGGCCCACCAGGTCAGTACACAACTTAAAATATAAAATACGGCATACTCTTTGACTACAGAATTTCATAAGTCCAACAAATAGCCATTTAATGAGTCTTATAAATCCGAATTACTTAATCAAGGTGGTGTCGAAGCTTTCGATTTAACTTCCACCAATGCGACAATTAGATGGACAGACGGAGCAACCAATGGCGCGCCCGCTTATCTATATGTTGTTGAAGGCAAAACTCAATGGAGCCCTATCTGGGAAACAATCGTTCAAAGTAACCCATTTTATTTCAGTTTCACTAATTATCAATATCGTTTAAAATTGGCAACTAATTTCATTTATTATTGTTTTTAGATGTCTCAGCCTTTGAAGCTGATAGAAGTTTAGGTCCAAGAGTTGGTGAAAACTTACGAAAAGAAATAAAAGTTTTCAATGTGTTGTCCCCCTGGTCTGCATATGAATTCCGAATTCTGGCCGCAAACGAATTCGGATATGGATTACCATCCAGTCCTTCTCCTCAATATAATACGCATCCTGCACGACCGTTTATCGCACCACGGAAAATTGGTGGTGGAGGAGGAAAAACAAATTCACTAACGATTGCATGGGATGTAAGTATGCAGTTGAATTCCCAAGTTGTATGATGTTTCAAAAGTTTCAATTTATGTATTAACACAACAACTAAAGTTAATGTTCTTAAAATATTTTAAAGCCTTTGCAACCGATTGATCAAAATGCGCCTGGTATATATTACAAAATATTTTGGCGACGATACCGAGAAGATGCAGTAGAAGAGTACCAATCAATGGTTTTAGATAAGTGGGGAAACATCGGTTCATATGCTGTTTCTGTTCCCTCTAACTATTACTATTCACTGTATGAAGTTAAAGTCCAGGTAGGATTTAAATATAGTTATCCACAATTAGTTTTTCTTAAAAAATATAAAATTGGCGACATTTTTGTTTACTTATTTACGGCTTTTGTAAATTTCATTCAGGCATGGAATGACTTAGGACCAGGGCCAATATCTGAAGCACAACAAATATATAGTGCCGAAGATATGCCTCAGACTACTCCGACAGTTGTTATACCGAAGCCTTATAATTCAACTGCGATTAATGTCACTTGGTCTGCCGTAGATGAATCTAGAGAGAAAATTCGAGGAGAACTTCTTGGATATCGAGTAAGAAACAACTTTGTCTCTGGCTTCATATTTATTTATGTTTTTTTTTTCAAGTTTTTAACACAGAGTTTTGGAATATTAATCAACAGATCAGATATTGGCTCCGAAAAGATAACAATTTGTATGACGCAGAAGCTTTGAATTATCTTAGCCGTTCAAAAAACCCTTGGGCTTTAATCAAGGGTTTAATTCCGAACACCTACTATTATGTTCAAGTTATGGCATATAACTCCGCGGGACCGGGACCAGCTAGTGAACCCATTTACGGTGAGTTTTATTTTACTAGACAATATGCATATCCAAAAATTCTGTGATTATAAGAATTCGTTGTTTTAAATAGAACGAACTCTTAAGAAAGCACCTCAGAAACCACCTACAACAGTTGTCGTAAAGGCGTTAGACCCATCTACAATTGTTGTTACGTGGAGATATGTTGCTCCCTCGACTGATGAAGAAGCGTTATCGGGATACAAGGTAATTAATTTTTTAGTTTTTGAACTTGTAATTTATTTTTGTTTCCAGTAATCGAACTTCGTCGAAAAGTCCTGATTTGGATACATAAAATTGTTGTTAAAAATAATAAGGGGTAGTAAATGCATGTAAAACGCATTTGGTATCGCCCTTTTTCAGTTTTATGGACCTATTTTAATATGTTATTCGTCCTTTTACATTATTCATTATTTGGAATTCATAGGTCAGAATTTGGGACGCCGATCAAGATATCAGCACAGCAAATGATACTATCATTCCTATTGGTTCAAGAAAATTAGAAGCAACGATTGGGGATCTCCAACCGGGCAAAATGTATGTTCTTCGAATATTAGCATATTCGACTGGAGGAGATGGCAAAATGTCATCGCCAGCCAAGGAATTTATTTTAGGTAAGTATTGTTGATTATGCAAATCCACATGATTCATTTTAACCAAATTTAATTTTTTTTTTTTATTATGTATTGCAAGAGTAATCATACTTATTTTTTGTTTCATTTAGGAGACCCAGAGTCGCTTAAAAGTGGAACCATGAAACACTTTGTACACGGTCACCTAATATGTGCTTATATTCTTATATCGGCTCTAATAGAAAAATTACTGACGATTTAGTGTTCTTTTTTCGACTGAGAGTACGCGTTGTCTTTCCCAGCAGCTTATTTCGTACGCTTAATCATGATTGAATTCATTCCACGACCATATTGTGTTTAATTTTACATTATTGTTACACTACGAAGATTGAGATGTGCTGACATTTTTTTTAAATTATCTCCAGAGCACTAAAAATGCGGAAACTAGGAACTTGTTTCCTCTTTGACTCAATTTTGTACATTTTTACTTTTTGACTATTAATTTTATTCAGCAAATATTAAATGGGGTTTGCAACCATATTTCGTAAACGCCAAGCAACATTATGAACCAGTAACCAAAATTTACTATATCCCTGTGACTTACAACTTTGTGACAACCGGTGACTTAAATATTAATTAGCGAGACTGAAGTATATAAGTATGCAAGTGAATTTCCTGATGTACTGATCTGAAATTATAACGTATATCTTCGTTTACTTGCAACTTAACTGCCTTCAAATCTTTTGTAATATTTTTATGCAATTTATAATTTGCTTTCAAAAATGGGACTATATTATGGCCCGAAAACTTAGTGTTTAAGAAGACGAAAAGCGTACCAGTTCTGGTCTTTTCAATGTTCAAGTGCAAGTGTGGCGTCCTGATAGTTGTGGTATGTGATTAAAAAGTTCGACCGGTAGTAGCCAGTTTTTAAATAGAAATGTATTTCATATCCAGCATTGAATCTCAATCGATTATTAAGTACATGACTTGTTAAAAGCAAGATATTTTATACATTTGTATGACTTTAATGAGTATATGTAGTAAATCATGTTATCTTATATGTAAGTAGATATGTAACTACAATACAAGGCAAATATTAGTGGCTTAAAATAAATGAAGGCGTTTGTATACGCCCATTCCGTCCATGAACTTAACTGACTGAATGAATTTTGGTATTCCATAAGAAATAACAAATAATTCGTATAAAGGAATTGTAAACAATACTTCAAGGATTGCATGGAATGTATTCATTTATTTTCATCTCGCTATTCGAAAACATTTTCATAAACACGACTTCAGCAAAAATATGAGCAGTCGTATCGAAAAACAATCTGTTAAACTATATTTTCAAAGTTAGTTTCCAGTTAAGTTGGGTTGGGTTTGGCTCTGATTATTCAGTTTTATCATCCGAAATCGCTGGCCAGAAAAGTACTTTGAAAAAGTCAGATCAAAAATTCAATTATTTTACTTATTTTTCTATCTGGATTTACAGTACAACTATTTTGACTAGGGCGTATTATGTACAAGACGCGTCAACATAAAATACTACTCTTGTCCTATTGAACGATAATATAACCACGCATACACATTCATATCAATAATCACGGAATGTGGCTTTTTTGTTTAAATGCAGTCTATGTAAAACGACAAATATTGGTTTTGTATTCTAAAATCTTAATGAAACATTTACATCACTTAAGATTTAAAACAACCAGTAAAGTACAAGTATAGGTAATTCAATTTTTCTCAGATATTCCAAACGATGATAAACCAGATTATGTTTCCGTTTTTAGTTCCCGTTTTTAGTACTTAATTTGGAAACGTTCACATCCGCACCCACAATTTACATGACAAAAGTTGCCCTTCTCGATGCATCCGTCTTACTCAGTGCCACCAAATGAAACGGGCTTTGCTTTTGGGTCATCAAAACGATCCTGAAACCAAATAAATATTGTTTCTATATTGATGTCCCCATAACGCTTAACAATATCAACTCTTAATTTTACCATTGTTTTTACGCTCATTATCATTCCTAGTCCCCATGTAAGTATCGAAATCAGAATAAGTGTCACAAAGAGCCCTGTCAATATTCCAATTGAAAAGAATCCGACACACTCGTAGGCGTCTAGGAAAGCAGTACTGTTGGCAAATGCCTGAACCTATGGACGTAAGAATACTTAGAAATTAGTAAATATGTCCCTTAAAAAATTCTTTTTGTGCGTCTTCTGACGAAATACCTGGAAGCCTCTCATGTCAATGTAGAAAGTGTGATTTCCGTCATGCTTGCTGGGATACAGTGGTCCAAATCTTGAGCAGTGAAAGGAAAGGTCTTCTGGAGCCGTCAAATCAATTTCCGACATCAATGCGATATTGGCAAAGTTAAATGGCGAGGTACTGGCGGATCCCTTGAGATTCGCTGATGCTTGGCTCATAGTCCAATAGCCAGTCATGCCTTTTGTAAACCCCATACTGAAAATCAAAGTTTTGAATATCAGATTATTTAGTTATTTTACAGTGATGCAAGAACGTTATAAAAGGCTAGCCCAGGCTGTAGGTTATAAAATCCATGAGTATTAAAAGTACCTTAAATCGAACGTATCAACTGCTAGATCACCACTCGGAGTACCTTTTGGGAAAGTAAGGACAATATCCAAACCGTGAGTTTCATTCCGTACGATGTTGTGTGTTGCGCTTACGAATCCAGTGGAGACACTAGATAAAAAAGGACATAATACGGAATTAGGATTTGTTTGTTTTAAATACGATGTGGTCTCATTATCCCATCGTTCCCAAACTATGAAAATAGCGATGTTTGATGTCAAATAAAATTTAAAAGGTGATGTGATTTCAAAATTGTAATGAAATATGATAATTTATATTTTGTATTTGCATTTCACATTCCACATCACACATACATATCAAATATTTCTTTGATAACTTTTACATGCAATGACAAATGAATGGTTCCAAAAATAAAATCTCTTACACAGCATTTCCTTCCTTTTTAAGAACGGTGAGGTTGACAGAAGTGAATACCATTATGACATCTTGTTTTGAATCTCGAATAACGAAAGGGTCCGTTGCAGCATGGACACAGTATATCGACAGAATCACGGTGCAAATATTAAATACGTTCATTCGGGCCATCCTGACACTTCGAGGAGGGATACGAATGTTACGATATGGTCAAAGATATTTATATTTGATCTCAAGAACCTTAGGAATTGTCAAGAATTCTAGGTCGAAAAATGAATGCAATTCTTAGAACATAAGAAAGAAGAACAAGAAGGTGTTTCTTTAATCTGTTGAACAGTTGAAGGATTTGGTTGGGAGTTTGGGCAGAGAGAGAATAGTGAATAGAGGCTACTCCCTAAAAACTTAAAAAGTGGCGGACTTTGCCTTATTTTGTCAAACTCTATTCGTATAATTATTAACGATACGAAAAATCATTGGAGGAGCGTTCTTATGGAAATGTCATGCTTATAATACGTAATGAACTTTAACGAAATTAAACAAGATAATTATTCGAAAAGTACTAAATATTCGATAAAAGTAAATTATTAAATCTAGTAAGATTGAGATCATATATTATTTTGATGTTGCTAAGCTAAAAGCTTGAACTATGGTGGCTTCGGATAGAAAAAAAATGTTTACGTTCTTCAGAGATAAACCCGATTTGGATTTAAAACGAATTTCAAATTATAATGTTGTTGGCCGGATTGTCAGTTCTTTAGTTTTGTTATTTCTTAATTTCTTATGGAATATTTCCTAAAAATTTGGTATTCTTTAAATTCTGACTTTAAAATCTTTGAGAGAATTGGCGTACGTCAAAATATACCCCATCGCATCACTCATATTTACTGAACTTGGAAACAATATAATTACACTAAACATATATTGACTGTCATTAAATGAAATTGCTTCTCTTGGATGAAGACGAGCCGTTTTTGGGCTATCTCGATGCTGATTGCTGACTAGTTTTTCGGTATTTGTGTCTGTAGAATTGCAAGATCATAACCATATCATATAGTCAAGGATATTATTTTACATTATCGTAAAAAAAATTTAAAAGATTCAATCTCCCTTAAAATACCATCAAACTTACAAGGAAACATTCCCAACTGTACCACCCCGATATTTTTTAAACTAGTCTCATTCGAAAGCTTATGTCAAATGATGCAACTTTAACATTGGAACTATAGGCCGCTAAAATATATTTGACCTGGTGAAGTAGGTCGGAAGGTCAAGAAGCGCGAGGTATTTCAAGGATCCCTATAGTAAAGCCACGTTTGAATTTTGAGGAAAGGCTCGTTCGAGCGCAATGTTAATTTGGAGGGTCCTCCAATGTTAACTCCCTATCTCCAACGCGACTTTCTGGTAAAACGAGAGAAAGTTGACTTTCTCTTCTTCTTCCCCTTCTCACTAACGCTAATTGTAATCGTAAACTGCGCAGTCCCTGACCTTCCGACCTACTTTACCAGGTCAAATATATTTTAGCGGTATAGTTCCAATGTTAAAGATGCATCATTTGACATAAGCTTTCGAATGAGACTAGTTAAAAAAATATCGGGGTGGTACAGTTGGGAATGTTCCCTTGCTAGTTAGGCAACGCAAACTTCTTCGACGAGATCTTTATAGCTCGTTTAAGAAGTTAGCAGCCTCTATTAGAAGAAATCCATGTTCCATTACATCTTGCAAACGCATTAAATTAACTTTGAGGTGCAAATGTAAGTTTAAAGTTTTATGATCAAGGCAAATTTGGTCGAGTTACATTTTAAAGGATACGTATAATATGTATTATGCATGTGATTATATGCGTCACAAGCATTATAATTTCATTTGATGATTCTAAGATTTAATTCTTTCAATTTTGAATCTCAATACAATAGGCCAATAAGTAAAACATTTAAAATTGATATTACATGAGTAGGATATGACCGACCGATTTTTCAAAAGAACTGTTACATATCCCTCTGTGAAAAACACGCCCACCCCAAAATTAAAATTAAAAATTTAATTCGCCATTTAAAAAATCGCATACTATGGGAATCTAAATTTGAATTGTAGGAAAATTTAGTAAACGTTATTGTATGACGAACAAACGAAGGCACATTGGGCCAGTGAAAAATCGAAGTTTCATGCATTTACATGAGAACTTTTTCCTGCCAGATCCACGAAAACTAAAATAGCCATTTTGTAGCCCGAGACCTGTACTATCTTTTGTTTCCTACAAATGTTTGCACATACTTGCACATTTTAGAGATAATTAAGGTCGAAAGTCAAAAACGTTTTCTGCGTCGTCGGCCCCAACAACTGAGCACGCCGATATGTTGGAAGTTAAAGGTTGGAAGAATTCTAATTAAATGGTTGGAAGCATAATTTTCGGCACGTAATGGTTGGGAAATTAAGGTTTGAAGGGTTCTAATACAATGGTTGCATATAAATGGTTGGAACATTTCTACTTAAGGTTGGAAGCATTATTATTAACCCAAACACATCTTCTGCATACGCAGCAATCGAAACTATTCCCGGTTTGGATAGTAAGGTTGGAGATGCCATCAAAAACCAATTTGGTTCATCGTTTACGATGGCTAATCTCCAGAGCCTCTCTGAAACTCTGTTGGCGACCTGCGCCATTGACCAAGGTTCAGGTCAGATTTCGAGGAACCTGGGACTCGATGAGGCCAAACGAGTGCTAAATTTAGCTTACGGAATCTGCGACAAGCCAGTTTTCCAGGCTACCTTGTCCAAGACTTACGAAGCCAAGGAAAAACTTTACGGTACTTGATTTGTTGAATCTTTATTCGACTATTCGACATGACTTGATTATATACCTCGTATATGACACAACGAGCTCATTTTATAAGCTCATTGTCATAGACGAGGTATATAATCAAGTCATGTCGAATAGTCGAATAGAGATTCAACAAATCAAGTACCGTAAAGTTTTTCCTTGGCTTCGTAAGTCTTGGACAAGGTAGCCTGGAAAACTGGCTTGTCGCAGATTCCGTAAGCTAAATTTAGCACTCGTTTGACCTCATCGAGTCCCAGGTTCCTCGAAATCTGACCTGAACCTTGGTCAATGGCGCAGGTCGCCAACAGAGTTTCAGAGAGGCTCTGGAGATTGGCCATCGTAAACGATGAACCAAATTGGTTTTTGATGGCATCTCCAACCTTACTATCCAAACCGGGAATAGTTTCGATTGCTGCGTATGCAGAAGATGTGTTTGGGTTAATAATAATGCTTCCAACCTTAAGTAGAAATGTTCCAACCATTTATATGCAACTATTGTATTAGAACCCTTCAAACCTTAATTTCCCAACCATTACGTGCCGAAAATTATGCTTCCAACCTAAATTAGAATTCTTCCAACCATTTAATTAGAATGCTTCCAACCTTTAACTTCCAACATATCGGCGTGCTCAGTTGTTGGGGCCGACGACGCAGAAAAACTTTTTTGACTTTCGACCTTAATTATCTCTAAAATGTGCAAGTATGTGCAAACATTTGTAGGAAACAAAAGATAGTACAGGTCTCGGGCTACAAAATGGCTATTTTAGTTTTCGTGGATCTGGCAGGAAAAAGTTCTCATGTAAATGCATGAAACTTCGATTTTTACACTGGCCCAATGTGGAAGGGCTAAAATTTATTTTAGACAACAGACATCAGTATCATACTTCATAAAGTCAAAGCTTATTTCTGATTTTGTGTCATTGTAAAAGTGTTGGTTGAAAGATTTAATAACATAGACACTGACGAACTACGAACACCATCATTGGTAAATTAATTAAAAAGATTACGGCGATGGGAATAATATATTAATGAAATAATTAAGCATTGGAGTATTTCAATAGAATGTGTGTATATTTGAGCCTGAAAATAGACCAAAACTAAATTGAATTTATTCGAATATCTACAGACTATATTTATTCCGATTTTTTTCGTGAGTATCGCATATCGCCAGAACCATTGGTACTGAAAACGATGTGTAAGTTATAATAGTTCTGGTTGCTTAATAAAACTATTTGACTTGAACTCACACCGATGCTCAGGAACAAATTAGGCTTTATGAAGTACGAACAATTTGAGTTTTAAAAGGATAATACTAGTAAGTATACGTCCCCGTCGATTTAGATCCATAATTTAGTTATGAGGGCTTGAAACAATTGTTCCCCTGGGGATGAATCTAAAAAATTTCTACGTTCAAATCCATCACACCGACGACATTCTT
The DNA here is from genome assembly GCA_906901685.1 of Desoria tigrina. Classification (NCBI taxonomy): domain Eukaryota; kingdom Metazoa; phylum Arthropoda; class Collembola; order Entomobryomorpha; family Isotomidae; genus Desoria; species Desoria tigrina. The sequence goes on from CAJQTU010000004.1 coordinate 13,425,329, forward strand.
TGGACTGTCGCCATAAAATTACTCTCCTCCCATGAGAACGTTTATATTGTATCTTTCTAAAAAATACCTGAATAGATGTTTAATCTCAATATGCTAGAATTATTCTGCATCGTCAGTCATTGCAAGAATAAAAGCTATCTTTGTTTTTCTATTTTAACTTAAATGTATTGTCTAACTGCTGCTGCATGCTAATCGTAATAAATAAGCTACGAAAATTAATATTTCCAGTTGCAATTTTATGAATATTTGCAATACCATGAATTCAATATCCAATCTTCCTAATTGAATTACACACATACATTCTTGACAAGTGCATACATCCACTAATTCAATGAAACTACTTATACAATTCATCACGTATCTACTCATCTGCCAGATTGCAAGGAACCATACAATCTGCTCTAATTCAACTAACTTTTTAGGATATCAGTCGTTTTTTTCTAATCCCATACAACAACTAATGATTTCGTGCTCTTTGACCCTGTTTAGATTTTTTTCATTTTTAGCTTTAATTGGGAGGCATAGTTCTGTCTTCTATACGCCCTTTTCAATGTCTGTCAAAACTATTGCTAGGCATCAAGCATATTTTTATGTGCAAAAACTGCACAACTTCTTGGCATACAATACCGGTTTTGTAGTGAAGCCGTAACATTTTTAGTTGGGGAAATAATGGAAAAAATGGGGAAAAGTGACCTTGCTCCTGGCAGAAGAGCCTGGAATTTTGGAAACATTCGAAGTTGTTAAGGATTGAAGTCTGGATTTTTCGGTGGAAGGCATGTGGGAGGAAAGGGTCTTTATTCCAAGCAAGTCGATGGTAAAAGCCAAAGTAGGTGAAGTTTCCAATTCCTCTCGACTTCCTAACTTCCTATCCTACCCGAAGGAACGAAGTGAAGACGTCGGCTGGTATTATGAGAACTTTGTGGATTTTGTCTACTTTTTTGCATTATATAGTGGAATTCTACGCAATAAGATGTTATAAACTATAAACCTTATAATATTATATCAGAGTCCATATATATTTGCGAGAGTGGGGCTCCCAAGCGCTCATTTTAACATGATATCTTTGTAAATATTATATGTATCAATGTGCATCTGTCGGGTTGTTGGGATAAATTTTAATTGATTGAGGTTACGCAACCATTCCAGCACACTTTTACATTCGTAACTCCATAGGTATAGAGCAGTTAGAAGGCCCATTTACAAATTACCAATCGCCCGATTCCGCATTTTCCTTAATCCATAATCCATCATAATTTGTTAAATTATTGGGCATATATTTTTTGAGTGTCGACATCATTTCCATTTTCTAGTACTATCTTTATATGCGTTCTACTTTTCTTACATCAACAAGTAATACATAATTTACTTCTTAAATTCCGACAAATTTCCAAATACCAGTTAATGTTATGTTTTAAGAAGGAAGACTTGTGAATTGTGATCATGATCATCATATTTTTACTACTTCTCCAATAAATTACTTAACAACTCCCCAAGCCCAACCGACGAAAGAGGCTTAATACAACTTAATATACTGACAGATTATAGTAAGTGGAAGTTGTGGAGGATTGAGCCAAGCAGGGAACTCCACACCTGAAAAGCCTCATATAAGCTCCTTCTGATTAAAAACAATCAGATAGAAATACACAAGACCACCGACTACGGCACGAGCCCCGCACGACACGACATTTAACCGAGTTTAATAAAAACAAGGTAAGAACCAAAACATTTCATTCAAACTTTAACTCACGTTAGTTTCTATTGAAGCTTATAGTATGTCATTACAGCACTACATTTTAAAACTTGAGTACTTTAGTTAAGTAAATGAGTGTGTGTAAAAATCGAGTTACATTTTATAGTATGTAGTATAGTCATAGAACGTTAGCATTTATAAATAAAAAATACTGGAATTGTGTGACCTTAATAAATGTCAAGCATCGAGCCTTTTTAAGGTTTAAATTCATGGCATGATCATAACTGTGAGGAGTTTATGTTGTATTTAGTTTATTTAAGTTGAAGTATTGCTGTCACTCCTTATCCGACCTTTTCATCAATTTATTATTCACCATGTTGCATATTAAAATTAAAATAAAGACAGCCAGACAAGTTCTGCCTGTGCCTTGTCGCACTGCCTGCAATTTGAATGCTTAGACAGCTAGGAAATGGAATTCCTTTAAAAGTCATACTATTCTCTCCTTCATCACATTACACATTAGAATAATTTGATAAAATTATAAAGGCATGTGGAATTGTAGACTGAATTTCATTTGAATACGTATACATTACTGTGTTGTTTCAGTTGTTTGGGATATTCCGATTGGCTGAAGGACGGTTATTATATTTTATGCTTACTTTTTGTATGGCATTAATGGAATATTACAAAGTATGGCATGGGTAATTATTTTCTAGGTGGTTATTAAGTTATTAAGTAAAAAGCGGTTAACAGGTTATAACAATAGCAGCTGCATTCAATTCAGTAATTAATTTTTTAACTAAACATTTACTTTCAAGTCAATGTTAAATGCAAATGCAAGGTCTTGAAAAAATTGACATTAAGGTGGCATTCAGAATTTCTTGGAATGCGAATTGTTTCAAGGAATATTGGTCATTGTTAATAACTAGATTTGCAAAGCTTCAAACTTCAAAACTTTTTGGATGTACAATTTCTAAGCACTTAAAAAGTCTACATTTTGCAAAAATTGACAAGAAATCGTAAAATAAGAATCCAAAGACATCTAGAAATGGTAAAAAATTGTGTTGTATAAGTATGTATAATATTTGCAGATTTGAAGTGAATCTGGAAGGAGATTTTTAAAAAGCTGGAACCAATTCTCATGTAACGACCCAATCTATAAGGGTCAGGCAAACGTTAGTCATGTCGCAGGGTATGAGTATCCCCGCGACCCCTGGTCCTGTATACAATGAGCTAGTCAACTCAAGTAAGGCATCCGCCTCTGTCGAAGCCAGAAAAAATAGTATAAGTGAAAGTGCCATAATCGAAGAAGATGAGACCTCCGATTGTCCACCTCCGGGACAGTCGGGACAGAAGGCCTCTGCCACGAAGGCGACTTCATCGTGTGGAGGTTGCGGAGGAAGTAGTCACACTGAAAGTATCAGTCGGAGACCAATCTATCCTAATTTCCCTTTCTCACCTTTCACCTCGCCGGGAACGTCCCCGTTCATGGCCAGGCGTCGTCAGTTCAAGGAGTCGCAGCGCGTAAGCGTCGAACGTATCGGGGACAACGTTCAGCTGAATCAGTACCGCCTCAAGGAGCCTATTGGACAAGGTTCTTATGGCGTCGTCAAGTTGGCGTATAATGAAGAAGACGACCAACACTATGTAAGGGTTCATTCGTGGATTACAACGATCGTTATGTCGTAACTTACATGTATAAAAAAAATTAATTTAATAAAATTAGGCTATGAAGATACTCTCGAAAAGGAAACTACTGCAGAAAGCAGGAATTTTTGGAAGGGTGGCACCTAGTCGAAAGTCTCAGGGAAAATGTGCTATAGAAAACCCGTTGACACGAGTTTATCGGGAAGTTGCAATCCTTAAAAAACTTGATCATTCGAATGTCGTAAAACTTGTCGAGGTTTTGGATGATCCGGCTGAGGATAATTTATATTTAGGTGACTATATTTATTAATGTTGCTAATTCAATTAAGACATTGGTTTTAATTGATTCAAAATGTTTGTTCTACTTAAGTTTTTGAGCTTTTGGAACGTGGAGAAGTTCTTGAAGTTCCAACAACAAGTCCACTGCCAGAAGATAAGGCATGGAAATATTTTAGAGATGTCGTCCTTGGACTCGAGTACCTGCACTATCAGAAAATATGTCACAGGGACTTGAAGCCGTCAAACCTGCTACTAAGCGATGATGATCACATTAAGATTGCAGACTTCGGTGTGTGTAACGAGTTTAATGGAGAAGATGATGCCATTCTAACGAGCACTTTAGGCACACCAGCCTTCATATCTCCAGGTAAGATTGAAATCGATAAAACCTACCCAATTTTTACTCAATCGAGTTTACTCTTTATTAAAATTACCAATATTTTCTTAATTGTAGAAGCGTTAGCAACCCCACGTGGGAGCTACAGTGGCAAAATGGCAGATATTTGGCAGTTGGGTGTGACATTATTTGCATTAGTATTCGGTTGTGTGCCATTCCATGACGAGAATATCATGAAACTGTACGAAAAAATTCAGTACGACGTTCTTGGCTTTCCAACGAAAACCGTAATTTCTCCGTTGCTCAAGAATCTCTTAGAAAAAATGTTGCAGAAAAACCCATTAAAGCGAATCACCCTACCTGAGATTAAGGTATTCGCTTCTTTCTGCTATAAATTTTTCTTATCGCGGCCTAATTTAGACTTTACTTCAAAAATGTTTGTAATTCTAATGCTACCCGACAATAGATTCATGAATGGGTTACTAAAACCGGTGAGTTTAATTTACCAACGGAGGATGAAAACTGTTTGACATATGTTGAAGTTACCGAGGACGATATTATGAATTGTGTTCGTTCCATTCCTAAATTGGACACCCTTATTCTTGTGAAAACGATGTTGAAGAATCACTCATTCCAACATCCCTTTAAGAAACCTCATGGAAATTCGAAAAATCTTCTCCATGTAAATGGCCGATCCTTTTCGGCTCCTAGCTCATACGACGTGTTCCTGGAAAGGTGAGACTCTGGAATTTGTTTTAAAATACAGTGGAAAATATCAATATCGGATTTGAATTGGTGGAAATTTTTGTTGTTTAGGAAAATGTCACTAGATTCTGGCCTTCCTATCGTGTCAGAATCAAGATGGGAACCCCCGTGTACCAAGCCGGTAAAAAAACACGAACCTGTAGCAAAATAGAATTTCAATCGCATTCTTCTGAGCAACTTCTGATCTTAAAAACGAATACTCGTTTTATTACGTGCGTCTTGCCACACTATTCCAATATTTGTATCTTCATTTTAACATAAGAAAGCATATCAATTTTTTAGATTAGCGTCGTATGAGATCTTTAAACCTATTTCAGAAAGTGTCTTCTTCCAGTGGTGTCAATCTCGTTTTAGTTCAACCATTATTTTATAACTTCGAATTTTGAATCTTTTAGCACATCGCTATGTCTCACAACGTTTTAAAACTACACATTTGTAAGCCTTTTCATCTCGAATATATATATAATCAATTACTTTATCACTCATACATTATATGAGATTTCGTGTGATGTAGCATTCCAATGAGAATTTAAAATAGTCACACTTAAGCCAAAAAATCCTTATTACCCAGCAATAACCTGACTTTACATACTCTAATATTATTGTTATTATATCGCAACATTGTCACACATTAAGTCAAAGTCAAACAATACATACGTGCTACGTACAACTGGAAGTTTCAAATTGAATAAATTTTGATTTTAAAATTTTTGATTTTATTCTACCCTTTAATTCGTCATTTATAATGTCTTACAAAATAAAATTTTAAACGCAGTGAAAATATCAATGGATTCTATTACGGTTTTAGTGCGCAATAATCATAATAATTATCATAAACTCCAGAAAATACTGACGTCTGATAATGAGCGCTGACCGAGTGTAAACAGGGCTTTGCAGAATCATGGACTTCATATGCCCAAACCAAACCGGGACCTTACATGGGCGTGCTTTCATATATTACAATTTCTAAATGACATTTCCCCATCACCCATTGTAAAAAAAATAAACTTTTAAATCTGCGGGATAGATGTGAAATGAATATGTTCAACTTAAGAAAAATATATAGCAAGATTCGAAAATATTACACATTTAATGTGTGTTCGATAAAAGATCTAGATGACAAGTTGTTTGCGTAGTTTTTAATCCATAAAAGTTTCATTTGGACGAAATGGCATACAACAAATTCTAGACCGTTCAGCTAGGAACGTCATAAAAATCTCCCAACGTTGTTGTTTTGGCATTTTTTTGGATGTACCACCCTACGCCACGCCGATCATATTTTGGCAGTATGCATCGTAGATCCATTGTAAATAGTAGAACCAAATAAATTCTTATAATACTGTTATTTAAATCCGGACAAAACAACAATACTAGCAATTGTCAAGGCAAGCAAGCGGAGAATTTATAATTTTATAAACATCCAGGCATCCCCACAATCACGCATTTAAAGATTGGGTAGGTAGATATATATGATTCATTGGGATCAATTTAATTTTCAGTGTCCGGTAGTTTCATAAAAATCGATTCAATGCATTATTAACTAAATACAAAATCTGTATTTTTATAACTCATTTCGTGAATAGGGTTCAATACTCTAAAATAATTATATGGTTGATTTGTGTAGATAAATTTAATAACCTGTATGGATGAGGGAGGATATGTAATTCGTCGTTGCGAGGTTGTGACTCTGAACTGAATCCAGATTTTTATTCATATATGAAGTTTAAAAAGTAGTTAATTGTCAATTTAGTTCTTGGAATCTCTCATTCGTGTGAACTGTCAAGAATAGACAGTTTTCATCCTTTCAATTTTTAGTTTCTTTAGAAGTTTTATAATGTAAATACATTTTTAGAACTAAAAAAAACATACAATTTGAATCATTACATCGACGCCTTGGACCCTAATCCACTCTAATCCTCTAACTCACCAAATTTTTATGCATGAATTGTCAAAATTAAATAAACGCTTCAAACTTTTTTAGAAGCCTACTAAAATGTTTCAATTTTAGGCACACACGGCTAATTACCCCTCACCAATGAGGTGCTTGCTCAGTGTATGGAATCCAGCGAAATAATAAACTTACTACCGATAAAAAATATAGATTAACATTCTATAGCAGAAACGGTGCGAATTTAACGTTTTAAATTTGGATTAATTGTGAGGTGCATGGTAAACACCGTGTATGCTTTGAAACTCGCATATCCAGAATAGAATCCCATCGCTAAACAAATATTGTTTAGCTTTTTATCTTAATTTCCAACAAATTTTAAGAGAAAACCAAGAAAATTGAATGAATTTAAGCTGAATATTTCGATTAAGGGTGGCTCGTGGTCGTGAGCCTAACGATAAAATACATTTGCCGCAATGTACATGTGTATGATATTGATATGCTTGCGAAGTATCTGCCTAATTTCTAAAAATATGATTATGTCATAATAGTTCCAAATTAATTTAAACAATTGGAAATCAAGACGAGTACATCTGAAAGTATATAAAAATTGAACAAGGATTAGTGAAAATACAAAATATCCCAATATCAAACAAATACAACAAAAAATTTAATTTCCTGTATTGGAAATTAACTCGCGGCGATATTGAATGGATGCTTCATTGTCTCGAAGCCAAAATTAAACTGCAATTTCTCTGAAACTGGACTGCACTTTTATACCCGAGATTTTAGAGATGTTGACATATTTTGCTTTATTTTGCAAACTTGTATGAACTATATAGGAAATATCAACTTCCGTAATTATAATAAGATAAACCAAGTCGGTTCCAACTGTATAAAAATGTTTGGAGATCCATTTTATCATGATAGTATTCTTAATGTATTAGGACATAAATCAGCACTTTTGTAAAATAGGGTCATAGGTCGCAACTTGCGACTCGCAAGACACACGTGTTACACATACATGCATGTGTTGTTGTACGGAATATTTTATTACTGACAACTGAGGGATGAAGGAAAGTTTCAGTTCGTATTAAAACAACCAAAACTTACCGTAAATATTTCATCTAACACTGGAAATTGTGATGAATGGGCATTCTGATTTCATGACAGCGTTGAAAATTACGTCCCTTGTCCGATAGTTTAAAAATAATTAGGACTCCCCCCAATACATATATTCAACCCCACCTAAAATATCCCGAAAGAGCTCGCAATCTTTCTCTTTGGAGGGCCTGAAAAAAAGATAATTCCGTCGTTTGGTTCTAAACAAAAATTTACTGCAACAGTAGATAAATTTCAACATTTTTGGACGTTAGAAATACAATTCCTTTTGAAAACAAAATGCCTTCTCTAAATAAGTCCTCATCCCGGTGGGGGTAGGGAACAATACATTCTGTGGATCTTGACAAGAATTAACAAGTCCAAATTCCAATCACAAATAGTACAAATAGACGTTGAATTGGTTTAACTCATTATATCCTTTGCATTGTAATAAATATATTTGCAACCTTTACTCTTGGCAAACCGAAAGTTATATTCTATGCAAAAAGCTATTGATGTTCAAAGTAGAAATTCGATGCGATACTCTCATTGAACTATGTTCTTCATTCATGCACTATAAAATACAATAAAATACAAAAGTAGCATATATCAATTCCATACTTCAAGTCATCTGCAATCTATGGTTTAATATATCAATCTTTGATGTTTTGTCAAAGTCTAACTATGTCATTAGTTTAGTTTGATCTATGGAAGGATGATTTTTTCTTTCTCTAATTGGGAATTTGGATTGAATTAAATTCGTATTTTTTGCATATTTGTTAAATCCCTTATCAATAACTAACATTAAATACGAGGATTTACATATTTCATGACCCGAAATTGAAAATGCCAACCCGGAAGAAAGCATGGAAATAGTGAATCGGATCAAAATCCGGCCTTTTATTTCCACTGCAGTATTTCAAATCGCAGCAGTTCTCAAATTACTCCCAATTTCCGAGAGTTTTAGGTTATTACACATCCTGATTATTACATGAAAAGGCTGCCGATAACAATAAACCTGCAATCTAGGTAGCTGTGAAGTTTCCAACTACGAGATAGAAAAAGAGCCTACAAACTATCTGCCGAACTAGAGCATCTCTCCTTCTATAGATTGTAGCGAATTAAAGCGAGAAATTAAATAGCTTTCTGTTATTCGGTGATGCATATAGGCAAAGTACAAGCGACCGGATAGCTTAGGCCTCTGCCAATCATGTTTTATGTGTTGATAAAAGTCATGATTTTTATTTTACTTAGCTCCCCTACTTACTGCTCCTATATATTGTATGGCTCGAGGATGATGATCATTATTGCAGGTAGACCATAGACATTAGGAACAGAGAGTATAGAATTACAGAGCCGGAGCCCTATGAATAAAATCCTAAATTTAAATGGAATGTAAAGCAGTGAGATGGGACGAGTCGGACGAGGAGGACAGTAATCAAGGAATCAGGACAGGTAGTGCAAGTAACAAAGGTATGGGAAATGGAGGTGGAAACCAGTATAGAACATTCGGTTTTAGACAACCCTTTTCCCTATCTCTCATGTACCTTCTATAGAATTAGAATATAAATTCCCTATAATAATATAGCAGCCCTTTTGCCCTTATTTCGGTCACATAGCTGTTTTTCTATCTACATTTTATAATCTTAATAATGTCCCGTATCTTACAACCGTGCAATAGTATCAGCTCTACTATTTAGACACACTACTCTCCTACAAACTACCAACTACCTTCTCATCTTTCCCAATCCAATCATACCAACCTTTTTTTACCTTGTTTTGCAATTTTTTGTTCTATAACATTATGCTCTATCAGTCCCTGTTCAAATTGCACTCGCTATGTTCTGCATACAATACAAACTTGGTGCAAAAGTGCTAAGGCTGAAACTAATGAATAGTATAACTTCTGAACTCTCAAATCAAAACCGTTTGGTACTATATTATACCGTAAATCCTGATTTAAGTTCCCAGGAGGCTTTATTTTTTCAGACCCAAAATTTGCATAAACAACGGTACGCATATATTTATTCGATAGATACTTAAAAAATGTCACTTTTGACTATTTTCCATATGAATAAACTATATATGCCATATCTTATGTACTTGTGAGTAGGGGGACTTATTCCGGGTTAGTTTATTTAGGGGTCTTACATTTTAGCCCCGTGAAAGCCCCACCTGAAACATACAATTTCCTTCAATAAATCCCGTGTTTTTCAGCTCTTAAGCAGGGGACAGAGTAAGGGACGCTATTAAAGTGAAAGAGATGAAATCGGACGCTATCAAAATGGCGTTTTTTACGGCCCTTTGCGTAAAGTAGTAAAAAATCGAGGTGTAACGGAGTGGAGGACGGAGAGATGCCGCTAAGGCAAAATAGGCACTGAAAGGAGCTTTCACAAGAGATTCTTCATCTCTCTTCTGGTCTCTCTAGAATTCAGGATTTAAGTCTCTGGCAATGGAAGGAAGTAGGGAAGCTCTATATCAAAACTGTTCGTAATAATAATCCATTGTCTCTATAAATATTATAATATCTAGGCCTGAGTCCTCAGTCACATCTCTCCTCTCTCTAGCTCTTGATTTGTGTTGTGTGTGATAGACTCTCACTCTGTGTTGCTCTTCTGTCTTCTGGCTCTAGGAATAATAATAATAATAAATAAATAATAATAATAATGAGATAATAAAGCAGAGTATTATCATTATCGTCCAATTAACACCACCACCACCGCCCTGGACTGGATAGCCTTTCCATTTGCACAAAGACTCATTATTACAGGAGACGGGGAGATCGCAAGTACAACACTGACGTGAGGAAGAGAAAGGCTTATCTTTTCAGCCACCACTACCACACCAGCCAAATCAGAAATCGAGGAGTTTGACCTGGAGCACCTATCGATATCGATAATAACAAATTCCAAGGCTCATCTTTTGCATTTACTTCGATAGTTTGGACAAAGTTTTAAGAGTTTAAGAAAGGTCTACTATAGGCCAATCTTCGGAAAGTTTTAATTGACTTCTTGTAATAACAAACAAAGGTGTACGGGATGTATAGGACTTGAAAAATAATATGTGAAATTAAAAATTGATGAGGACTAAATCAGTTCCGTTATTCCCTTTAAGAAATATACATGGGTACAACAATGAAAGGATGAGAGACGATGTTGGATATGTGTGTATTATAACGACACCTGTCCTTAACTGAAGTTTTAAATACTACTTTTTACCCAGCCCGATAATAGGAATCTGTTAAAATAACAAACCCTTCAAAATCCCATGTATTTTTATGAGAATTTTGGTGGGGGATGACACAGGCAGGGCATTGGCAGAGCAATAGCCGAAGAAGACTGACATCGGATATAGTTAAACAATTTCCGGATTTTAAATTCATAACTCTCATCTCCATATACAGTCTTATGGTGTATGGTTTAGCTTAAGACTTAATTAAAATTATCTTCTTGTACCCCAAATTTTGTACACAGATATATATAATATATAGTTCATAGTAGTCAACCAGTTTCTTAAGACCCGACGTTCCCTATTTGACATCTCTATTAGATTTTATTAAATTACATTTGTCCCGTCTCATCACGATGATCCAATAAGAAACAATGAAGAAGTAAATAGAATAATGACTAACATTCTACTCTTCATCAGTTCACCTGCAATAGATGTTCCTATTCGCTTTTAAATCAATCAAAGCCTTAAGAATTTTTGAAGGACAAAAAGGTGAATATAGAATACATTTAAATATCGATTTTGATTAAGTTTTATAGCCCCAGGATACTCTGTGTTTGAAATCAACTCAATCGTTAATGAGTTCGAGTAAAAATGATAAATTCTTTCATTTTAGGTAGAGGGGCTGACAAGGGACAGCCTTTGACCTGGAAATAGACAAAGCGGACACTTAACCATGAGTACCGCTACTCCTAGTGATTATCAATGGTTAGTACTAACGGAATTTAATTAAAAACTTCTAGGTTCTTCTGTTGGCCAATATTATTGGGAACGAAAATCGACTTTGGTATTTCAAATAGAAATCTAAAATTTTTATTTTTGTAATGGTTTTTATAGGGCGTATGCCATCATGGACTCATCTCGCGTGTCCACATTTCTCATATCCATCCTTCTCATAGTCTATGGAAGTTTTCGGTATGACTTCTATTGATAATAATGAAATTTTTAATTCCAAGTTGTCTCAAACTTGTGGTACTTCCTCACAGATCCTTAAATATGGAACAAGAAGCTCGAGAACGGGAGAAAGAAAAGGAGCTAGCCAAGCTCACGGGGATTCCCAACAACGAAAGCAGTAAGGGAACGTTTATTTGGGGTTAGGAATACTGCTCTTTGATAACTCTTTATTGTCTGTGATTTGTAGACACTGTTCTACTTCATAGTTAACATTATTAATTTTAATCTCAATACGACTGGTAAAGTGAATAGGTTTTGATAATTCTATGCGTTTTTTATTTAGTCCTTTGCAATAATGAGGTTTTGTGTACTGCCATACAGTCGAACGACTGTGTTTTAGTATTCATAAACTTTAAACGTTCCTTTACCCCATGGAATTGAAATCGTTTAAATTTATGGATGAGGGTTTCAATTTGAAATACAATTGATATGCTTTGGTTTTACAGATGTTCAAACCCTGGATACAATGCAAGCATTATGCCTGCCGCTGGGAGCTTCCATTTCACTTCTTGTGATGTTTTTCTTCTTCGACTCAATGCAAATGTTATTCGCTATTTGTACTGCAGGTAAGCCCAATTCCTTATTCCTTTTAATTATCGGTATGACTTTTAATGGACCATTAAAGAATTCGCTAAGTCATTTGTTTTCTTTATATTTGGGCAACAGTAATCGCAACGATTGCTTTGGCATTTTTACTCCTTCCTATGTGTCAATACATAATTCGACCATGTTCATCGGGGAATAAGTAAGGATTTTTAAACTACGCTTTCTTTGTTTAAATATACACATTAAAAATTCTATCCAAAATTTCACTATTCATTTTCTTTACATTGGCATTGCAGGATATCCTTCGGTATCTGTGGAAGATTTACTGGAGCAGAACTAATGTCCTTTTCACTTTCAATAACAATTGTTTGCGTTTGGGTTTTGACGGGTCATTGGCTTCTAATGGATGGTAAAAACGTGTATAATATACATATAGAAACCTTTCACTCAAAATTCAGCTGTAATACTCAATCAATTTTGGATTTTTTTAGCCATGGGAATGGGGCTATGTGTCGCTTTCATAGCATTCGTTCGTTTACCTAGTTTGAAAGTATCAACGCTGCTGTTAACAGGACTACTTCTTTACGATGTTTTTTGGGTATTCTTCTCGCAATACCTCTTCAATGCCAATGTTATGGTTAAAGTAAGCCATTTTAAGTTAAGACGGAATCGTGATGATGATAATGTGGTTTCAGATGCAATCATGTGTTAAATTTGGCTTGCAAATTAGGTTGCAACCAGACCTGCGGAAAATCCAATGGGTCTTGTTGCTAGAAAGCTACATTTGGGTGGAATGGTTCGTGATGCACCAAAACTATCACTTCCAGGAAAACTTGTGTTCCCAAGTATGTACACAACCGGTCATTTTTCAATGCTTGGCCTCGGCGACATAGTGAGTTTTATTCAATTTATTGACCTCAAACTATTTAAACAATTTGAAGCGTGAGATAAAAGAATTAAACTGATTTAATACTATTTCATCTAGGTTATGCCAGGTCTGCTCCTTTGTTTTGTATTAAGATATGACGCTTATAAAAAGTCGCAGGCTATTCACCTAGGAGAATTGGGAGTTCCAAATCCAAATCATCTGAGTAGAATTAGGTAACATTTTGCTTTATATACAAGGAAGTTATGTTTTACTTTTCCATACCAATCTGTCCATCCTCAAACCTCATTTCGGTTCCAATTTCACCCCAAAAAGATTCGTTCGATTTTCTTTCAATTAAGAGTAAAAATCGCTTAACATATTTACTCTTTCCCATACTAAATAAAACCTAATATAAAGAGTTTATTGCAAATGAAGAAAAATTATACTTTTCTGAAATATAGTTATTTTCATTGCTCTCTGATTGGATATTTCTTGGGATTACTGACTGCCACTGTTTCGTCTGAAGTTTTTAAAGCAGCTCAGCCAGCTCTTCTTTACCTTGTCCCTTTTACCTTGTTACCTCTACTTACGATGGCTTACCTCAAGGTAAGATTTACAAATTTTTAATTAACTAAAAGTATGAAGAACGACAATGGATTGTGATAATATTCGTACCTATTTGTCGCAATGGCGTTTTAGGGGGATTTAAGAGCTATGTGGACTGAACCATTCATAAACCATGTTCCATCGAAGCATCAAGATGTGTGATCTAAACTTGCTAACTCTGCGGAAAGTGTTAAATATTCTAGTTAGTGGCAGCTAAGACTTATCAGAGATAGACTTTAGGCTTCCCTTTCCTAAGTGATGTTTCTGACTAGACGAAGAAAGGAAATAAGGAAACTGCCGAGTTCTCCTATAAGCTCTTATCTCGAAGTCTCAAAACTCTGAAGGACGGTTATCCGTTCCCCCCTTCAACAAAGAATCTCTTCGGCGTTGAAATCGACAATAACGCCGACAAGCTCGAAAGATGTGATAATTACCGAAAAAACTTCTCAAGTCATGTTTTCGAGCAACGAACACTGCAAGTTACCAATCAAGACATTGATACAATTGTCTCGTTTACTCGTGTTAGTGCTGTAGCAGTTGGCGAAAGTGCGTTTCTCGGATTCTTAATGTCAATGATACGTATTATTTTTTAATCTATGAACGCATCATGACAGATATTGGACCTGATAAAGTATCTTTGGTTAAATGTTTTTTGATAATTTGTGTCGCTGTAATACTCCTTTTATACTTTTTGTTTGAACAGTATTAAATGTACTGTAGTCCGTAATCCGTAAGTCAGTGTGTAGTGGAGGATGTATTGCTTTGTTTATTATTACATATGAGTATTGTGTGGGTCGGATATCAAGATTTCTTACGTATTTACACAATGTAGCATTTTAATTGTTGGTTTTTTAATTTTCGTATTAGTTTATGAAAATCCCTGAGGATATAAACTATCAGTCGTATAATCTATTAATCGATTCCAGTCGAAAGACTTTTATTTGAATATCGTATGAAAATAACTCGAAAGATAAACTTCATTCCACGAATTGTTAAAGCTCCTATATATATATATACCAATTACTGTACTCCCGGCATCTGTTTTCACCTTGGATTATATGACTTGAGTCCTACTGAGTACTTGAGTACGTTGTACGAAGATCATTTTGTTACAATTTGTAGCTGTTTGGAACTAATTAAAGTGCCCAAATGCATTTAAAGCTATTATTGGCGGTTATGACTAATTTTGGGACCGATAATTATAATAAACTGAAACGCCGCGTGTGTGTTTCAAAACACGAACACGCCAAAAACATCAAGATGAAAAGTTTGTTTGGCCTCTAAAAAATGTTGTGCTTCTTATGGAGCGCTGTTTCAGGGTTTTAAAAAGTACAGCATTTTCCAGTGACTAATTATCGAAAACAGCAAGGCGAATTTGAACTACTAATTTATCGGGAATCGGGATTGATTTGACACCTATCTCGAAGATCCAACTCAAAACGCAGCATTTTAAAATGGCGTAATTATGGGCGTGTTCCCGCGACACGCCTCAAACTTGGTTGGAATTGTAAGGCGCCTGTACGAACTTCATCCATATTATCAATGAATATGTGCCACGCTTGCTGGAACTTTCATCGGCATATGGATCACAAGCTAGATCCAGATCATTTGATCACACTGAGGTATTCCAATAGTTGAAAGTTATCACCATATCACTGAGCTCTTAAAAACCTTGCTACTTGGCGAGACTAAATTGCATTTTTAGTTCCATTTAACAGCTTTAAAATAAAAATCCGTTCATTCTGCATAAGCTGTTAAAGTGGACAAGGATGCATACCTACTGGATTACACGGATCTGCATCTGTGATAAAATATTTCCAACTCTGCTTTCTCTTAACATGGGGTCTTGGTGAATGGAAGCTTTCTCCAAGTGTCAAATAAGTTTATGTTGTCTATAGCTCTGGGAATTACACGGAGAGAATAAAGGAGGAGGATGGCTGCGTTGTATGATAACTGGATGTGGCTTTGGAAGGAAAGAGAAAGCAAGAGAAAGCCAGAGCTGAGGTATAGGATATAGGAACCCGTGTGGGTCGGCCCGTCGGTATTGTTTGGGTCTTCGTAGTAGGTTTTTGTTATGTAATAGTAGAGGGTGACTTTCATCTTCATTCCTGGCTCGCCTCGGCTATCAGCTTTTGAGTCCCACCTTCCGAAAAAGGTGGATTGAGCGAGACTGCTGGTGCAGGAAGGAAGTGAAGTATATGAAGATGGAGATGTATTAATATAAGGATCATTCCCTTCATTCAGAAGCTGAGACTGAGACAAACTGGCGGAGAGATTACCCCTCTCTCTCCCTGTTACCGTTCTACATTGAGAGAGAAAGAAAAAGCGGAGGTGATAATAATGTTATTCTGGACAAGGGAAAAAGACATGGAGTTCCGTATTTTGACTTTTTAGGAGGAAAACGGAAGGAACTATGTAATATGGGAGTTGTGGCGAGCCAGTATCTAGTTCTCTGTCATTAAAATGTGGTACTCCAGAGAGGCCTGTTTTAGCTTCAAACAATATTATGCCGATGTGGTAATGATATCGCTCCGTATTTAGCGGACTAGTGTATTAAGTAGGTTTATAATTTTTATAGATGACAGACAATGTGTATGCATATCTACGAAGGAGACCGAGGACATATTATTATAGTCAGGGAGTAAAACGGGCGTGGTAAAGTAGTGAAAACATCGGTAACCGTTTCTAGTTACATTGGGATGCGATACAACAGCTGTAAACATGGCAGACGCTTGGTAATTTTAGCGAATTCTGAATCATGGCTATATAGAGTAGCTTTCCCTGCTTTCTAACTTACACGCGAATGAATTTCAGTCCACAACTACGTCAAAAACACCCAGAATGTACCAAATGAAAGGAACTTATTAGACGCGATGCTTTAGACCCCAAGCAGTCATTCACAAGTACCTTATCAAGGGCTCTCAATTGACCCTGTGGGGCTTTTCAATTCATTCTATCCAAACCCCGACTGGACTTGCATATGAGTTACTTTAGATTTCTAGATAAGCTCGGCTGCGGGGGCATTTAGGGCTTATCCGTACCATTCCCATCCGTCCGACCCTAAACATGAGGCGTCTAGAGTTTCCAAATTTAATAGGCGTGGGTCGGTAGGTGGGTGAGGCCCCATACGGACGGTTCCTCATGCTGTCGGGTGAGATTCGGTGACCGCTTCAGAGGAACGGCCTGATCCCTCCCATTTGTCGGGAACGGGATTTAAGGGGATATGAACAGGGCGGGCCTTGACCGGATCCGGACTAGGAATGTGACCTGGCCGTGGTGGGAAATTAAGGGGATCCGGGTCATCCTGACTTGACTTTTTAGGGAGTAAGTGTGGGAAGTCAAAGATGAGAAGGTGGAAAGATGGGCTAAGTGTGTATAAGTGTGGGGAAAGGAAGTGGGGAAATGACGTAATTGATGGATAACCCATTTAAAGTGAGACATGTAGTGAAGAAGTGGAGAAAGAATGGGAATTGATGTTGTTGTCGGTGGTATGGTGAAGGGGTTAAACATGAGGAAGATCTACCTGGGAGCCGTGGGGATCTCCCGTTTGCTCCAATATTCCTCCAATATATGACTGGGCGGGGACTGGATCCATACATACACACTTTGCCCTATTCATTTCTTTAATTCCGAAGTTCCGAAGGAATCTCGTCCTTCCTCACCAGAGAAGAGCAGACAAGGTCCTCCACAAGTCCGAACCTTTGGCCAAATAAAAAAAACAAATAGTAATCAGGAACATCTCTCCAGAAAGGGACAATCGGAGGGTGCTAATCAAAGGGAAAAGGTACATGACTTCCGAAAGGGCTCCCCGTATTAAAAAATAAATTCAATCATCATCCTCCTCTTCTCTAGACACACACACATACACACACCCGTGATCAATCTGATCTGTGATCATCCAGCCAGCAGAGAAGAAAAGCCCAAACCATTTCACACAATTCACACCACAAAAACGTAGGACTGATTTCAAGGGATTGGAGAAGGGAAAGGCAGAAAAACATTATTATTATTACATTTCCTATTATTATATCATCCTCCTCTCCTCTCACTTTTCCGGCTGACTAACTGCTTCTTTAGTCATGTCCTTCCTCTGGCTCTGATGGTGATGGACCAGTTAAGTGGATACTAAAAAAAAGCAAAAAGGTCCAGCTCCTTTCATCGGTCCATCCTCTTCTATAAGTATTTCGAATTGCAAATAAGTTACAGTTGGATTTCTTGCTCTTTTTAAACTTTTCCCAGTCCCACATTTAAGTATTAATAGGGAGTTCCATTTGTCATGTACTGGTTAAAAGACTAAAGATTCAAAGATTACATCCACTCGATCACCAGATAAAATCCCTGGAACGTACGTAGTCAATGACATAAGGACTTGTCAAATCGCAAGGCAGAAGGTCGGATAATTTAATAGTATGTATGGGATAAGGAGGGTGAAAGTGCGAGAAGAATAGAAAGTTAAAATACATCTACTACAATACTACCACCACCACTGTTCTATTCCAATCAATTCTCTACCATCGTATTATCCTCATTCTAGTTTCTAACTAGAGGCAGAATATACTGTGATTTCTTCCTGTTTTTTCTGGCCTAACTCGTTCACATCGACAATCATCACGATCAATGCAATATTCTATAACTTTGTAAATCCCTACTCTGAAGACCTTTGACATTTAACGGCAAGTGACAAGGGTTTATTTAACAAGGTCTGGAGCAGAGAGGTTCGTCCGGTTGGAGTGTATCAGAAATTGACGGGATCTTCAAGGCAGATTGCTACTGCCTCTGATCATCTCAGATACCAACCACACTAATTGTAATTACTAACATAAAGTTGGTAAAGACGTAAAGGACTCTGTGTGCAAGTTGTTGTGCGATCAATTAGATACAGGGAAAGAAGGGATGGGATTGGAGATATCTCTATTTATTGTGATCAACAGAACTTGACATAATGACATGTCGCCAAACAGAGTTCTTCTAAAAATCCACCTTCACGAATCCAATCAAGCCCACCACTAGTGTCCACTAGTACCACCATACCATCATCAAGACATCAACATTCACTTGTTCATGATCCTTATAGAAAAAAGTAAGGAAAACTCTTTCCTTGTTACCACGAACCAACGAACGGCGATCTCCTAATCTGGTTTTTATTCAACACAGAGCCATCAACAGAAAATTTAGGGTGCACCTAGCACCTTCACCTTCTTTTTAATGTTATTATTATCGAGGCAACTCCTCGTAATCACAAATCAACATTCATTTTGTATGTTCTTCATCCTCAGAAGAGCCAATCAAAATTTAACGAATTAAAAGAATTGTGTAATACTTAATTGTAGTTAGTACTGTAGTTATAATATAAATTTCGATTAAATTAGATTTCAAATCAATTCCAAGTTCCCATTCGGGGCTGTCCCCTTTAAACATTTCATTTAAACTCCAAAATCCTTCAAACTTTATCCATAGAATAAATGAAGGATTACCCGATTTCCTAAATAAAAAATTATGTGTGTTTCATCCTCTTAGAGCTCTTTATAATTGAGTCAATTTATCAAATTACAGTCATCCTTCTTGAGACCCTGCCTTGACTGCCATTGACTGTTGAATCAGTTATTGAGAAGAATCAGTTCAACATCAGTCATCCATTTTTGATTAGTTCGATTCGACACACCCATAAATCAGTTCTAGTCTTCTTGTTCCGTTGTCCCGGGGCCAGAAGGGAAAGCCGCCTAGGCACGGGTCTTTAAAAGACGGGATTCCATTGGAACAGTATTGAGGAAATAGTATATCTTTGTCGAAATATCGAATAATTTCGACAAGTCTTTACGATGGCGGATCTTGAGGCAGTACTGGCTGACGTTAGCTACTTAATGGCAATGGAGAAAAGTAAATGCACCCCAGCTGCAAGGGCTAGCAAGAAAATTATTCTTCCGGATCCTAGGTATTTACTTGTACCTAACATTTATAACTAAAATTTTGGTGCTGATTATTCATTAAGCATAACAACAACATCCAGATAACATCATGCTTTTTAATTAATTCATCTCATGTCATTGTCTACTGTCAATTGTCGATGTCTTCCTTTCGCTTGAATAGGATTTTATTCTATTAGGTGTATGTATTTATTTCTATTAGTTAGTTATCCAAGCATGTCGTGGAAATATTTGGTGTGTAAACGTTTGCTTTCTCTACGTTTACTTTCTCCAATTCTCCAACAGGGATAGAAAATAATATAACAATATGGTAGTTTATCAAGCTGTATTTTTTAAATAGCACGGAGTTAATTGCAGAATTTCCGTTTACACGCCAGCGGGCAGACGTGTGTGTACCCTCTTCGGGATTTCTTTGTTTTTCATATTTCCTAGCACAGGAGAGAGTCTGTTTTTTTCGTCATCTCATAACTTTTTTATGAATGTTACAAATGCGAAAAATTAGCTGTGCATAGACGGTGTGACACACTTACCGATACAGGTTATGTGTATTTAATAAACAAACCTATAAAAGGGAGAAATTGGAGAAAGCTAGATTTAAGAACAATTCTTTAAATTAACAATGCTTTTATTTTACCATTATCTATTGATTTATTAGTAGTAGATACAATTTACAACTGTGCCATTTAGCAATTGTTTTCATCTATGAAATTTCACTACTTTCAGTAGTTTGGTTTTTATTGTAAATAATTGTTAGTATGTATTATACTATCATTATTCAGCTTTTGAATATTCTCCGTCCGTTGGATTGAATTTTCCATCGATTCACGTGTGATATTTTTTATACTCGGATTTATTATCGTTTCCAAATAGTCCACAGGACTATACATTACGATTAAGCGACATTTATGCAAGATATTTTTTCGATTACCATATGAATAGATTGGAAGAATTGTTTCTCTTTTAAAAGTCTTAAATTTGCTTCAACACTCTATTGTGAGAGGGGTACTCTTACGAGTTACGATTTACGATAGAGATTGAATGCATGAAAAGCGTGCTTAATTAACCTTGTTTATTTAAATTTTTAATAAGAGCTGCATCTACGGGATTTGACCGGACAACGGCTTGTTTTGTTTCAGTATAATTCGTTCTGAATATGGCACAACGGCACAACTATAAATATGCCTGCTCACACAAATACTTTACAACGCCATGATTTAATTCAATTCATTTTTTTTTGTTTTAAGGATTAACATTCGTTGTCGTTGCCATTCGGACACATACATCGGCATCGGTTTGCCTATTATTGTTTTGCTTGGATAACAAACTTATTATTTTTGTACTATTAGCCTACAGTAATGGTAAACTATGTGGAATATTTAGATGTTGGTTAAAATCAGTTCCCTTCCTGCTTCCTGCTAGTTTTTGAGGGCTTATGTTATGCTTGTTAGTTGCTAATATCCGAATCGCTTGCACACATCCTTAGTATAGATTAGTAGATTCTAGTAGATGCAGATTAAGTTGAATTGAATTCAATTGTAGAAAAGTAGTCGTAGAATTCTTAGATTTAAAAACATCACATTGATGTAGACCTTTAGTGTAAAAGCTTTAGAGTTGGCTTAAATTTTTCAAGAGAAAGCTACAATGGTAATTGGTAAATTAGCAATGGTATCCATTCAATGCAGCATGTAATTACTAATTAATCCTAATGGCCAAAGTCGTTGGCATCAATAGTTCATGCAAAATGGGTTTGCTCCTACAGAATTTCATAGTATTGCTGATTGTGTGATAACTGAACATTCTACATATCATAATTTAATAATTAAATACAAAACGTATAAAATTGATCATACAATTCTGTTCCCTATCCCTATCCCTTGTTATTGAACTGGATTATATTATGTGACAATTGACAATTGCCTAACTATTAATATAAACTATGACAGCTGAGCTTAACACTGGTTAGAATCGATGTTCTAATTTATTATTATAATTACGTTTCAGTGTACGGAGTGTGATGCATAAGTATTTAGAGAAAAAGGGTGAAGTAAATTTCGATAAAATTTTCAATCAGAGATTGGGTAAGTTTGAATAAATTTATGCAAATCACTAAAAAATGTATTATAAACAAAATGCACTTAAATTGTAATGTGAATTCTGACAATTTTGCCTCTCATTTTATTTTCAGGTTATCTACTTTTTAAAGATTTTTGCGAGAACGTGGCTGAAGAACCAATCCCACAGATAAAATTCTACGAGGAGGTTCGTTCTATTGATTATTGATTACATCTACTACTTAACTTAACTTTTATACAGGAAACCGAGTAGTTTCATTTTGTCGGATATATTCTGATGTCACGAGCTTTTCTTTTTTGGTCTCTTTGCTATTCTTGAGCCTAAAGATCGTGTTCTAAACAAATTTATATAGGTTTATGTTCCATGATTGAATTTGTATCTCTTTTTCGAAGATCAAATATAGGACGCCATGATATTACTTTTTATGTACAAGAATTCTCGTATAGATTGTTTACATAATAGTATTACATATACTGTTTTCATTGGATAGTACAAAAAATAATAGTAAACTCTAGAATGAATTTTAGTTTACTGAAATATAAATGTTTTCTGAATAAAATTAAGACCAGAATGTAGTTGCATTTGTAATTGTAACGCTTCGTTCCTTTTTTAAGAAAACTTTAATTAAATGCCGATAATCTTTTCATTGATTCCAAAGATTAAAAAGTTTGAGAAATTGGAATCAGTTGAAGACAGACGAAAAGCAGCGAAAGAGATTTATGATAACTTCATCATGAAAGAGCTGCTGTCTCATACCCATGTAAGCAAAATTAAATGTTATACCGTACATAAATAGTTCACCAACTTCACAGTTACCTCCGGGTAATAATTGAGTCGTGGAATCTAAAATATATTTGTTTTGTTGACATAGAACTTTACGAAAGAAGCTGTCGATCATGTACAAAAGCATCTTTTTAAAAGTGATGTTCCTCCCAACTTATTTGAGGTATGTTTGTTTTTCTTTAAGGAGGATCTCAATTAAGTACCTAGTTGTTCCAGATCGTATTGCTTGTCAAGCCGGGAACTAACTAGAACTAGGACATATTGCTTAAAATTGTGATTATTGTTGTGAAATGGTCGTATTCCTTTACCTCGTTAAAAATCAAATGAATTTGGAATTGGATCAGGAATCCATTTTCTCTGAGAATTAGCAAAGGTTGGGATTGAAATTGAAAGAATCCTATTATCTCCAAGAATGTCAATAATTGAATTTCCTTAAAGGAAAATATTCACGATCTTTTAGGCTTGTAGGCAAGTCTGTCACACTGAAATATGAATATTCCGAATTACGGCACAACGACTTTTTTGCAATACGTCTTAAGAAGTATTTATTTTCCTGATTGTCAGTACAATCTGTAACATCGATTATCCCCAGCATTTAAGCATTGTTTCGAAATTAGTATTTATTCTCTCTTCTTTTTTCAACAGCCCTACATTGAAGAAATTTTTAATTATTTACGAGCAGAGCCATTTAGACAATTTCTTGAAAGGTTAGTTTTTGTCACTCTTCTAAGGTACGTAAATATGTTTAGTTAGCGTATTTGGCTTCAATGTTTTAGTAAACGGGAATGCTAATTTGAGCTTGTCAATTATGTATTTTAGCGACAAATATACTCGTTTTTGTCAATGGAAAAATCTGGAGTTGAATATACAGGTAATGAAAAATAGAGCATCAGATACATGTAAAATACCGTATATAATTATTACCAAAGGCAAAATAAATAAAAAATGTAAAAAGAATAGTATATGTCATTGATTAACGATTGATTGACTTGTACTTGACAGTTGACAATGAATGACTTCAGTGTTCACCGAATAATTGGGAGAGGTGGTTTTGGTGAAGTGTACGGGTGTCGAAAAGCAGACACGGGTAAAATGTATGCAATGAAATGCCTGGATAAGAAACGAATAAAAATGAAACAGGGAGAAACGCTGGCTCTCAATGAAAGAATTATGCTCTCTCTCGTCAGCACAGGGGTAAGTATTACCAGTTAACTTTAAATTTTGAAGGCCCTTAAATAATAAAATAGGCTTTAGTGCTTTTGATTTCTTTGTTTGGGTGAATCTGAGCAGGCGGATTGCCCGTTCATCGTGTGCATGACATATGCCTTTCACACCACAGATAAACTTTGCTTTATTTTGGACCTCATGAATGGAGGTGATCTGCATTATCATTTATCTCAACATGGCGTTTTTAACGAACAAGAAATGCGGTTCTATGCTGCAGAAGTAATATTAGGTAATTAACTATACACTACTATTTTTGCGGATGAAAAAAGGATTACGTGAAGATCGGTTTGTTCTGTCAACTATTAATATTTACAGGACTAGAACACATGCACAAACGTTATATAGTTTACCGTGATTTAAAGCCAGCTAACATTCTACTTGATGAACATGGCCACGTTAGAATATCCGATTTAGGACTGGCATGTGACTTCTCCAAAAAAAAGCCTCATGCCAGCGTGTAAGTTCCTATTGTATTTTCCAGATCCATGACTCTTGTTATGACTACACTGACGACGGACGACCTCGAATTCAGGTCTTTCCATACACGGTATAATATTTAAAATAAAACTAATCGTTTAATGCAGAGGCACACATGGGTACATGGCTCCCGAGGTTCTGTCCAAAGGTACGGCATACGACTCGAGTGCGGACTGGTTCTCATTTGGTTGTATGTTGTACAAACTTTTGAAAGGTCACAGTCCTTTTAGACAGCATAAGACTAAGGACAAGCATGAAATCGATCGGATGACATTAACAATGGTAAGATATATTTTCTTCCTTGATTCATTCAAAGGCAAAAGTAAAATTTTACTCTTGTCATTAAAGAACGTGGAATTACCTGAATCCTTTTCGTCTGAACTACGAGCCCTGTTGGAAGGTTTATTGCAAAGAGACGTTGACAAGCGATTGGGATGTCGTGGGCGAGGGTAAGCTATTGCATTTATTTAGATAGAACATTGTCTCATACTCATTGTCTATTTGACCTTGTCGTATCTAGGTCGGAGGAAGTTAAGGAGCACCCATTCTTTAAAGGAATAGACTGGCAACAAGTATATTTGCAAAAGTATCCACCACCATTGATTCCTCCAAGAGGGGAAGTCAATGCGGCTGACGCGTTTGACATAGGGTCATTCGATGAAGAAGACACGAAGGGTATAAAAGTAAGTTTGTTTCTTCCATTGACGATAAAATGCATTACTAATTAACAACTCATAACTCTGCGGGATTGTAACCAACCTTTACATTTTTGTAGCTATTGGAGTCTGACCAAGATCTTTATAAAAATTTTCCACTTGTCATATCGGAACGATGGCAGGGCGAAGTGGCTGAAACAGTATTTGATACAATCAACGCCGAGGCTGATAAGGCTGAGCAAAAGAGAAGAGCAAAACACAAATTTAGATACGATGCTGATGAGAAGGAATCCGATTGCATTTTGCATGGGTACATTAAGAAGCTAGGAGGTCCCTTTGCTTCAGCGTGGCAGACCCGATATGCAAAGTTGTATCCTAATAGGTAAATACAATTACCAAATCAAGCTTTTGGCTTTAATCAGTGGTGAATGATAAAATATATTTAATACAGGCTAGAAATGCATCCCGACTCAGCAAGTACAAAGCCCGAGTTAATATTCATGGATAATATTGAAGAAGTAATCCCTGAATTAGTAACAGTTAAAAATGAACATTCAATCGTCGTAAAGATGAAGGACAGTAAGCTTGTAATCACGAATTCTGTAAGCCGAAACTTGAGTTAAACTTTTGTAAATGATATAATAGTTTTTTACATCAATTCTTTGATTTTTTAACGTTTGTATGTAATGCAGGATGAAATCGGTTTGAGTGAATGGTCAATTTCTTTGCGGGCCGCACATAAAAACTCCCTTGAACTCCTGAGTAGCATGGCTCGGAAGGCTGGGAAAATCTATGGAGCTGAAATCGAAGCCAACAGCCGGAATTCTCCTGTTGTGAATCGTTCCGCAAACGGAAACTAACGCTATGATGAACTAAAAAGACAGCCAAGAAAATTCTTACCTATTTGCAATTAAGCTATGAAACCCAGTGGGAGTTTTTTGGGAAAGGCATCCCTCGTGTAGTGTATTAATACTATTGACGATTAACAATTAATTATTGCTGGCTCCATTGAGTTTCGGATTTTCGATAAGGTCTTCCTTCCCGGACAATATTTAAGTTCGGTTCCGTTTTTTAAACCAACAAGCACAAGCATACCGGTGTGAAATATAAGATGAAAGGATGTCAGTGCGTTTTGTAAGTTGCCATTAAACGCAGCGTGAAATGCAAAAGCTCACATTTAATTCATAGATGGGCATATGAAATGCATATGAAGCGACGCATAACTAAAGCCGTTGTAACATTTCCTATGAGAATCTCTTATTGAGTGCTAGTCATTATGTGCCAGTCAAACTATTGTAGGCAAAAGATACACAGCAGCGTGCATGCAAGTGATGTAATCACACTTCAAATCAAGTTTGTGGTTATTATTATTCATATATGCCAAAAATACCAATACCGTTTGAAATGTAAGTTAGAGCCGCAAGACAGGATGTACATCTTACTTTAAAAGATTATTGTTTTACTCGTATTATTATGTCCCTATCATCCGTAAACGCTTGAACCGTTTGTTCAGGTACGCGATCAGATGCGTCTTTTTCTTTTGTAATCCACCTACCCGGCTCCACTCATTGTATATACATATATAAACTTATGCCCTAGAATCGTTTATATATTAATCATCTCACCGGTTGTCGGCGAGCTTGTTAATTAATTAATACGCACTAATGAATGACTACTCACGTTCACGTAGATCCATTTGTACTAACGAACATGAGAATGAAATGAGGATTTTATGTGATCCCACGCGACACCTTCTCAGTTCCATCCATAAAATCGAATGAACAGAAATATTACGAGGGACGAAGGATATTGGATCGTGGAGTATTAAATCCAGTTTTTCGGGTCTCTCAAAACTGCTGCATTTATACAACTATACTGATACTAGCTAGATAAGTTAATTAAAACTATATTATTATAGAGATATAAATGTGTAAGTGACAAACTTCGAAAAGTTTTTCTATGAAATGTGCCAACAGGAAGATGAGAATGCATTAATTAATCGACACTAAAATTTCCATGAATATTATTAATAAAAAACATAGAATGACTATATAATGAACTTAACAGTAATTAATGGATCTATATAACTTATGTTAAACCTTTGTTATGAGATGACGGTACGAGGATCCTGACCTGATAGATTATAGAATATCAACATCGTTCATATTATTATTATATACTACTACTAACGTCTATACTATACTCTTCACGTAGTTCTGTGGGTTTATATACGTATCATTTATATGCTTTTCGACTGTATTATTACTATTCCGTATTATTTTCGAACCCTGACGGGGACTTTTTTTAAAATTAATTGAGGACTAACTAACGTTAAAAGTCTTTTATACGCAAATGACAGAAGTTTAATGGAATGAGAAAAAAACGCAAGCCCATATTTAAAATAGAGTTTTGCGAATTGTTGCGTACATACCGCTATTGGTATTATTGTGTCATAATATTTATTATTATTATATTATTGTTTCGTACTCGCGCGTTGACAACCAATAACTTAATTATTGTACACAAAAGGTGCATACACTATTAATTTTTTAAGGTAGTGTCATAAAATCATTACTTTGTATTTTGACAACTCAACCTCAATCGTTGTTATTAAAAACTTTATTTAAAATTAGAAAGAAAGATCATGCAATGCTTACAATCTCCAATCTTTAAAAAAAATTAATTTGTATTTTATGCTATACTTCTAGCCGTATATGCAATTTCCGGGGCTGTCAACACAATTTGAAAACTTTTTTTAGCTATAAATCTTATCATTAATTGGTATTATGTATTGTTATTGTAGTTATTCAAATATAAAAATTAATTCAATAAAAAAGTTCTTCGTTAAAATATTTAACGCTAAAAAATAAAGGTTTTCAATCCAATTTTGCATTTAGCTTTATATTCGTGCGTATGCTTTTCAGTGGTAAATTGATTTACTTTAATCTACATCACTTCGAATGCAGTGTACTTCTAATGCATAAACAAATTGTTGGTTTTCTAAACTTTCAAAACCGTTCATATAAATATATTTAGGTGGACATACGTTCCCGCGGCTCAACTTTTTCCAGATTCTTATTGAAAAATAGAATCTAAGGAATTCGTAATTGTAATTACTTTATGCGGTGTCACGTATATCGAGGTGATAATATATTGTCTTAACTCGATTTATCAAGAGCAGAGTTTACGGAGGCTTATTGATTGTCAGATTTTTTCCATACATTTTTACATGATACGTTTCTCGACTTTTGTAGTCTGACTCTTTTGTCGCCTGACTCGTTTGTCTGACACTTCTGTCACTGACACCTTTGTCCTGTCCTGACACTTTTGTTGTTTCGCCGTATTGTATGACAGCGCAGCGTTTACAAATAGTCAATTTCTCTAACAATGCTGTAAACAAAAATATTTGGATCCAGAAAATGGATACAAACTTTTAAATTGATGTTCCCTTTTAAAAAAAAATGTGTGGTTTAGTTATGATGGGAGATTATAGTTCCTTTTCAAGCGTGAGACCAACGATAATAAAATGCTACCAGTTTTGTCAGTGAAGGAACGGGTTTTATCCTTGTAAGACTGATGGTTTAAAAACCACCGTTTCTCAAATCTCAATTGATGTCCACATTTTCAGCTATTGAAACATTCTCTGCAAAAATTCTGAATGTTTTTAAATCTTCATGATATTTGTTGAGAAATGTCGGTCCTGTCTGACTCCAACTGTTAGTTTTTTTTTCAATCGCTTCGATATAGTTTAGTTTGGGAGAGGATAGCCAATAGCCAAGAGTTCGAGTCTTGTTTTTATTTCATGGTTTAGGGAAAATAATTAAGAATTTTACTTAAAGAATATTTAGCTTTGGTTTCTAAAGGATTTAACTTATAAACGAGTCCAAACGAGGCCGTGCATTAAATAAATATCACAGATCAATCTAAATTCGTGTTCTAGAAACTCAGGCAGACATTCTTTCCATTCCATTAGCTATATTGTTATATAAATTATTCAGTATTCCAGACACTATCGACTACATGGAATAAATCCAGACGATTCATGAATGATATGATAATCATAAGTTTGATTAAAACAATTTTAATTTTAACTGGAAGCAGCTCGAGCTCGAGCTATTTTTAAGTACATCACTTAATCATATCCTAGTTCATAGTTCTGCTATTTCTCAATACAAAGGCAGGCAGCGTGCTTGAAAAAAATACCATAATTCTGGATGTAGAAACTATTCCGAAAAAGAAGCTCACTCTATTTTGAACCTAATTAAAATTACCTTTTGTAACTGCAGAAAGCTTTAATTGAAATCATAGGAAACTGTTTGATCGTAAACATTTCACGAATTCATGAAAAACTTCAGAATCAACTACGTTCGTGTGTTTTTGTTAGTGTGATTTTAAAACCAAATTATATAATAATTTTATGTGGGTGACATTAAAACTCGGAAAGATACATAAATTAAATCAGCATCCTCCCAATAGAAGATCACCTAGTTCATCGTTTGCGTTTTAAGGGTTTGAAACAATAAAATCACACATATCGGAATTAGCAGTATCTTCTAATCGTCTTATAAATTATACTGTAGGCAACTAACTGTATGCCAGTCAATGGAAGTAAGCATACGCATATTATAGTTTCCAAATTTATTTTAATTTGCAATTATAACGGGCATAGTTTACATAATTAGAATACATGAATAATTATGAAAGAATAATTAGGAAAAACATAAATATTTATGAAAAATAGCATCGTTCTTTTCAGTTTTTTTTAAGATTTTAGTATTAGGATTTAGGAACCGTTTTTGTGAAATGTGGGCTATGGAACGGGACTGAACAAAGATGATGACTTGATGACGAATGTTTTTGGCAATACTATTTAGGTGAGCAAAAGTGAGGATGGATGAGTCTGCTCACAGACGAAACCTCATTTTTGGCGCAGACATCTCAAACAAAACAAAATCTTTATATTCCAATTTCCAACTTTATCATATAGTTTGTAGGTTCATTCTCCCATTTTCAGACTTCAGTTGCTAACTCTCTGCCAGTTGCCAGTTCACATTCACGGACCACCGGACCACTAATAATATTTATTTTATTCTCATTAATCAGGGAATAGGAAAGGAGAGGACCCCATTCATTTCATTTGTCATTCATCAATATCATCATTCCTAAAATTCATAATTTGTAATTCTCTTATTTCTAGTGTCCCAGTCCCAAGTCAAGTCCAAACTCCCAAACTGTGAACTCAACTCTCAAATTAAAAATTTTAAATTAATGATGAATAGTACTTTCATAAATTCATTTGAACTTTGACTTTGAAACTAAAGCATAACACATAAAGGAAAAGTCAAAAGTAGATCATAGATGGATTCAAAATTCAAATTATTACAATTCACAATTATCTGATATCAATTGTCATTGTCAATTGGATTTTTAATATTTAATCATTGTACTTCGTACAGTTCGTACCATCTTCATATTTTGTACTTGTGACTGCAACGGACTTCTGTTGCTTTACCCTTTGCATTCACTCTTCTAATTCCAAAGCATTCAAATTCAAGTTTGAAGTTTAAAATCGTCGCTTGGCGACCATTACGATTTTTAGTTATCAGTTAAATAAAGTCAACTGGGATGCCCGATGCCCTGCCAACCAATTTTGACGATAACCTTGTCAAGCACCGCTTCCTTGTTCAATAGTGAAAAGGTTAGCAAATATGGAATATCAATGAAATATAAAAAATAAATAAGACGGAAGGAAGACCTCTAAATTGTTAATTTTATTTTGTACATCATTTGTAGCTGTGGTTTTTTCGTCGGGGTTTTGGTTCTGGAAGTAAAGAAGTAATTTAAAGCCAGATCACATCTGACCTGCGAATTTGCCCTGTATCAGAACGTGGCTACAATTTTTTTTTACAGCCGTCGAGGTCGAGACTGCATAAAACATAAGCGATACAGAAAAGAGCAATACTTCCAAATCCAAATCCAATGATGAGTTCAAGTTCAAATAATAGTAGTCCCAGCAAGGAAAATCACATGGAGGTATGTTAAAGTTACAAAATATGCAATTACTAAATGTTTCGCTTTATAAATTTGTGTCTCATTTACATATCATTTACCTATGTACACAAGTATATCCGATTACCATCAATGTCATTAACATCTAATTTTTTGTTTATAGAGCCTGCAAGAGATTTTTCGATGCTTTATTTGCATGGAGAAGCTTCGAGACGCACGGATGTGTCCACGTTGCTCAAAGTTATGCTGCAATGGATGCATTAGAAGATGGTTGTCAGAAACTAGGCCCCAATGTCCTCATTGCCGAGCATCACTTCATATACATGAGTTGGTGAACTGCCGATGGGCTGAAGAAGTAACTCAACAATTAGATTCCCTACAGCTAAGCCAGCCTCTGAAGAAACGTAGTTCGGCATTGTCATTGATTGAAACTGACATGGATTCAGAACGGTATGACATAGGAAATAGGTAGACCAGATTCTGTTTATAGGCGTTGCTCTCCTTGGTTAATTATCTGTTTAGTGTTTTATTAAACTACTAATGTTTGAATAGGTGTGCTGTACATGTACGCGAAGAACTGTCTGTATACTGCAGTACTTGTAAATGCTGTATCTGTCACGAATGTGCCCTCTGGAGCTCAGCACACACTAGCCATATTTTTAAACCGTTGGATGAAATCTATAATCAACACTGCCAGCAAATAAAAGAGCACGTCTCTCGTTTACGAAGGAAATTAATGGAACTGATTGGAACGGTTCAGGACATGGAAAAAAACATTGATTTCATTCGAACGTCAAAAGATCAGAAGGTTAGGGAGATTCGTAATGCGGTGGAGCTGATGATAGCGCGGTAAGCAGAGATGAATGCATTTGACTAAACAAAATTTACACTAAAAATAATTTCATTAAAAAAATTGATTGCAATGGTTTACATTTTGTATTATCTAGGTTGGACTCTCAATTAAAAACAAAGCTTATGACTCTTGTGTCCCACAAAGGAGCTGTAGTTACAAAGTCTGACGAACTAGAAAGCCTCCTTAGAGATGTATGTATAAATTAAACATTAATTACATTACAAATAAACTAGTGGCTTAATTATAACCGTATTATTTTTTGTTGCTTACAAAGATTGAAAGCCATCTAGGTCGAGGACCCAAAAGTGATCTGATTAAACACAGCGGAGAGCTTCTTAAAATGATTCAAGATTCGATCAATCAGTCAACTTTTTCGCTGCCGCCTGTGTTCGCTGATTTTCAGAGGCATGTTGAATATTGTTATCTAGTTAATTATTAGATGTATACTATGAATCTGACTGTAATGAACTGATCTTATCTTACAGTGAATTGGTTCCAAATTACGAAAGTGTCACGTATGTAATTCAAAAGTTCAGCGAACTCCGAGCAAAAGCTGACCCGTTTTATTCGGATCCATTAAAAGTAAATGGACTTTCGTGGCGCTTGAAAATCTATCCGGATGGAAATGGAGTTGTTAGGGGATCTTACCTTTCAGTATTCTTGGAGTTGACTAGTGGTCCTCCTCAATCTGCCAAGTATGTTTTTAAAATTGATTTCTGAAGTTGGACAATGCCTGATCCTCACAATCGTATAATTAGGTACGAATATCGAATTGAAATGATATACCAGCTCACGAATGACCCATCTAAAAATATGATGCGAGAATTTGCGTCGGATTTTGAAATCAGCGAATGTTGGGGATATAATCGATTTTTTCGTCTTGATCTCCTGGAATCAGAGGGTTTTTTGGATCCAACAACCGACACTGTGAAACTACGGTACCGTTTCATCTATTAACCAACCAACTTTTCTGTGTTGAACAATTAACTTTTCGTTTTTGAATTAAAGTATCTTGCACGTAAGTACTGACCTAACATCTTTATAGATTTGATGTGCGAAACCCAACGTTTCATAAGAAGTGCAAAGATCAGCAGTGGTACATCAATCAACTGTTGAACACCAGCTCACAACAAGCAATGCAAATTGCGGAGCTCAATAGCCGAATACATTCCCTCGAAAATGAGCTCTCCCTTCCGGTGGACGAGTTGAGCTGTCTCGTCAACTCGATGGATGTAACGTCGGATGAAGCCAGTGGTGATGGTGCAACTTGTGATAATTCGCCAAAAACAAAACATCAACTTCTAGATCTAACTGATAATCAAAAGTCTTTTGAGAATGAGTCGGATGGTGGTTCCGAGACGTCCGAGGTCAGTGCATATGACTACAATACATTAATTTTAATTGTTTGAAAGGAATTATTTATCGAGTATCTATATATCTATTCAACTCTATAATTTTAGACTGAGCAGGATACTAAAACTGCAAATGAAATGATGGATGAAAACGAGATTGATGAAGATTCCAATGAGGCAGAGATTGGTTCAAGAGATGCAAGTGGCATTAAAGCAGCGTCTCATGCTGTTGTGAACCGTTTGGATTTGTATTCATTCGATTCTTCAAATGCTGAGTCGTAAGACCCTTAATGAATCCTTTGAATTTCCGCATGTATTATGTCCTTTATCTTTGTCATTGTCATCATCCTAAGTTGTAATCATCTTTGGAATTTCAGTGGACCAACTGCTAACTATTTTACTCTGATGGACGAATTGAAGTTCGTTGAGACTCCTCCGCGACAATCTTCTGCCACTAGTCTACTTGAGTGAGTTTAAAATATCTATCAAGGTTGATTAGAAAGTTACGTATAGTTCTAACCTTCACTAATGAGCTCAATAACTGTGAATAGTATGGGACCCGATTCGCCGAGAGTTCTTGAAGGTCAGAGACTGGAAGAAACCATGATAATGGATCTTGTTTCCCTTGGCCGTAACGAATTGTCCGTAGGAGCATCTTCCCATAAAGCTGAAAATCATAAAACCGGAAAATCTAAGTCATTGGACAATGGTGCCTCAAATAAAACGTCTGGCTCCACAGATTCCAAACAGTCACATTCCAAGAGCGGATCGGGTTTAGAAACCGTGGGTTTGGAAAGGGAACTTCTACGGCCTTTAACAAAAACAGGGTCTGACAGGTGATGGCATTGGCAATCTTAAGTATATTTAGTCAATTTAGTTAGTCGAGCGAACTTCTAGCCTGCAATATCGATACTCGGATAAGGGTTTCAAGATAAATCCCAATATAGTTCATATGAATGTTTTGGGTTCTATACATTTACTGGGACTACTTAGAAGGAATTATCATTATCTCTGACAAACTATATTCCTGTTCCCCATTCGACTTCCGGGCTGTTTAGAGAACACGTCCCATTGTTCTTGGAGACAGAGGCACAGACAACAGAGCAGAGGATCAATACTGTAAAAAATGTATTATTAATTGAAACTTTTTATATTCATTTATATCTAGGTCTTCATCAACACCTCCTGCTACTAAATATGATAATCAGACAAGCTCTTCTAAGAAGTTAAACAATCACAAGGAATAACCACACTTACTGAAATTGAATCAATTCAGTCAGTTATACATCTCGTGTCGTATCTAACAGTCGCAACCGAAACTCGAAACTTTCATATATTGACGTAAACTACATGTATAATTTTGATGCAAGTATTGACATTCATTCTAATATTGGTAATTCTTGCTTCTTCTACTAATGCAATCACTAACTTGTTTTGTAATTGTAATAAATCCAATTTTTGGTCGGCATACTGTCTCAGTATCTATTTTAAAAATCAGATTATGCTAAGATGGTTGTCAATTATAGTTTTATGTTAAATGGAAGCTAGGAAATAGGTTTTGTATCAAAGTTCACTTAAATAATCGGTCATTTGAAAACTTACTGCTTAACTTATTCACTTTCTTGTGCTTGTAACTGTAACATAAATTAACATGGTAACTTTTAGTATTGCGGACAACCTATCCATCAGAATTAAATTATGACTATCTAAACTTCAGTGTTGCGTGGGAATATTTTTGTAATGCACTATTTGTCTTTTCTATGTAGTAGGATTCACCGATCTCAAACGCTACCTTCCACTTACACTATACTTATTAACATTTTTGTATTTGATTTTGTAATACTATAGGCGATTATTTGTAATGCAAGTTGAATCGGATGAACGTTTGGAGGTGCTTAATTAACTTTGTACAGTTTATTGTGTGTGGATTTACTTTAAAACTTGTAAATAAAATACACATGAATTGAATGAAACGTATTATGGACAGTATTTTTAAGAGTTTTAGTCTTCACCCGTTCGGGCGTGTCTTAAGCAAAGGCATGCATACCTGCTGGAAGTTTAACAGGATGTCGACGTCTGTCTGATAGCTTGAATTATATACAGCTTCATAACCATGGACCATGGAAAAAAGTTCAATGAGCTCCCTCTGCGCTCTGATGCAATGCCAAGTCGTTGGTATAATTATGCTTATGCAATGCCAAATCATTGTTGTAATTTGCGGAATAATAATACATCCAAATGTTTGCACGAATCTGGTTTTGCACCAAAATCGTAGAACGACATTGGGAAACTTGATTGAATGTCCACCACATTTTATTTACCATTTCGTTAAAACTTTATGAAGACAGTGATTGAAGGCAAACACCAAATGTTTTAAATTCACCTTTTTATTAGCTTGAATTCAGCACAGCACACATCGAGAATATTGTTTTAAAAAAGTTAAAAAAAACTATTAGACCATCGCATCGAAGTCAATTTTAAATTGACTATCATAATACTATCGTTATGTGGTAACTTTTGACGCCACTACCAACTACCAAGACATAATAAACCATCCCAGTTTATTTTGAGGGGTTTAGACTAAACCTTGAAAATTGTAGGTACTAAATTATGATTTTACAAAATAATCACCCAGAATATCAGCGAGGTTACCACAGTAGAAACTATCATAAGCAACTAATACTACAGTTCGTAAATCCATAAATCATGTTGCGCCAGCTTATTTCTAATTGCTATACATACAAATATTAATATTGAACATTAAATACGCGGTTGTCCAAGTATTAAGCGAATATAATAGAAAAAATTTTCAAGGAAGCCACATTCATCCAGTCTTCAATTAATGGAGCATTGCGTGATTATATTGCTATCTTCAAAATAGTTTTTTTCGGAATAATCAAAATTTCCTACCATTAACGTTAAGAACTGCATATGATATATTTTTGAGGCACTTAAGTTATAATAGGCATTACAGAAAAGCGATTAAGTTTCATAAGCACTCCAGTGCCAGTAAAGCATGAATTTTGGTATGTTGCCTTTTGTCATTTAGGACATTAAGCCATTATCAACTACAGGAACAAATTCAATCTGTTTCTGGACTTCATTTGATTCCATGTTACCGGTAATTTCTTCTGCAAAACTGGTTTCTTCTTGCGTATTGACCAAATTGGATTTTTCATCTTGGGCCTTTTCAATTTCACCGAATTCGCCATTGATTGGGTTCGGTTTTCCGTTCTCCAGTGCTATCAAAGGAACTTCCAAGTCGTTCAAATTATTTGTGGCCGGGATTGGGTCCACCCTTTTAACCAAATCCTTCTCATGACTAAGTGGATCTACATTATTTTCCGAGTGAATTGGTAGCACACTCTCCACACCTTTCTTAGGAGAAACCGGCTTATCTCCCGCTTTCTTCGGCAGCTCTTTCTTTCCTATCACTCTTGTTCCAACTCCATTCACCGTCTTTTTTAAAACATCCGTTTTGATGCCTTCCGGTTTCTTCAAAGCAGTCTTCAAGGGAGCTGTAGTACCCAAAGGCTTTGCCAACGGCCTTGAGTTCGGTACTTTAACATCCGTTCTACCTGCATTAAGTTTTACAGCTGTGGGACGCGTTGGACCAGACCCAGTTGCTTTCGCAGATGTTGGTCGATCTGCGACAGTTGCAGTACCACTGATCTGTCTAGTTGTTGGTATAGGACGAGTAGTAGCCGGTCTTGCCATTCGATTGGCTACAGCGCCATTAGGAATTACTTTCGGTGCCGGCGGAGCTGTCGTGGACCCTACGATTTTGGTGGCAACCTTATTTACAGTTCTGTGAGTAGTTGATCCGCCGCCGGTGTTTGTGGCGGTACGTGCTGTTGCTGGTTGAGAGCGGGTTTTAAGTACCAATGTGGGTTTAGCCTCAACAGGGTTCGGCTTTGCTGGACTAACAGGATTAGCTTTAGTAGCCAATGGTTTCGAGGTTGTTTTAGTCGCAACAGGACCAATAGATTTAGTTCCGTCTTTTCCGAGTGGAACTCTGGCCTGTGTAATAGGCTTTGGAACGATTGGCTTAGAGTTCAATTTTATTCCAGTACTCAGCACAGGTCCCGCCGGTTTGTTTGCCTTCGGAACCAACTTTGGTACTCTAGCTGGTATAGGTTTCGCCGGATTTTGTTTATCTGGAACGTTCCGTTTGATGCCAGTCGTAGTAGCTGTGCCGTTTTTGGTCGAGTTTGACTTGATTCCTCTTTGTGGGCTTTTTGTTGGAGATTTCGAATCTACTGGGACTACATTTTTCTTTCCTATTTGATTTGCTGATCCAGATCCACTACGAACTGGAGATATTGACGCCGGTAAGTTTGGTGCTAGGACTCCATTGGTTTCAACGAGTTCAGTGAGTGGATTTGAAGACTCCTTGTCAGCAAGTGGGATTTTTATAGCATTTTCAGGATTCTCTTTCTGGATTTCTACACGATCCAATGGTTCATCAGTTTTTGACAAGTCTAGACCCTCTTCTTTGTCTTTGAGTGTAAGAATATTTTGTTGTTCTTGATGTTCGTCATTTATTTGCAAGTCCATCATTCGAGACAGAGGTATCAACGGTTCTTGAATCGTGTTTGGGACATCCTGAAGTGTCATTAACCCAATCTCCTTCTCAAACGCTAACAAAGGCTCGTCCTTTTGGATTTCCGCACTTGGAGGTTCATAGTGTTGAGAAGGCTCACACGCTTTATCTTGGAAATCTAGTAATAAATCTGAAGAACCCAGACTTGGCTGAACCACGTCTGTATTTGCTGAATCCAATAGTTCTTCTTTATTTAGGTTTAAACCAGGAGCAATTTCAATGGGCTGATTATCAATTTTGTGCACAATTAGGTCGGCCATGTCCGCGATCACGTCAGATTCAGACTTATTGTGGGTTTGTTGGGGTATCTCTTCACGTATGAACTCTAAATTGATTTCTTTATTTTCGAGCGTTTCAGTGGAGTTTTCCGTCTTAGCTTGTAGTTCATTTCCGTCTGTATCCACATTATCCACTTTACGTTCTTGTTCGACGAAGTCAAGTTTTGAAGGAGGCTGGAAACTCCATTCTTCATCCGGTTCACTGAAGGCTCCCGTGTCTTCTTTAATATCAGATTCTACAAATTCAATTATGTACTAACTATTTATTTGTCAAATTGGAGCATACTAACAAAATAAATAAGAACTGAGCTTGACAATACCTAAGTGATGTTCTCCGAAATCAACAAGATTCGGATTTATCCCGTTTTCTGTTAAGTGGGACTCGCCATGTGAACCGTTTACATCAATCAAACATTTCAGATTCTGATCTGGTCCTGAAATCAAAACATATTTTCGTTGAATATAAAGTTTCAAGTCTATGCGCTCTTTGACGCAGCCGAAATAACTCGTTTCGTCCTCTACATCCAGTCCCTTGTTAAAGCAATGGACTATATTATATGATACTATGCATATATACGAAACGAATAGGTAGTTATTCTGTAAAATGCTCTATTAAATCTTAAAGACAAAAATATTTAGGAGAAATTTTAAACTTTGACGCAAATATAGTAAAATCAGAAAGCTAACCTTCAACTTCTGAAGATTCCAATAACGATTTGTAAAAATTTGGATTTCTTTGATGAAAATCAAATTTTAAACTTTCCATTGTTTGAAGATATATGACTATCACCGTTATGTTGTCCGAGGAGCCCTTTCTTTTTGCCTCTAATGCAAGTAAGCGGGCGGCATCTAATCCCTCTATAAAATACAAAGAAAACCGTTTAAACCATTATCTATATTTTCATTAGGAAACAATTGATTTCACTAACTTTCAGAAAGGACCATCTGTTCAACACAAGTCTGGACATCAAGAAGGTCCATCACATCCCATAGGCCATCGCTCGCAATAACGAGATACTCGCCCCGTAAATTTTCTGCATCATACTCTACTATTTCTGGTGTACTAATGACTACATCCTTGTAATCCACATCACCTATATATTAATTATCATTTAATATAGCTTCGATCTCGCTGGATTGTCAACAATAGGACATTTTCTAAAATAAAGCCAAACAAGATACAGTATGTTCTCTCTCTAGTTACCTAATGATCGAGAGACAGCCAAATTTCCATTCACCCTCCAAGTACCGCTCATTTGCATAACGTCCCCCCCCATACTTTGAATGCGCTCCCTTTCGTCCTGAAAATATTGTTAACACTATTTAATTTTCAATTCAATACATAATTAATTACTACATGCAATTACTGAAATTGCCACTCAATTTACACTCATGGTATATTCATTAACAGCTTACCTCTCGATCTGGCTTGTGAGAACTCACAAGTTGATATGCAGCGCCATCGTTATGACACAATGCTACTTGAGAATCCCCTACCCAGGCGACATATAACTTCTTCTTATTCATGACAACGACAACCCCAGTGGTACCGCTGCGAATCTTTTCTGATTTACACTTCTCAATGAACAATTCGTCAGTCATTTTGAATGCGTTGGTAAGAGCGTCTTTTACATCGACGTTATTCTGGATTTCCTGAATTAACATACGGTGTAGTTGTGCTGCAGCGTAAGCTGCAGCTTCAGCCCCGTTATGCCCATCGAACACCGCGAAGTAGCTAAGATTTTCTTTCAACTAAGTGAATTCAAATGAATATAATGTAATTAGATTGCATTGGATTTATATAGATACATCAATACAATGTACCTAATTTGTGAAATAACAACAAATATTTTCCATACATCGAACACTTCTTGCAAGTTGGGCAAGACCACCAATTTGTCTTCCATCGTTCGCCTTTGGTTTTTCATGCCAAAATAGGTAACTTGGTGAGCATGTAGGTCACAGAAAGCATGTGTATTTGAAAATACTCCCTTTGCGTATACGTCAGGAAACCTTTCTTCAAGTTCCTTATCATCTGCAATACCCTTTATTTGAATCATCAAATCGTCGACCGTCTTAATTACTGTGTGCATGTAATTCAGGGGCTCCGTCGACGATTCTGAAACAATTTTTCGAAAATAAATAAATTGTACCATCAATATTAACTTAATCCTTTATTCAACAGTATATTTTTAGGTTATTATTCTGTTCTATAAGAAGGCAAAATCGTAACCTTCTGCGTTCATACCATTCGAATCAACAACATCACCATCAGGTGGTACACCTCCTGATAAGGTATCATACTGAGAGACAATTTTGGATTCCACAGCTATTCGCGTACATCCTAGGATAAAATCCATTAAATTCTGCGGACAGTTCCTATTACAAAAAAACATCAATTTAAAATAAAATAATATAATTCTTTTGAAAATAAATTTTTAAACTAACCGTTGACACAGGTATTCAAATGTCCAGTGAATGGCTTGGCCAACGGCTTCATCTCTTGAGATACTATTTCTGTATACTTTGATGGGCAAGGGATCATTGGCTAAATCAGTAGGACAAAACGGAGCTAAAAATAGTTTCGAATTCTCATTGATGAGTTCCATTCTTATGCCTGGTTGCAGGTCCTATTTAAAAAAAAAGCAAACATAATGTAAATAAATTTTAGTTATGAAACATTTAATTAAACAAAATCCTTACTGCAATTTGCTTTGAAAGCTGTACATAACAAACATAAAACTTGAACGATAGAACATTCATTTCTGTCATGTGTAATTATTTGTTACCAGTGGCACCAGGTGCTTCTGAATTTCAGCTTAATTCTCCAAGATTGAGCAATTGATTGGGTAATAGTAATGCCGGAATAAATAAAAATAAGATTCCAAATGTCGAATCTCTAATACTCAAAGCCAGCTAATAAGAGCCACTAAAATTGGCAAAATTTTAATAGGAAAACCCGAAAAAATTACTCACTCTCGCTCTCTTCTGCTTATTAAAATGAAAGGCCGCTCCCGGTGTCCTAGAAATAATATAAACCGCAAAAATGAGTCGCCACATTCACCATTATCATACTGTGCATACTAAACTATTATAATTTTTATATTAATACCAAGAACCAAAATAAAACTTGAATGACAAAATGAGAACCAATCAACCAATAAGTAAAAGAAACAATGACGTAATACTAATATTAATATATACTACCTAATAAAAAACATTGTATGTTTAACTTTATGGGGCTCAACATTAAAGTGCCCATGCTTACCGGAGTTTTCATATACTACCGAGACTACGACGAAGAAACCCGTGGTGTAAACTGAATTGAATAGTACATGCTGATGCTATATATATAAATGAATGTCGAAATACTATTTAACTACGACTATCATTCCTTCATTCCCTCGCCTTCTATGTCTTGTCGTGATTGAAAGCGGATTTGTGAATAATGTTACCAGAGAAAACTGCAAACTGATATTTTTTAGGAATGTTGAGTTCTTTGCAAATTAGCAGAGTTATAACAAAGTTAAAAGGACAGAAAAATGTTGAATTGCATTGCAATATTGCAAACCAAAGCAGCCTGAACTATATGCTATATGTTATGAATGAATTATGACTTCACGAATATCACGAAGCAGGGCTAGACTGTGGACTGCGCTGGTGGAAAAAACTATTACTTCCCGGTACCTAAAAAAAATTCCCGATTTTGGGGATCTCGTTTAAGCAAAAAAAAATCAGGAAATTTATAAATTTTGGAAAATAACTGGAAATTTCCTTACAAAATTGCCTTGATTTCCCAATTTAAAAAAACAATCCCGATTTCCTAAACATTTCGTGTAAAAGTGGGAAATTTCCCTAAAAATTGCCTAGAATCTAGGCAATCCAGGCCTAGATTTTTCTGATTTTCCGATTTTTCCCAAAAAATCCCCGGCCACCTTGTCACTCGGTTCTCGGTTGCAAAGGTTTTTCCACCAGCGGTGGACTGGAGCCGGTGCATTACACATTACATGCAAACATTCCACATTCACTATTGGAATCAGTCGTTCAAATTTATCAAAATTATTATACAGATCACAGTTACCGCAGAATGCAGACAATTCATTTACAACCAATAATGAAATCAAATAGCAATAAAATCAATAATGATGCATACATCTTACATATATACATCAATATTGGTGTTAGGGAATTTGGAATGAAAGATGCTGAACTACTGAACTTAAGGAACCTATACATCAGATCTCCGCATTTTTCATTTATTTTTAATTCTATCTTCTACGTTCTACCACTCAAAACCCTCGAATAGTTCATTTGTCTTGGCATCTCGTGTTTTTCAATAGCACATGTCAAATATTAAATGCAATGAATGACATTCAACACTACATTCGCTGAAGTCAGCCTATTCACTATTGGCCTAGTCAAAGTCAACAGTTGAAACTAAATGAAAAAATGTCATACCACTCATCTACATACTATCACCCACCACACACAACTCTGTGTAGCTTTTAGTGTCTAGCATTGTGTGCAAATTTGCAATGGCTTCACACTCGCTGTTTTCTGTTGACAGTCAACGTGTCAACGTCAACTCTAAAGACTAATTGTAAGACCTGCCTGTGGCCTGAGACTGTGATCTGATCTCAAATCTTTATCTTGTCTGGAATGTGATCTCCAATCTCTTGCAATGTTTGATCTTGGGTGTTAAATGTTCAATATAATGATGAATGAGTGTGGAATGGTGAATAAGTGAATGGCAAATATATCATAGATGGTGAATGTGAGCATATACAATATATCAATATCTGCACGTAAAAATGCAATGTGCAATGTCAAATGTTTCTTTCTAACTATGAACTAAAGCTAAACCATATAAACTGCATACTTGATCTACTGAATATTGATATATATGTCTTATGCTGTGTGCTGTGTAGCAATACACAATATGCGGCGTATGTACGTAGTAGAACATATACAATATATAACCGAACAATCGAATCGAATGCCGCAAATACAATGTAATAATCTTGATTTTTAACGACGATTCCTAACCACACTCACTAACGACAAGCCGAAATGAGTAATCTGAACAAGTTAACTTACGGATCAGTTAAGGCCCCTGCAGGGAAAGGAAGTGTGGGTAAAGTCCGGCAACTCTCCGCTCCCGACGATCCTTGGTTTCGGCGTTTTTACTTGTTGAAAACTAGGAACAAAAATGGAAGTACACGGAGGAAGAGTTCTTGGCAGATCTGAAGATGCAGGAATGAGAGAGAGACGAAGAAGAATCCAGCAAAAAAGGAAGGGAAGGAAGAGAGGAGAGAAGGAAGGAGGAGCAGTATATGGTGTGTATGTATGGGAACATTGAGCCGGTGACTCATCCCGCACTCACTCCCATTTATAGCACTGCTTCTTCTCTTCCACACAGAATGTGCTCAAGAACCTGCCCATTTCTGCTCCTCTTCTTCACCAGAAACACGACAGTGTCAGAGCCACCACCACCGCTTCTTTCTTCCCTCAAAGCCTCAAAGCCAAAATCCATCCCCACAAATCATATACTAGAGATCTCGGTTTCCTGCCATGTCTAATATATGCCCACAAATGTAAACTAACTACAAACTACACTGACCCTCTATTTATATTTATATTTTACATCTCTCTCTCTCTCTCTCTCCTACGCTCTTCTTCTGGCTAAAAAATACCTCACAAACAACAGATCACCACGTTTCCTACCACATTTTTAGATCCCAAACTCCAGTCCCTCCGTAGCTTCGAAAGAGTCAGAAGCCATTGGAAATGAATAGGATTTTTTTTGTACAAAAACATGGCAAAAAAGTCAGTCACTTCTTCTTCAAAGTCAAATTCTCAAAGACGAAGAGGACGAGATGCAGAAATAGTATGATTGCGGGGATAGAATGTAGAAGGAAACAAAGACCTCGAAGATGCTATCGGGGCTGGAGAAGCCTTTAAAAGATTGACCGAATCCCGTGCCTTTGTCTCCTAATGTTGTTTCATTTCAGCTGTATTTTCAGGATGGTTACTTCAGATGTTCAGAATCGGCAATTAGCGTTTATAATTTGATGTTT
This sequence comes from Desoria tigrina, assembly GCA_906901685.1. Lineage (NCBI taxonomy): Eukaryota > Metazoa > Arthropoda > Collembola > Entomobryomorpha > Isotomidae > Desoria > Desoria tigrina. The sequence continues at coordinate 13,469,550 of CAJQTU010000004.1, forward strand.
GGTGTTTGGAGCTCTCCCAAATTACATTGATTTGATAAAGTTAGATATCAATTCATTTTAGGAGGTAACTTCGTTCCTTGTCAATTTGGAATTGGTATTCTTTCGTAGAATGTTCTAGAAGGACATGCAGTTTGTAGGTTTTTAAGTAATCAAGAATTAAGATTGAGCAAAGATGGGCTGAATCATAAATCCTTAATATTATGACTCTGACCACATCCAATAATGCGGACGATAAATAACAACGAAGGGTTGTAAACAATGACAATGAGCTCGCATCACCGCGCTATGCCGAATGGCGACATAAGTACATACATCGGCTTGTTAGAATTTAGCATATTTTATGCAGTATCAATATAGCTACGTCATACGGCGGATGCCAAAAATTGTCATCGTTCAAAATAGGAAGCAGCTTTAAATTAATTGGTAATTAGGAGTATAGTATATTTTCATTCAATTCAATTAATACAAACTATTAGTAATTGTAATTAGTAATCGTAAATTGAATTGAATAAAACAAAACACTAATATCCAAAATTAAAATGACCATTGACATTAAATGAATGATCCCCAAACAAAAATGATTGCTCGATTGCTCACTACGGAGATTAAGTTTAAATGTAGAATTTTAGGCATAATCAACGATAACTTGAACTTGAGCATACTAAAATTACTAAACCTCGATGTTGATAATAGGTCCGTTCAGACTTATGAAATTATAATTTGGACTTATCCTAATAAATGCACATTTACCTGTTAATATAGAATATTTTTACTCAATTAAGTATTAATTTACAATAGTTCTCGTGTTAAAGTTAACGACAAATGGCTTGCCTGCTTAGTATGCATTTAGTGTGCTCTTTATTTCGACAATTTTTACTAGTAAATAGAATAACAGTCTGACATCATACGCTCCAAACATATTGTAAATAGGCGAGCTTATAATGCAAAACCATAAAAATAAATGAAGAAAGCTTTTTAAATTTTATTATTATATGCCTTGTTACCAAAATGTTGTGTGGTATTGCCTTTTTGTAATGATTTTCTTTTTTGGCAATTTTTTTTTCAATTTTAGTTAACTTCAGGTTCTGCTATGGTCATGTTTTTAATCGTCTTAAAACGTAAGTTCTCAATGCACGAAACACATTGTTGATGGACGAGTCCCAAAATCATGCAGTTATGTTATGATACCCTTTATGGACTTGAAATGTTATATTCCAGCATAGATACATTAACCTATGTTTTAACTTGGCTGAAAAACCACATGATTCATACGGAATAATTATGTTTAATTTAATATCCTATGTGTTATCATTATGAATGCTATTATTGCTATTGCACACAATTTTCAATTTCAATTTATGAAGGGTGGATCATCCTTGGTTTTGGTATGACTAAAAAACAGATTATTAGTAGATTATTATTATTTGGTTGAAGAATCAATTCCTGATTCAATCTTCTGTCCATTGTATAATATCAGATAAGAATGAGAACATTGAGGGTTACACTTCCATTGTCACGGATTAATTATGAGTTTACAACTGTATGCCTATAATTTGAGGAATCATTGAACTGAAAATGCAGTTATACATAATACACACATCATTCCAGATCCAGATTAATATCAATGAATGAATTGTGCGTTGGAGGTTTTAAGGAATTATGACATTTACTATTATGGCCAAGCTCCATCATCATTGAGAAATAGTAAGATATTCCATTTAAGGCGATTAGAATGTAAGAAAGTTAATGGAAAATGGAGTGGGTTTTTAAAAAATTGGTTTAATTGGAGGGCGAGTCTACAAATTTCAAATATGATTTAACAAATTTAGGCAATGTAAAATGCAATGCGTTATTTAATAATAACTTATCTTGGTCATCAACTTTAATTTTAATTTTATTATTAAATATTTTTAACGTTTATAACTAATTACAAATTAGTAGGTAAGTCATGACCTGAGCGGAATAGCATCTATACCCCAGGAGGTCCCTGTGAAATTTAAAAAAATTAAAAATTAAATAAAAGGAATTTTTTTAGAGGGATAGAAAGATGATGCCGGGGGAATCGTTTGTGAAATGAAATCGTTCTATTTTCTAATCGTACAATACTTAAAATATATATTGGAATTTAGAAAAACTAAATAATATCTGAGATAGTGCAAGGAAAATTGCCAACTGTTACGACCTTAGGTTACGAACTTACTAGTCACTTGTCAGTTGAATGTGTCTGAAACTCTGACTAAGAACTTACGACAACAAAGTATATAATGATTTTTAGAGTCTCAATTTCCCCGAATCTTGTAACTTATTTATCATTCCGGTTAGTGTTATCTTTTCTAGAGTTCTAACTTACATTACCGTAATTTCTGTTAACTAATTTACACTTACTAAATTCGATTTAGTAAGAATTGATGTTGAGTAAACTTCTAACTAATGGATTTGTTTCTACATTTAATGTACAACTTGAAGTGATTCAAAGCTTAATTTAATAATTAATCCATTTGTAGCAAAATAATTCACTCATTCATCATTCATTTTCATGGTCAATTTTAATTTGCAACAATGCGAAGTGCAACCTTTTCAAACAAAAGACTATTATGAATATAATTATCCAGTTACTCAACGCACGGTTTGATGAGATGTAAGCATTTGGATAGTATAATTGATATTGACAAGATGTAACCGATGTAAGAGACTTCTTCACCCCAGAAATTACTCCTTTCTATAAAAATGATAAGGCATAAAAAATAATTTTACTATGAATTATCTTGATTCATAGACTATAACACTATTTACCAAACATTTACCATGCATTTTTAATTATTGTGTATTGGCACTCAAACGAGAAATCACCTACATCATTATCAAATGTTCAGAAAAGACGAATTTCTAAATATTTCGGTTTTTCAAACATTGTAAAAGTTTTGTTTTCGAGCAAATGAATAGATCACAATGGGTTTTTAGGACCAAAATATTGCGAATTAATTTAAAATTTAATAATTATAATTGAATTATAATTGCGATAAATGACATTGTATATAACTCATGCACTTTATAAACCATATTATATTATAAATTTATTAAACTCTTGAAATTTAAACGTTGCTGTTTAATGCTTAAATTTAGATAGAAATCGTCGGCGTGTTTACGTATACATCTTTTATTCCAGACCACTTTCAAATTGTTTTCTACAAGTACCGTTATTAATCTCAATTTAGAGATTAGAATCCAGTCACTAGTGGGTTTGTATGTTTTTCAACCCTCCAAACGGGGCGCGGTGGGCTATTATCACCCCTTTCACATCATTCTGCCGGGGGCAGAGGGTTTGTTATTTCATTGTTAACGAGCCGACTATTCTATAGTCCACATCGAATTTAGGATTTTAAAACCTCTTCGTCTTAAGAATTACCACGCTTGTCGCTTAAAACCCAAACTATAACAGACAGGTGGACACTGTGGACAGGCCTGTCAATTAAAGGGCCGACTTAAGACTAAACATGCATTATGTGGATGATCGACAAATTCGTAAACCAAGTAAATAACGTATAACAATTCTATCAAAAAAGAATTACATAAATTCATACAATTTATTCACTTGCTAATCATATCAAGTTATCGAATAAGATGATGAGTTTTAGTAGTTTTGATTGCGGGAGAGACGAGAATAATAGATCTTCGAATTGCCTGAATTATCATGAAAAATTAGTGGATCCCAAAATTCCATGATCCTGTATCATTTCATGCGTTCTATATGTGTGAAATTGATGACAGAGTTGAGTTGTCTAGAAGAGGGTTGATTCAGTTGATTGAGGTGAAGAGAGATCGATCCAAATACATGAAACCAGACGACTCGTTGTGGGAAAGTACAAAAGGAATGGAGCTGTATTACCGCATAATCAAATCCATAAAATAAATGCAAACTTGACATGTTATTGACAACTAACAAATATTTAAGGCAGCTGTGCTCTACCATTTTACAAATTCCAGCCGGTCGGTGGGCGTCATCAATTAAACTCTTCTAAAAACAAACAAAAGCTAGTAAGTTAACACTTCGGCAGTCCAACTGAACTGCCTACTTTCTACTATACTACTACATACTAACGCTAACTACAAATAAAAAATAAAGAATTAGACCGGTCCAATATTGAATATCATTGATTTTGAAATAACAATAAAAATTACAGGTCTGAACCCTAAAGTCAAAAGTATCAACAACACCAGTGAGTGGACATAAAACACACGGGTGACACGGCACGGCAACGACCTACCAGACACCAGAATCCATGGATCACACAAACCGAGGCACAAAATCATTCAGCGTTTGATTCAGTTTGCATCAACATCTCGATATAATACGTCGTCCATTTGGATTTCTAACAAACAAGTAAGCCAACACACAATGCACAGTATACATCTAGAAAGGTCAAATGCGAAACAGGATTGCGATTGTAAAGAAAAGACCTGCCTGAACCCCGATTTATATGCGGTTTATCACCGGAGTTCAGATACAAAGTTGGTCTTCAATATTTTTAGTCAAGTCACAAATGCTTGAAAATGAAAGCTACTATATGTACTACTGCAATTATATTCTATTTTTAAGCCTGATGCCGGAAGTAAAAAATTTACAGTACACAGTATGGCAGTAAGATTAAGTTACTGTGTTGCCAAAGTAAAGTACCTTTAACATTGGCTGATATTTCCCTTTAAATGTAGGTTAATTTGAGAGAGAAAAAAGACTTTTCCTAATTTCATGCCCTTTGATGTCGTAAGCGTCGGAAATCTATTCCTGATGGATGTGAAACAAGGATTGATGTTGGCAATTGTGCTGGTATGTGCAATCAAGGGAAAGGCCGATGGTGGAGGGAGGGTCATATTCGCAGTCAATGCCGGAGGAGAGGCTCATAACGATGTCCACGATGTTAACTATCAAAAGGACCGTCTCAAAATTGGAATTGCATCGGATTATGGAAAGCATTTGCTAGCGGTCGGTCGTGTCCATCCGAATGATCAAATTTTGTATCAAACGGAAAGATATCATCACTCCACCTTTGGATATGACATCCCCATAGATGAGGATGGCCCTTATGTCATGGTATTAAAGTTCTGCGAAGTGTATTTCAATGCACCTAACATGAAGGTAATTTCTTTAAAGTTCTAATATATTTATTGTTTTTTTTTGTTATTTTGAGATGCCTTTGCATTTTTTAAATATTTTTTAACAGGTTTTTGATGTTGTTCTCAATGGTGACCATACGATTATATCGGACTTGGATATCTATGAAAAAGTTGGTCACGGAGTCGCCTATGATGAGATTGTTCCCTTCCATGTATCTGGAGCTACTAAAACCCTGATGTACAATGGCATGGAGTCTGACATTCGAGGAGGAAAAATTCGCATCGAATTTATAAAGGTTATTTTAGTATTTATAGTAAAACTCATGCATGGTTGTTTTTTAATTGAATCTGTAAGAAGAAGTTAATATATATACAATTTTTTTGTGTCGTAGGGATATCGAGATAATCCAAAAGTCAATGCAATTTATGTTATCAAAGGGACAATAGATGGTAAGTTATTTTTTTCTTCAAAAATCCTCAATTTTTTGCCAGTCCTTTAAATTACGACATGTTTTTTATCTAAACATTATTACCTATTTCATTTCAGATATAGCTCAACTCCCTCCCGTCCCATTTAAGGAAGAGGACGAGGAAGAAATAGTTACGGAGCCCGAGTACGTGAAATTAGTAAAAAATCGAAGACCGAGTGGACCAAAGGTAGCAGACCCCTATGAAGACGTCACACTGACTTCGGCGATCTTCCCGGTGTTTGTTGCAATTGGATCTTTCATACCATTGTTGTTCTGCTTATGTAAGCTTTAGTTCTTGCGATGAGATGAAACCGATCCTTGTACTTTTCAGTCATTAATATTGTAATGTTGATTAATTTACGTCTGATTAGGAGGAGATTTTATTTGTGTAACTATAAAATTTCTAACTAGTTTTTATATACCTATGTATTTCATCACCATACCTATATGTATAGTGTAAGTGTATTACCTGCCCTTTGAATTTTTCAAAGACTGTTTTAAATAAGTATTGCAATTGAAAGTGATGCTGGGCTCTAGGTAAGATATATTTACCCATCCTTATTTTTGTATCAACTCTCTAAATCCTAGCCATTTCGATCTGTAGTGGCAAGATAAGTTTGGATATAAAGTTCCAAACCAGTTATCAATTTAATTTATTGAGGTTGGAAATCCTTTTCTTTTAAGTCTGTACCTACGGTATTTTTACGGTTATATGATCAATCAAAACAAGAAATGTTAAAATTTATGTTTTAATTAATTCGAATCTATTATTTACAAAACACTCGTTGTGCAACCCCATTCCCTCATCATTCCTGATTTATAAAATTATGAGTTGTGTCATCATTTCTTGAAAGCCAAAATTTTTTAATGGAATGAACTTTGTTTTTATTGTGCCGTATTTTAATTGAGTTATAAAACAAGAGGATTAATACGGTTAACAGTGTTTGAAACATCATAAATTGTTAATCTAAGAAATTTTTCTTGCTCTCCTGTCTTAAATAAATAACGTTACGAATAAAAATAAAATGGATATAAATTTTTTGGCATCAATTAACTGTAGTATCATGAATGGCTAATTATGGGTTATTTTCACCGGATTTACTATAAATATGCTATTAATTAGCTTTCGGGAATAATTTAAACAAATTTTATTGATAATTCGGTTACACTTTATGCTTTATTTTTGGTCGCTTCGTATATTCCCCAGTTTACAACGTTATACTTGCTTAAGATGTTCCTAAAATCCCAAGAATACATTATCTTTGTTGATGAAGTGTTGATTCGGGGAAGATTAAATGAAGAGACGGCTTTTTACAAAATAATCATATACAACGTACAATTAGAGAGAATATGAAATTTATTAAATAATGGGCCAGTAAAAGTGGGGCTACTACAACATTTATTTAGAAAATATTTTTTGGTCGTATTCATTTAGTTATCTATCTACGATTAGGCTTAGATTGCCTCGTAAATCTCCACCGTGACAAGTAGAGATAGAGTAAGTTCTTTTGTCTCAGTTTATAATATTATTTAGCTGGTGTACGAAGCGCTCTTGCGGTTTCCATTTACACAAATGTTCTAGTTGCATGCATAAAATTACCTGCAAAGGCCCTTAATTAACAAGGCTACTTAAACTGCACTAATAAATCTATAACTGAATTTTATATCCTAAGATTTAAGAAACTGAATGTGAGGAGAGAGCTAACCGTTGGTAATAATTATCATTATTGAGGATGATGAGGCACTGGGTTCTTCTAAGTATTGCAATTAGAAATGAAACGTGTTTCGAAATAGCATTTAAGTATAAAGAGCAAGCACATTGCATTTGTAAAATTTGGTTAAATAAACAGGTAAATGTAAATTTGCATATTAGTTGATGTCTAAGAATCTCAGCAAGCCATGCCTTGAATTCAAAATAAGGAATAAAGTTATAATTAATCTTTACATTCTACAATATGATCTTTGTTTTAAAAAATTATGAGATTACTTCAATTCTACAGAGTACACTGGTCAAAAACCGAGTTCTCACGCACACAGACATTCATTACAATTCTTCCTCCCAATTAATATCTAAGACCACATACGTAAGAGTTGGTGTTAATAAGCTTGCTTCACTGGTTCATACTTCAACTTTTATATCTAATAAATATTTGAAGTTGGACGACTTTCGATCAACCAGATCAGATTGGTGTCGTGTGCCATTCTGCGTCATCCGAAGTACCAGGTTTTTCCTTCTTTTGGCCCATCCTAGACTCGTACCTTTCACCTTCAGGCATCGGCATGTTTTCTAATTCCACTTTGCTCAGCTCGTTAACAAGGCCAGCCCCCAGGGAGTCACCAAGTACATTAATTGTGGTCCGGAATCGATCCCTGAAAATTAGCCCAAATATGAATTCCAGTTTCATTAAAATTATTCAGTGTTAAAAAATGTAATCACAAAATCCGATCCTTACAGAAGCCAATCAACCGGAATAATGTATGCAACGAAGTCTGCAGAAAGTCCGACAGTGTTCAGAACCATGACCATTGTAACCAACCCTGCCTGTGGTATTCCAGCCGCTCCAATACTCGCAGCAGTTGCCGTGATACTGGGGGAACAGAATTGCATATTTATTAAAATTTACTATTCAGTATTTTTTTTAAATCGAATCGAATATATTTCCAACTTGACATCAAAGCTAAAAAATTGGGGATTAACCTAATAGCGATAATGCTTCCAAGACTAAGTGGAACGTTTTGCATTTGCGAAATGAATATTGCTGCCACGGCCTCGTACAAGGCGGTTCCATCCATGTTGATTGTAGCACCGATAGGAAGCACGAATCTCGAAACTCTTGGGTCAACTCCATTCTTATCTTCTAAACAACCGATGGTGATTGGAAGAGTCGCCGAACTAATTTATAATTTTTTAATCAGATTCCAAATTGTACGATAGGTTTCATTTCAGGTTTGGTAGTTTATTTTTACATACCTGGAAGCAGTTCCAAAAGCGGTAGCAAGCGCTTGGGTCATATTCATAATGAACTTGAAGGGCAACTTCCTTGTGATGATGCCATAAATGAATGGTAGAATTACGAATCCATGCAGAAATAGACCAATTAGAACAGTCATGAAGTAAAGACCCAATTTTTCAAGGATCTGGCCAATGTCATCAGCTTCTAGGAGTTGAGCAGCGATTAGGAAGCACACTCCGACGGGTGACAACCTTTAACCAGATTTTTTTGACGTCATTCCTCAAACCTTAATTTAATGCTTAAAAAAATATTTCGAATGATCATTAAGCAATTTACCAGACAACCCAGTTGGTAATAATCATCATTGCTTCGGACATGCTAACAAAGAAATCCAGTAGAGGTTTTCCCCTGTGACCCATTTTTCCTAGAGTTATCCCCAAAAGCGTCGAAAAGACGACAAGACCCATGATATTGGTTCCTTCGGTGTACTTTGACTTCATCAAGTAGTCCGTTATGGCAATCGCTTAACGAATCAAAAAACGAATCATCATTGCTAACTCTCCATTTCCATTATATTTATACATTTCTTCGTCCATCCGAATAAGTGTAAGAATAATAATGTTTCAGCGAAGTGTCATCTTAAAAACAGTTGACAATTTAAATTATAAGAGGGTTAGTAACCAATAATAACGAGGAACAATAAGGCAACATGTAAGTTTATTCCCTCTCGTCCTCTTAACAACTTTAAAAAATATGAAATACATGTACGTGGTATATCATGCAACTTTTAAAATTACATTCGTCCATTCCAATTCTCACAATTCTCCAAGAGCGACAAGTGTTCATCAATCATTTAATTTGCATGACTCCGAAATTGTAGATTGTCTACTTGGTACATTGTCGCAACAGACACAGACAAAAACCTTCTCTCATATTCTGTCATTATTTTCATGACTCTAAAATGTGTGCTACTTTTTCATGAAGTGCTCAGTTATTACACCAACAAAAAATCCCACGCTGAAGGTTTACTTACTTCTGTTCTCCGATTCCGCCTCCTGAAGCTCAGTCACTGTTGGCACCACCAAAACGGTTTGATACTGGAATTAGCATAAAAGGTTCTATCGATGATATCAGAAGTATTAACTAATTCAGAAGAATACAATTCAGCCCTTTTTGAGGTTTACCTGATATAACGCAGCCTGGACCAAATTCGGAGGGAACATATTTCTGTAATCAATGAATGAATTTCAAAATTGAATATGAAATAGGATGAAATATTAATGAATGACCAAAAAAGCATGGCATCTTAATTTGTCAATTTCAATATATGTCATGATTTTGACAAGAAAGTATTCAGTTTTAATTATCTTAAAAATGGCACTGATTTCGCAGTTGTATGATGATCCCTTACAAGTTACTTTTATTCGTTTTATTCGTTCGTTTTGCTAGTAAAATGCTGCTGACATAATATATTAACAGAATATATTCTATGAAAATTATAGATGAGTTTAAGCATAATTATTAATCGTTTGGAACACTGTTTTACATGATACGTCATAACAGCATGGAATATCGAATATAAAAATAAATTTAGATTGCAGATAACTCATCGCAAGGTCTGGTCACGAAAAGACTAAAAGTTTTGGTTAAGCCCCCTTCTCGATCTTAATCAAGATCTTCACGTCGTCAAACACATTTACAGTCTTAAAATGATATGGACTGTTCTAGCTGCTAACTCATGTAAAAAGACTACTTGAAAATAAATATGGTGAAAATAATAATAGGATGCACGCCCATCGTTATAACTTTTAAATTAGCTTCCTGAACTACTGCAATTCTTTCTCATAAAGTCATAAGTCATGACATGACCTGAAAACCGCAGACAATTTTCCCAGTCCAGTGGACATTTCATATAAAGAGTCTTACAACTAATCAGAAACTATATTACCCTTGGATATCAGAAACAATGAAATATTGTTGACTTCAATTCAAGCATACACTTATAAACGTGTTTTTGTGCCATATTTATTATTCTACACAGGCAACAGCATTCGATTTCCAGTCAATATCATGAAGGTTTTTCTTTCACAATTAGCCAGGCTATATACCTCATTTTAAACCGATTTGACTAAACATACCTTCGAATAACTTTCATTCCTGTGTTCAGTTTAACTCTTTACATGCATAAAACGCTCGACTAATAAATATTAAGAGGATGAAGTTACAACATCTGAGATGAAATAACAAAGGCATCTTAATGAGCCAGCCAACACCTGCTCCATGAATTCTTGTAAGTGCATGAAATACGAATTGATTTCAGGGAGTGTTGAATATTAACCACCGATTGTTAGTTATTTTTTCAGAATGTTTCAAGTTTCTAGCACTTGAAGGATTTCTTTACGTGTGTACTAAGCAAATAATTAAAATCTCCATGAATGCAAAAAGAAGGTAATCATTAACTGACCTAACTAAATCCATGAGGGTGTCGGAAGTGGTGACGTCTCGGGGCTTGCTTATCCCTCCAAGTGGATCAGCCCCAACTTTGCCGGGATGGATAGCGACAACGAGGATAATACCAAGGACGACAGCACAGACCGTTGTGACCATGTAATAAGCCATTGCTCTAGCACCGATTTTACCCGATATACTCAAATCCAGAGATCCGATTGCTGAGATGAGAGATGAGACGATAAGGGGCAGAATCAAGGCTTTCAGCATTCGTAAGAATATATCACCTACGAATTTTACATACACCTGCTCCCGCTGAGTCCATCGCTCCTCCCGTGAGCCCCGTAACGCAAATCCAAGGGCCACGCCCGACAGAACTCCCGTCACCGTCAACAGGGTCAGGAGGTTGGTTTTGATGCATTTCCAGCAACTCTCTGCCGACGGAGGACGTAGCTTCTTCCCCATTCTGTTCCCTTCGGTCGCTTGACGGATAACTTTTATCGGCTTTGACGATCTAAAAACAAACCATACACTTCATTTCCATTAATCCTCCCAACCCATTAAAAGCAATAATATTATGATGAAAAGGAGTTGAGGGTTTAGTAATTAGTTTAAACCACGTTTTAATCAGATGAATGAAGTCATTTGGAATATTTTTATGGCATTTTCCATAATGTCCTAACTCGGCATAAGTATCCATAAAAAACTTACCCCGTAGCTTTGGTTTAATTGTTATCGATGTTTTATGATAATGTTTCTTATATTAAAATAAACGGATGAGGATTTGTAACCAGTTACCCTTCATGAGGCTGAGAGGGATGGGTTGACAAAGTGCTAATTTCACTTCCTCCAGTTAAAAACCTCTGTCATAATAGCACTTTAAAATGTATGCGATATATGTATAATTCTGGTGGATATGTACAACGAAATGGACCATTAGCAACTGCTCAATAGATTATATGATTGTAATAATCAAGTAGTTAGTTTTGAAATCAGTATATGGTTTTTTTTTCAACAAGATCCGTAGACTTGTTGGTTCCTACTGAGCCCGACGAAGTTGCATTTGTCTGATGTCATTTATATATCAATTGGGTTCAACATAAATACCATCACAATGTGTTCAATCATTCTAATTTCAGCCTTTTATCCAAAGATCCAAACGGTCATAGTGGATTTAGAGATGCTCAAAATTACGAATACCAAACTCCGACATCATGGAAGTGGCAAATATGATGCTGTATTTAGTTCTTAGAAATGTCAGTGAAAACTTTTTATGTCGCCTAATAGTATTTGTAAAAACTCAATTTTAATGAGCTAGTCTTGTGATATGTTATATGTACTGTGATTTTAATTATTTATATTCTTTACAGTTTAATTATTTAGCGTGATGCTGGTGTTGAAACTCGATCACTGTTTCAATGATTTAAGGGTTGTAATGTAACAAAGGCAACTAAACCGTTTTAAAAAGCTTTAGTTATCTGGGTATTTAATTTTTTGTTTTTATTAAATTGAACGTTATGATTTAGATTTTTGCCGTTAAATCATTTTGACAACGAAGTTTCACAAACGTGCATTCTTTGATACTGGTAACTAATTTACTATTTAGTTGACACACGAATTCAAGGAAATACTATGGATCTAGAGTTAAAAGGTCGATATCCGATATTAATACATCAGAATTGTAAATCGGAAACTTCCTAATGGATCATTTGAAAATGTAATTAAAAACTTTATATAGATTGTTCTACCATTTTATCAAGTAAAAAAATATGATATACAGCTTTAAAATTGCAATAAATTTAAGAGTTATGTTAATTCATTATTCGTCTACCCTTATATTGTATATGCTTCTGCATTCATACATTGTAACAGTGGCTTATCAAATATAATAAACCCATCTGATGCCACGGGAGTTTCATGAGTTTCTGGATCTGTATGTCGTAAATTAGAAATGGTTTATCCGATTCTTTCGAAAACGAGTTGGCCACCTCTATGGTTATCTAGTTTCTAAAACGGATCTAGCAAAAACCCTTGAATTTGGACGGTGCAACGTCCCTCCTAACTACAATTTGGAACAAAAATTAGAATGCAATTCGGCATATATCTACTTGGTGCATTACAAACCAAAAAAACATGACAATACTGGACATTACAGCCTGCATCATGCGGCATGCTGCATGCCGTCTCATTTTGATAAGGTCATCAGGTTATTCAGGTTCATCAAGATCAACAAGCTCACTTAATATTTCATCAACTATATGCATTTCATAATATATGCAATAACAACTTCCTTCGGCAGACCGAACTAAAGGAGGGCATGGTTCAAAGGTGATACCATGGTTGTTACAATGTCTTGTACCACTTTTAGCTCATCCAGTAATGATATTGGACATTTAGATTTTTAATACTCTAATTAAGCAAGAGACTGATGCATTAAAATTAATCCTCTAATTACGACTTATAAAGGGGTTGTATTTAATGAGGCCACAAACCATATCACAAGCATATTGGGTCTTGAATCGGTTTGAAATGATAATATTTGAATATTTGTGACATTCTCAAAGATCACCTATACTTAACCTATAGAGGGGGTTCATTAACTATTAATTAACTCGTTATTCAAAAGGTAGCAATAATTTTACCAACGTCTGATTTAAGCTTCCATAGAATTATTTTTCAAAATCTCTTCAAAGGAAGGAGTTATTAATAAGAATTTCATATATTTTTGCTTCTAAATGTGGACTATCTGACTTTTTTCGTCAAAATTCTCTCAAAGCCCTTATGTTATGCAGCTTCAAACTTACAGAAAGATAGGCGAATTAAGACGGAGACGAAGCCACGATTTACATTAATGCTCTTGTACCCTGTCCGAATATCGCCAAGAGTTAAACCTTATTTTTTTATCCATTTCAAAAAGAGTTCTATAGCTCAAAACACATATGTATATCAGACGAAAGGCGACTGGTACATAGGATTCAATTGTTTTCATGTTGATTGCTGTGTTAACTCTACTCTGCATCCACGGATTGTTGTCAAAATGCCCCATAGTCCATTAATAATTACTGAATGCGGTCATTAATGGCCCGACTGGGTGTGAAAAAATTGCCGTAACTATATATTGAATCGTGAGTCGACGAAAATTGTTCATCGTACAAAGTAAACAATCAAAATTTTGAGCATCTAATATTATCACCAGGTCTTCAACAAATTAAGACATATAAAGTCTTGTAATTTGATGACAAAACGAAATCAGTTAGTCAAGCACAAGAAAATTGCATGTATTCTGGGAGGATGATAAATATATGGACGGGTTACATATAAAGTAACAGCCAAAAAAATTGGGAACTCCATATCCAGATAGTTATTAAGTGCTTTAGGGCAGCAAAAAATGTAATTTGAGTGTTGAAAGTGTTGTAAGTTGAGCTGAGTTCATGATTGCACAATTTCATCAAAAATAGGAATCAAAAGGAAGATGTAGTAGCTGAGATGAAAAAACGATTCGTGTCTAAATTAATTCCAGTCCCAAGGAATCCTCGGCACATTTGATATTACATGAAAACAGGACAATGTCACCATACTACTAAATCCTGGAGGGATCGGGATTGTCTCCACCGGCCTGTCGGAACATTATTTTTCTCGTGTATTTGACAATAAGCAATTATGGAGTGTTACATAATCATCTCTAATTGCTTATATGTATGGTCCCTATAATTTGAAAGCTGCATCTAAATATAATTTGCATTTTTCCCAACGTTTCTAATAGTAAACGATTTTATAGTCTCAAAATATATATGTATTTATAGTCATTAAATACAAGGTAAAAGGAAAACTTTGCTTGCGTGAATCATACAATAAAAATTAAATGCAAGATATATTCTACCGCAATCTTCTTGTCAGAAAGACACTTTAGTAATTCTATCTAGGCTCCACGTCTAAACTCCGAAAGAATTTTATTATTTACTAACTTAAATTATGTTATTGAATTTAGACGTGTATCCTCTTACATCTTGAGATCTGAGAACCTTATTATTTCAAGTCGAATCCTTTCCTCCGTACATTTGAATGTAAAAAATAAATAAAACTTCGGGTGCTAATGCCTAATTGTATGTCCATATTATATGAGTTAATTTGACCATTAAACACACCCGTCATTCCCATGGGTTTATTAGGTCAACGTAAAACGAGTCGTGTCTGGCTGAAAAGAAGACGACTCAAATTGTCTAGTATAAACAAATCTGGTGGCAGTCGTCTCATATTTTATATTGAACACAATTATTCAACCAGGCAAACAGTTAAAACTTAAAAACTTTGGAATATGCCCTGACTACACGATTCTAGGCAACGTTAATTTTTATAGAAACTACTGCAAATGCCTGCGGTTTTAGATATTAATGTAGTAATTGTAAAATGTAATATTCAATAATAACAGAAAGGGTTGATTTCTAGAGCTTGCTCAATCTCCGTCAAAACAGTAGGATCCAGTTTTAGTATCGTTTACTACAATACAGTATTTGCTTTAAGAATTACCTTTCGAAGAAGATGTCAGATCAAGATTTCCAACCGAAATGATTATTATAGAAGGCTTGGAGGAGAGCGAAAGAAGTTGTGGAAACTTAATTATCTAGAAGAATGATAAAGAACAAGGAGAGGAATAAAATTATCGAGAAATTTGGAATATCTGCTCTAAATTTATTCTCAAGACGACTTCGGAGCGACTGAGCTTTTAAACAGGATTGATATTTAAAATCGTGGAGAATGGATAGGAATAATCCTGTAAAAAGCATGGAAGGTAATAAACACACTTTCCATGTACCAGCATCTTGCACATTACAGTAGACAATCATAAAAAATAAGACGTTAGTAGACTGTTGGATTTTTTGGCATCGGTTGACGAAAATATAACTCGAACTTGTTAACAAGTTAGTTGTTGGTTGCATTAAGAAAGTAGAAATAATTGAAGGAAGTCTAATCCGAGGTATGTACTTCCGAGCATTCTCGGTTTCTTCTAAAAAGTTCTAAAGAAGTCGGTCCTCCCAACACCCGAAACTTCATATAAATACAACACCTCTATAGTTCTTAGTCATATGTATTTAGTATACGCGAATGGCGTAACTTTTTGCCAGGTTTGAGATCAGAATTACGGGTTTATGTAAGTTCATTCGGGCAAAACCTTATCATCTGGTTGTCACGGCCCAACTCATCCCTCACTACAACCGCAATTTAGACATTTTAGATTTCAGATGAACATTTAACGAGGTTCACTTTTCTGACTCTCTACTTATTGTCTACTCTAGTTCAGAAGCACCCAGGGTGTCTCGACATGTTAATTGTATGGGTGGAACGAGATGACTTCCAACGTTCTTTATAACTCTCCTAGTTTTTAGTTTAGTATATACTATTATTGGTATGTTTATATGATATACGTAACAGACTTTAATTTGCACTAGCTTTCGGCCGCTCCTGGCAATGGAAGTACTGAACTTCGTAAGGCTATGGAATTACATCCTCATCTTTCCTTTGTCAATCTTGTGATAATGAAGATCGGGATCCTAGGCTTTCAACCATGCCATGACTTAGAATAATTAAGCCCAAGATGATCCTTAAGTGCTCTAAAAGCAATCTAAACGCTAAATCTAACGACATCATGATATCATTATGTTCACGCAGGAAATTAAATTACATGCTAGGATAAATACGCACTTGGGAAGTCATTATCCAATTTTAGACACACCTGAGATTCTTGAACAATCATACATATTTATCCGTCTTGGAAAGCATTCGGGTAAACATTCTTGAACGATTACTCTTTTTCCACCTTTTCTAATGTGTTTTTCGCATTTAAACTATTTAGCATGTTTTATATACACGTGCTTTTTATATTTATTCTGATTCAGTTTCTAAGATCAACTACCGGATTTACTGAAATAAAATCCGGGCTATTAAAAGGATAAATCTTCTAAAAGCGGATTTTTTTGTAGTTTAGCATTATTCCGGGATATGCGATATTAACTGAGATTGTGGTAGTAGTTGTCACTTGTATGTATTTAATACAACATAAAAAGCTTTAACTTCTGCAAAATTCCGGTTTTCTACTTTTCTACTGTTCTTGTAGACAGTTTCTCGGGATTGTTTTAATAAACACGGGGTCTCGGTTTCATTTTCCTAAACCCATTAATGTTTTTCTAGTTCAGTTGTTTTCCATGGCCTTTGGCCTATTATTTACTTTCCAGTAGTGTGTATTTCAACGAAGTCAAAACAACTACCATGTTTGCCAAATTGCCAAGAAATGTTTTTAGAAGTCTCGAAACTTTTAAGTTTAAACTAAAATATGATTACTTAAATATTTATTTAATTCCTAGTTTGATTGGTAGTTTTGAGAACGCTTATTAATATTAAATTAAACTAGATGAATTTATACGCGTTGAACTTTATACAGATTAAAGTGAAAAAAATAGTTAATTTGTTTTAATTAATGAAAACCCCCTGTTCTTGTCTTTTATTTAGGCTTTGCTCCAATGCTACGTACCAAGTATGAATTTTACCATCGCATCCTTTATGTTCAAGTTCTACTTGTAAATTCGATTAGTACAACTGCAACAAAAAAACTCGTATTTCTAAGACATAAAATAAATTTTATACAGAAATACGCAGTTTTGTATGGGCATATTCTCTATCTTATCTTATTCGTTTAGAACTAGAATTTGTTTTGACTAACTCCAGGCGAAATATAAACTATAATAATATAAATAATAATAAAGTGGTATGAAGCACAGAGATCGTATCTAGTTACGTTAATGAAAATAAACACACAATCTAGTCATTTGCAGATTATGTCATCGCTATACTTGGCCGTTTATAAGAAAGGATAGAATATTAGATGCGATGGGATTTACTTTCAACGTAGCGTCAAATATGAAGGAATATCGTACCTAATAATATTATTCTTTAAATCATTGGGTTTAATGATTTGTTGATTGTGACTCTGAGCATTCGTTTATAACTCTTTGGGATCGTCATTTTTCCTTGGCTACTTTATTGCTCATGATGTCAAGCTGTGTAGAGTTTAAGTAGGGCACCGTGGCAGTGTTTTCATGCGACACTTAATTGACTTATCGTACTCTGAACTATTACAAAGCGGTCTCAAATTTCCCAATCCTGAGATTTCCATGGCTCATACAAACACTACTAATCGTAGGGAAAATATCTCGACAAACAGACGCCAAATTTTACGGCACGAAGTTGCAAATTCTTGAGATTACTTTGAAATTGAAACCGCAAAAAATTCTTTCGCATATACTATTTGGGAATTGGTTCTAACCTCTCTATCGTGTGGATAGATTATTGCTTGTTTACGTTTCAGAAATGCTCGTTGGAAAAACATTTATTATCGCTTTTACTGAAATACTGTGAGTGGTACATGTAAAGCGTCTCAGGCAGTTATTTATCTAAACCTTTTCAAAGAATGGATAGTTATCTCGGGGAGGAAGCCATTATTTACGGATTTGATGAATATTCCGTTGTAAAAATTGCCCGACTCCATTACCTTATTCGCAACATGGTCAGAACTGTCTCTAGAAACATGGGATCTCTTAATTTCTTTGTTTCCGGTTTTTAATTATAATATGTAAATTTTTATACTTATTTCGGGACAAATTTTTTAATATGTTTGAAATTGAAAGGGCTATTGAGAGTGGACTTATTCGGGGAGTCATATTTGACTGAAATAATAATTATTTTCATGCGGGAGAGAGGATATCCCAGAAATGTAGTCAAATCTGTAAAATAATTTAAAGAATGGCAAGCGACTGGGGAATGACAGACGGATGGTTGTTGGGCTGGTAAATACAGAACATTCGAAGCGTGAAAAAGTGATTGGAGAAGATTGTAAAATGTGAGGCTGATGAGAGACGAGAGTATAACTAAAAAATATTATGAGAGTGAGATCTATGAATGTGGTTATTTAGCGACGGGTATCGTGGTGACACTGACGCGTCGGTTAGATATTAAGTGTGGAATATGATAGCTGAAAGAACAATTAAGACAAGAGTTAACTAGCTGAGGCCATATGCCAAACGGATTGTGTAAAAATCCCAGCCAGATATGATATACTGTCAAAAGTCAGAGCTACTTATCAAAGTTGGTGGATACCCAGACAGGAAGAGCCGATTGAAACGACATTGAAACTGTTACGGAATCACACTACAGGCAATTCCCATCCTATGCTATAATTGCTCGTCTGAAATCCTAAAGCTTCCTTCAGTTCTTGAGAGCAAAAACTTTTAACTATTAAAAAAAAGTACTGGAGGAGCCTTGTCCTTAACGAAAATATATCCCTGGGCTTTTGAATACATGAAAAATCGTCGTCCGGGGACTTGTTTTTAGAAATATACAGAAACAGAATGTACCCGACCTTCATTGTTGGTTCGTTACATCTTCGAGACAAGTTTTCTTTATTACCCTCCATACCTCCTACAATATGCATCTCTACTTACTCCCCGTACTAATTTTTTTGGTTTAACAACTTTTTTTTTGCACGTTCCGAGTTTTGCTTACAAATAAATAAATGCTTCGTTGGTTATTGAGCACCCTTTATTCTCCTGGAACTTTTTGAGGTTTATGATCACAATCTTGGTTCATAACAGCTTGTTTCACTTCACATGGTTAGGTATAATTATGTACATATATATACATTGTATGTACACACATACATCTACAACAGGAAGATCTTGTACATTCATTCCTTGATAAGCCTCTAGAACAAAATCGTACTATTAAACCAACCCTTTTGAAAGCCTCCACAAAACAAACCACACTTTTTTACAGGCAAAATCCATGAAAATCTTGGCATGCATACACGTAGAACCGTGTGTTTTCCTTTTCCATGACTTTAGAGGTAGAAATTAGAATGGGATAATTTGAGAGATAATGATAAAATGCGGAATGCTGAGATGATGGAACCATTGATCCATAAAATTCCATGAGACTTTGACACTTGTTTATAAATCTATCAAGAGACGGGAGTTATGTTCTGAGAAGTGGGTTAATTGTGCTTACAGTAATCGGTGTAAGGGCCCTGCACCCTCTTCGGTCTCCTCCACCTTGTTTCCGGTTTGAGGATGGTCCATGGAGGTATCCATATCGGTATTGAAGGAATCACTTGGAAATTAAAAATCCGGGAGGGATATATCTGCACACGTACGTACCACAAGATTAAGGCGAACGGGCTTCGCCAGTGACAGGATGAGGCTGACTGAGATCGGCAACACTACTAATTCAACTATCAAGTTGCTTTAACCTCGGATTCGCCACAAGCTATTCTGGAATTTTCGTATGCTTTGTAGCACAACGTCTGCAACAGGCTTACGACTCCAGTAGAACCAGAACCACCAGCAGCACCCACTTGACCAATTACACTCCATCATTTGGGTGCCTATATATGTGATCCCAACTACCATCTCTTTCATTTACATCCCTCATTCCAACCAATTCTTAATAAAATTACAAAAACCTTCCAACCCTTTCAACTGTGCAAATGTGCTACAAATAGTCGTTATGCATGACAATTTCAACCATAATTCAAACAACTTATCTTATTCCAAAGCGGTAAATGCTGGGGTTAAATGTAAAAAAATAAACACCGCCTCTGAAAATTCATTTTCATTCAACTCAATTTTTAATCATGTTTTAAAAAAAAATCTTCCACTGAAGGTCACTATATAACCAGCTACAAAAATGGTAATTTAAGATCACGAGAATATTATGAGTTTCATAATTTAAAGCATGCATAATTTTCATGTAACTGTAATCAGAAATGAACAAAGGTGTTTCACAGTCCTTTTTTCGTCGAAAGTAAGACGTCGTCACGTAAATGTTCCCCTAGAATCCAAAGTTGACAGCTCTCTCGCGCTTGCATGTCCAAATACTTCTAAATATTCCATGAATGTAACTCACATATACTGGTGATGGCTCATCTGAAAACAAAACAATCAGAAGAGAAAGTGAGTATCCCCTATTCTTGTATCCACTTTCCACTTCAATATTAATCTTAAACTATGCTGGCACAAAACTAACAAAACAATAATGCAGTTCTACGGAAATCGAAACGTGCAAACATATAAGGCAACAACTACTTTTGCGAATACGCTACGTACAGTAAAGAAGGAACACAAACGTACAACATGGACTATGAAGAACCAGTATGAATACTGATTGAAATATAAAATTAAAAAATGGCAAAACTAAATAGAGCAGCGAATATTAACCACAAAACTGTATTTTTAAAAGAAGTTCCATGAACTGAACATACCTGCTAGGAAAAGGTAGATGTTCACTAACCGGTGACGTCCAAAGAATCTAACCGTAACCTGACACCTATTTTAAGTAGAAATTAATCCCTCTGAAGAAACACAAGTGTCATAAAGCTCATGTGTAACAGTTCACTATTCACAGTCACTGGAAACTACTGCTACACTTCTACAGTTGTATTGTAACACATAGATACCTAGTTACACTAATAAATGTAAATACGGAATGATTTGAGAAAGTGTCAGGCTTTCAGCAATCGACTCCACCGTAGAAAAGTACAGAGACCAGCAATCAACGGAGAGTTGTAATCCAGAATGATAGTTCAAAAAAAACTCACACACATCACTGACTCGTCAAGAAGTACCCAATATCAATTAATGAAACAACCACAGGGTCACAGTAAGGGCCTATATATGAATTATATTGTTCCACGGCTCTGTTCAACACAACTGAATTGCAGAGAAAGCAAGACAATTTCCGGCACAAGGTCCCTTTCACACCCTATCATCTTAAAAATTATCTCACAGATGGTTACACGTGTGTACACATGGAAACTATTTCGTCAAAAACGACTAAAAGTTTATTAAACTGAGAGTGACGTCTATTGTTTAAAAGGTCTTTATCTAACTGATTAGTTAGCAGTGAACGGTAGGATTATTCAGAATCCGTCTGGTAACAACGCCACTCTTCGTGATTCTGAACTAAATAATAATATCGACTTATAACATCGTCTTTCCATCCATCATTAGATTGGACCAAGGGGAAAGTAGCTACGGTTAATTATGATTGATATTTCTTTCTTCAAGTTTATATTGCAGCATTTACTGCATGAAATAATCAGGATGCTCAGAGTCTTTTTCAAACCGTTTTGCCTCTTCCTGCATACTTTCTTTGATTTTCAAAATGGCTGCAGATTCCGTTTGTTCCTAAATTTTCAATGCAAACTATGAAATTCGCTGCTCTTTCCTGTTTAGCAATGTGAAGTTAGTTTACTTACATTTTCGGGCGGTCCACCAAATCCACCTAGGTTGTACTCTCCAATTGATGATCCTGCGTCGTCTCGTGGCGTTCCAGGTCCGTTAGCAGGTGAATTTTTCATGTCCATTCCATCTCCGTTCATGACGGGTGCCATCCCCGGTCCCAAGGGTGCTAAGGGGCCACCTTCAGGACCACCCCCCATCGGAAAATCCTTTAAGAACGAGTTTAGTCATTAGATTTATCAATAAAAGAACCATCGCTTTATTCACCCTATCCTTTGCCTTTATGTTGAACTTCATGGAACACATATTTTATTTTTTGAATTCTACAGTGTTGGTACTGTTTTGCGACAAAATAAAAAACTTACCCCCGAAAGAGATCCCCCCGTAACTGGCTTCATCATTCCGTACATGTTTTCGCCGCCCGAGCTCGAAGAATCTATTAAACGGTACCAAAGATGTTTAAGTATTAACTCATCCAAATTTATATTCACACTCAACAGAAAGGATGAGAATTTATTTCGACAGAATTATACCTTGTGGACTTGGCATTATAGGTGTTCCAGGCCCGGGAGGTCCGGAGGATCCTGGAGGTCCACCATAATTTCCTGGGGACGATGAGTTGTAATTCATAGGCTAAAAATGAAATAACTTTTATCAAAATTCCGAATTTTCAACATAGATTATTTATTGTGAAAAAGGGAGCATTATTCTTCAAGAATTCTGATACGCAAAAGGCTCTGTGTTCTATGTAAATGAAATAAATCTCTCTAATACGAGTTCGGATTTTAATTGAAGTCGAAGATCGACACTTAAGAAATTGATTACATTGACACAAATGGACACTTCTAATTGAAACGTTCAATTAAGGCTTAATAATTCAAATTTTAAAAGAAATTTACAGCTGACGTGCTAGGTGGCCACTGTGGTCGTCCTGGTCCAGACATTGACATAGGAGGCATTCCCGGTCCAGGAGGTCCTGGTGGTGGTCCTCTCATACCAGGACCGGGACCATACGATGGACCTAAAGGTCCCATGCCAGGTCTCGGAGGAGTCATTCTGGGTCCCATTGGAGCCATTCCGCCTGGTCCTTTAGAAACAAATTATAGACTACTATTAACAATTGATTTGGAAAGCAAATTTACGATCAACACATATTTCGCAGACAGAGACACAAGGAGGGCGAGTTGAAATCTACTTGTCTCAAATAAGCAACATTTAGCCATTACATTGTATTAAAACTAATTACGCTGCGCGTGCACAAAACAAGCAAGCAAACAAACAAGAACCATTTGAATTAAGTTCTGTTCATACCTTGCCATCCCACAAAGTCCCCGCCTTCCCCTATAAATTGTTCATCGAAACAGCAGCAATAAAAGTTGAAAAGTTTCATGTTAGAAAGATTCAAGGTATCAAAAGTACGAGAAAAAACTACTGCATGGTTTAGATAAGACATATGCTCATCGTTGCGGAAAATGTAAAGTCGCAATTTAGTTTCTCTCAATTGTGTCTCCTAAAATTTTACGAATATCTCAGCTACCAACGGAAATTGGTCTCCATATACCTATATACTTAATCAAAAAGATCATGTTAAAACACTTGCCTTGTCTGTTAGGATCCATCGGTCCAGGCATCATTGGCTGTCCTGGGGGCTGCGAAATAAAAAGGTTCAATTTTAATACAGGGAATTTGGCACAAAACAAAATATTTTTTTTGTTATTAATTTATTATTTATTTTACCCCGTTATATTCGTTGCCGATTGGTGGGAGTCTTACTCCTGGTCTCGGCACACCAGGAGGATATCTAGGGCCCATGAATGACTGAAACAATTAATTTATATTGAATTTGAAGAATTTTACTTAGTTTTTGTGATATCTAATTAATAGGTATACTGTCGAGAAATTTCTGTCCTAAAAGTGTAATTAAAATATTAAAAATTAGCTTACTTGGTTTGTTAACATTTGTGGTGGAGGTTGGGAATGTGGGGATGGTTGGGAGGATGGATGCGACGGTGGCGATGGTCTCATTGCGGAGTTCTAAATTTTAAATAGTAAAGATTAGTAAATATAAACTTTTGGAGACAACTTGAGATGTTGCGGGTTTAACCGCGGTACAAACTGATTTTTTTTAATTAACAAAATTTATTTAGAGCACAAACTCACAGGAAAGAAGCCAGGTGGTATTGGTCCTCCCGACATTCCATCGCTAGGAGGCATTTGACCCATAGGGCTTGGTGCGGGACCTGAATTCTGTTGTACACAAATATGTAATGTTAAAAAAATAAACAACAAACTTTTATACCAAACAAACTGTATGGAAATCTCACATGAGCAATTCCATTGACTCCATATCCAGAGTTTACAAAGCCCTGAAAAACGAATTGACATTATTATATAGATATATTGTATATGCTGAGATTTTGAATTTGATTACTTATCGATTCGACACTTACGTAGTCGTGAAATGCTTTTGCTTCACTAGAATGCTCACAGGTATCCCTTCGTTCCGGTGCAGCACAGTACAGGTCCCAAAATACGCTGGAATTCACAGGTTTAAAATGTACACAAAACTATCTCTCCAAATGTAACAAGTTAACAAAGTAAAGATCTTATATTTGACCTACCACCACCATGAGTGTAAAAATCCAGGAGGTTCCCCGAGAGTTATGTTTTTCTCCCATCGGATCTACAATTAGTAAATTCGTAAAATTAAAATCAGGTTTTACGATTCCTAGACTTTTAAACTTTAAATTTTAAAGTTCAATTTAGGTCATACTGTAATACGTCTCATTGAAGTGATTAAAATTAAAATACCTCTGAAAGGAATGTTTGGGCGGCTTTTTGCGCTCCAACGTGGAGCAAATACTCATAAACGTACAGGGCTAACCTATAGATTAATATAAAATAAATTCCATATTAGATCAAGATGCATGCCTCGTAAAAATCTCAATACAAAAGAACCAAAATTTAGAAAATCTTACTTCTCTCTCGCTTGGGCATCCGAAGGGACGGCAGATCCTTTGCCTTTAGCATACATACTTGCACTACACGGTATGCTCTCGAATGATTTTCGATACTTAAATGTGAAATCTTTTTAATTGCACTGACTCGGGACTTTCAAAGTCAACAGTTAAAATATAATTCGAAATGGCATCCAATACTTTTCAATTATGCACAATTTTCGTAATTCGACAATACTTCATTCACAATTATTAGAGTTTTTACACTATCAACTATTCGGCACTAATCAGTAATAATATGTAATACTGTTTCTCCACTCGATTGGCTTGGTCTAAACTACAGCCTGCTCAGAAGATATATCCTACAGGCCATAAACCATACCCAGCCCTAAATTTTTTGAAATACTCTGAAATCGAAACCATGCAATGCAGCCTGCAATGGTCTTATAGTTTGCTAGATTGAAAAATGTAGAGTAGCCGGTCAACGGTACATTGTCTGTGGTACTTGGTTATCACTTTAAACTTATATGTATCGTCCGAGTCCGGATTCCAAATTGTTAAGTTTTATGTAGCATTCGGGATCCAAGTTTCTTTATTCGTGCCTTTCTCGAAGCTGGTTGTCCCGTATTCATTCGCCCGTCCGTTCTCAACTAATTGCGGAATCTTGGGCCCAGGAATTGATGAATTGAAGTAACTTCTGTTAAAGATAAATTGGAAAAATTAATCATCTAAATATGGAGCATCTCATAATTAGTTAATGTACTTCAACTTCAGTCTTTAAAGTTCAAATGTGTGAGATTTGTGACATATGCAAAAGATACATCTGAACTAGTAAAGAATGAATCAGTGTCGTGATCATTAATGAATCAACGGTCAAGTCAACGGTGCTCAATACGCACGCAAGCGATGATCTAATTTTCTAACGAATTCACAATCCCAATTTCACGTTTCAACAACTTACACCAGATTAAAGATTTGACATATCACATATATAATAATTATATATGTCGAATCTTTGATTAATCTGACAAATTTTGAACTACAACTATGATGAATGACGATATTGACGATATATATTATATTGTAGATCATAGTTTGTAGATCAAAATTTGTCATTTGCATTTCGCATTTGCATTACTTCAAATTTGACGTACTAAAAAAATGAAATAGACTGTCCACTCTATTTGTGATTTGTATTTTACACGTTACAAATTAAAAGTCAAAAGTCAAACATTAAACAAACAAGTCTACAAGTCACAAGTCGAAACGCATACACTTTTAAAATACCGTGGTTCAATGCAACGCTTAAAATGCTTCATTTGTCGATGTTTCCCTGCTTTTTCAGATCATCGACAGCTATCAACTACAAATGAACTAAAGATAACTTACAAATATTAAATGTATAACGAAAGAATTACGTAATGCGGGGCTTGTATTAATCCGACTGGCGATTGAAGTGGAGGTAAGCCCTCTTCGTATTTTGTGCTACAATTTGAGGAGGCCGAGGGGATGAATTTGATACTGATGATGGTTTTTTTGATGTTGTTAATAAATCTACAAGTTCCATACTCGGTCTATTTTAACGTCCCGTTTACTACCCCTTCCTTACAACAATTACAACTAGAAATATCAAGAATTTCGACTTGTTCCTTCCTTTCCATAAGTTCCGTTCCTCTCTGACGCTTACAAAAGAGAGGTAAATAATTGGTACAGAATTTTAGTATTATAATAATAATATAGATTGAGAGAAAACATTTTACAAGAGACTGGTGGTGGTGGTGGAGAGACAGATAGGAATAGTGTAATAGAGATCAGAACAGTTTTTGTTTGCATCGAGTCGAGGCTTTCCATTTTTTGAGGCTCCCTTAGCTCCTCTTCTTCTGCTAGAGAGTCGCTATTATTTCCTATCCTCCAATACATGGCCAACCAACAGAGATCTATAACGAGAGAGAGGCCCGAGACTCAGACTCGAGCCAGAGGGAGAGATGGCACAATACAATCGGGACATCCAACCATTACGTCAACAAATCTAGCACCTCCTCATTCCTTTACGAACTTGCCTAATTAACCATCTAAAAAGCTACTAACAGTAGTTAAAAAAGTAACGTTAAGATTTGCCCAGAGCATTCAGGGTCAGGGCATGTGCCCAGCAATTCCCAGCTGAACAAATGCAATGCTGTTAAATGAAGAGCATGAAGGAGTTTTCGTTTCGAACTTTGAGGCATAGGCATATTAAATTTGATTGAAGCTTGAAGGCAGCTTATGTTTCTATTAATTGTGCCCTTATTTCTCTGTTTATTCTTGAATTGCCTACAAACTACAAATGCCTTGGACTTGGCTTCCATTTGCATTCTTTCGGACCGGATTTTAATTTTTATAAAATTCGGCCATAAAAGTAAGGAACAGTCTGTGAATGTCCTATTTCGTCCATTGCATTCGATTTCAGAGAGAGGGACTCTTCACCCTCCATTCATCCATCCATGTATAAGAGTGAAGAGTATAGAACCCAAGAGCTAACCGACGGACCGACCGCCACACGGCTTCTTCACTATTATTTGGCATTTTTATATTATGGCAAACAAGTCCAAGGCTTTTCTGTCTTTCTGGATGCTGAAAAGAAAAGGTAAGAAATTGTCTTCTTCTGCCTGAATACAGGCAGAATAGATGGGAGAAAAAAGGTGCTGGGATTTTTGGAGCAAGAGAACATGAACATTATCATAATAAATGAAATGAACATGAAAGAAAAAAAGATCCGCCGTCTTCGAAAACCCTTTTTCTACTGCCACCACTGCCAATGCACCGAGCTTTTTAATTGTAGAGGCAGAGGAGAGGTGTATCTACTACAGTTCTACTTCTCGGCCGCTCCTATATTCAAGGCTTGAGCTGGACACTCCAATCCATCCGACCAAGATACCTGTGAATCCCTTGTTCGGGAAATCGAGAAATAATAGTCTTAAAAAAGTATATTTGTTGGATGGATGGAAAAGTGAAGAATCCATCCATATTGCCTCGCGTTCCGTTGCGAATGCGTCCTTCTGCCACGCAGGAACGCCGAACTTCTTTCTATTCCTCTTCCCAACAATTATTCATGAGAAGAGGAATCCTTCGATCCATGATCCACCACCACCACCATCAACCAATATAAATATAAACTGTACCAAAACCAACTCCTGCCTCCTATATCCTCTCTTCTCTGGTAGTATACACGTATCATAATCCTTTTTCCCTGTACGAAAACTCGATTTTTCATAGGTCCCAACAACGGTGGAGTAAATAGTAGTAGTATGGATGTATGGCATTTGTTTGGAGTCTGATATATAGAGGAGACTTAACTAACTAACTCCTGAAAAAATTATCGATTTATTGACATTGACAGGAGGAGGCATGAGTCGAGTAGAGAAGAGACACTAACTAACCAATATTATTATTGCTGGAACCTAATTTTATAAATCATCCTCGTTGCTGAAATCAATTTCACTACTATCGGAACTGGGGAAGGATTATTGAATTATTTATGAAAAAATTTAATTTAATTGCAATTAATATGAGCAGAAACAATGTAAAAAGGCTTTTTGGTTTCTACTATAATCGTAAAGTGGCTTCTAAATCAAATTATTAAAGTTCTTTCTCTATGCTATCAATCGATGGCTCGAAAGCGGCTCCGTGGAGGGTGGCATTGTAATCCTTAAAATGACAACATCTCCCTATATAGGATACAAAGTCAGTAAAAACACTTTAATGGAGCTTCTGAGCTACTTTAATACGATTTTCAGATTCAAATCTTGTTGAAAAAGGGTACCAAAAGATGTCAATGAATTCAAAATTTAAATTTATAATGACACAACTTCTTAAAACGTTCTAGTAGTTAAAGTTTTGCACATGGCTCTGTGCGGCTCCGTGAAATTACACATGGCTGTTTTGCGGCACGGAGTGTACCCACGGAGCCGTTGTATAAAGCCCATAGCCACAATGCCCACAATACAGGCAACATGCAACCGTACGAATTGGATTAGAGCTACTAATAGACTGTTACAGATTCAATTTTTGTACACAATTTAGCAACAAAATTGGTCCATGATACCTTGGATGAAAAAACCTCTTGAAATTATACAGTAGTCAAAGTCTTTACATGGCTCTATTTCCGTCCAGGTGTAAATTTATCAAGTAATTTATCCATCCACCCGTCGCTTTCGCGGTCAAATATTTTTTATTCCAGTGTCGAACTTGAAAGTTCCGACAAAATTAAAGGCAGCATCATGGATTAAAAACCTGCCTTAAAAATGTATTAGATGACACCAGTTTTAAACAAATTCAGCAGGAATCTCATCATTGACTGATGTATAAAAAATCTAGATATGCTTTTCTTGCTTACGTGCTTTCAGCTTGAGATTTAAATATACCAGAAAATCGGCTATAGATGTCTAGTTATGAACGACTGTTTCAAATCCAATGGTTAGTGTATTCATTTTTATGACAATTTGATCTCGGAATAGGAAAAACAAATGAAAATATATATGTAAAATGGAATAGCAAATTTTGTTTATTCTTGAGTTCTTATATAGTTAGTACAAAGTATAAATTATGACCTGAAAAGTTAGCGAAATTGGTATACACTTTCAATTCAGTCCGTATTGACTGTCTTGAGCATTTCTTGACTAAAAAAAAAAGTTCAAGTAATATTGAATGTACAAAGTATCAAATTTAAGAAGGATACAAATATCAAAAGACAGAATTTGCGCATAACTCTTGCAATGTAATGAACTGGATATCCGTAGCCAACGAAACGTTTCTCTCAGGCTCACAAATGTTACAAAATAATCAATAATTAATCAAAGAGTCTATTTGCGACAACCCAGCCAGAAGACAATCTTAAGTTCGGAATTTGTAAAAACAAAGAAAAACAACAGCATTTGTGTAATATAGTTTGACGGGTTTTGCTCATAACTAATTCGTTTAAAACTATGGAAACAATGACTTAACAAACAATAATATTAATCAAATTAATTAACGATAAACATGGGATCGCGTGTAAAATGTTGATGTAAATGTTTAACTAAAGTACATTTAAATAACAATGACAGCATGGTAGATTTCATTGTATTGTATAGTTCCAATTTGATCAACCAAGACAGGATTTCCAGGACATATTCAATTCTAACAATGGACAGTCTGCATGTTGATAACTTTGGCATTGGCGTTGTAGACAGCAGAGTTCCCATTGTTTTGTTACACATCCCTAGCATTATTTTATATTTTGTTCTGTGCTTCAATGACACTTGAATTTGAATTCGCGACAATTTTACAAGAAACTTAAGACTTGGTTTTTCACGAAACAACATTAATATGGAAATAAAGAGCCACATGGCACACAAAAATAGTCTCTTTAAAAAGTAGTTCGTTGGAAACGTTATGAAAAACACCTCAATGAGGAAGGAATTGAACGTTTGTTAAACAATACGTATTTTCTTAAAGCGTTCGAAGTACAGTCCCTGGAAGGCGCATACCAAATAATCTAATTAGAAACCACAGCATGTCTCGTAAAAATACGCTATTGTTGTACTATATAATAGAAGGCTGTAGCCTGACCTAATATATCAATATTTAACAATTGTAAGAAGTAAAATTCTAAACTGTTGATCCTAGCCTATATCTGTTTGATCAGTAAAGTCTAGATTTGCAATGAAGATTCGTTCATACATTTGAACTTTGTAAAGTGAAAGTCAAAGGATTTTGTATAGTCATGAAAGATTTCCTGGATTGATTACGACTTTTAATTCGATAAATGACTACTTATCCGCTGGTCGCGTGATAGAAGCATGTCCGAATATCGAAGACACTAGAACAACTTAAAATAATTAATCTTTATGCAAATGATAATAACTTTTAAAAAAATAACCTATATATAAACCCTAAACATTGAGTGCTAAAGTTTCAGCAAAGCGCATTAATGTCCAGTGCTTCCGTTTGAAATGTGTAGTTCGGCATATGTAACTAGTCCACGATAAATAAATTCATATTGTGCCTGTGAAATAAAATGTGATCATCGTAACAAACTCTTTTCACAGTAACATAACTTGATTGATTCGTTACGCAAATTTAAGACACTTACAAAGTTCCTAAATAATCCTTGTCTTTGAGAACGCAATTTGCGGACAACGCTAAAAACATCCACTCGAGATTCGTTCATCATTTGTTGAGTTAGAATTGACAATGCTACGAAAATGCAGCTCCTGTCGGCCCCGTCACTAGAAACAAACAATAAACTATATCGTTCCAAGACAAATATATATTTTGTATGTGTACTTATATAAACTTCGCAATTCTATACCTGCAATGAACAACCATAGGTCCAACAGTTTTATCCAGAGTTTCCTTATATTTAAATGTAGTATCGATTAATTCCACTATTCCACGGTCTATCTGAGGAACTTCGCCTTCACCCACAGGCCAACCGTTGTATTGGAATTGCGTCACAAGACATGAGTGATCTATTTTGGTATCTGTGACAGTGAACTCTCGACGATAGTAAAAGGGAAAACTCTGACTTTGCATATATTTGACTTTAATATAGTCATGACTTGTTTCTTGATCTTTCTCGGGCCAGTATCGAGGACATTTTTCTTCTCCCGTTTCAGATAACATCACAATGCTTCTTATGTTTTGCTCCACAATCATACGCCAAAAGTCCCCAATAGTTACATCAAGAGGGTCTTGAGCGATTATAAATTGTTCTGTATTGTCATACCCCTAGACATATAAATAAAAATTAGTTTACGTATATTCACTGAACGAAGGCATTCCCAGTCCAGGACTAAAAATTTGGCAAGTAACGTAAACTAACTGCACATAAAATTTAATGTAACATGTACAATGAAACATGAATTGGCAGGCACGTACTTCTATAAAAGATGCATTTATGTAAGTATTTATCTCCTTCGTTAAACTTGGCATAGGAGAAAGATGTACGCGAGATCGATCATATGGAATGAGATTTTCATGGCGATTTCTGTGACGATTTTCTTCAGAAGCACCAACACTAAACGGCTTTCGATCTTCAATGACTTGAACCAAACGCTAAGGAAAAATATAATAAACCTTAGTAAACATAAGCTTACTTATAAGATTTTATAATTTGTGAATTGCTAATGCAAAAAAACACGAACACAACTTACATCATATTCTTCCTCCATACGGCAAACAGTCTTACCATCCGTTACTCCTTTCAGCTTCTCAATATGACTTTTGAGCTCAGAGACAGAAACATCAGTGTCACCAAATTGAGACATTTCCATAAGAGCACGGTAAATGAATATAAATTGTTTCTGTGAACAAAAAAACATTACAAAATAAAAATGCAAAGAAAGGTCTGTGACAATAATAGAGTATTTATGAAAAATTAAGTAAAATAAATTGTCTAAGGATTTACTAACCAGGGATTGAACTAAGTAGTTTCTTTGGTGTCGAAGATCGCATATAGTGTTAAATATTGAAACACAACCTTCTTCAGCGAGCTGTTGAAGCAAGGAGTCTAACGCGACCAAAGTTCCCGTTCTTCCAACACCAGCACTACAATGAACTAAAATAGGACCCTTATCTGGTCCATAGACTTCATTAAAACGTTTTATAAATCGAAGGATTCCAACAGGATGCTCTGGAGCCATGAAATCCTTCCAAACGAGATAATGGTACTGCAGAACATCTCGTTCTTCTTTAACTCCGTCATCTTGACTTCCACTACCAGAACGAGTTTTACTCAACTTCAGATTTCGAACCAGATAATCTATTCGAAACAACAGAAACCAGTAAAATATCAGTTTAATAATCGGTTTCATGTTAACAACACAAAAATGACTTTAAATATTTACCAGAATAACGTTTTTCGGAACAGTGTGTGACCATAAAATCTCCATAGTTAGTAGAGCCTTCGGATGGCCAGTACTTAGCACACTTCGTTTTGTTATACTCTTCGACGTTTGTCAGCATTAGAACGAAATGAACATGCTGTTCCCAAACCATTCTCCACCAGTCGACAACAGTGGATTCCATGGGACCCTGAGCGCAGACAAATTTCTTCCTTTCTTTGTATCCCACTACGATATTCGCGTTTATGTAATCTGAGCCACCATCAATAGTAGATAATCTAACTCTAGTTTGATCATAAGCCTTGATATCCGGGTATCTGTTTTTCCCAGAATTATCTCGAACGTCTGATGCATGAGCAGTTCTATCACAAAATCGATCCGGCAATTTCTAAAAAAAAAACACAATTTTGTAATCAACCACAAAATTACAATACTGTTTACAATTGCCTTCCAACTTACCTCAAATTCTTGCTGAAATCCCAAGTCAGAGTCCTTGTGTCTTTCCAAATAAGCAGCGACCAGGTCGTCCTTCCCAATTGATGGCATATTTGGTGGTTCTTCACTGGGAATAGGCTGTTGACCTCGTAGCCTTCGACACCATTGTTGAATGGAATGTGATAAACCGTACTCCTGCTCACCTGGTTCTTTCCGTCTCCATCGCATAACACACATAAGTGCCATTAAAACAACGACGAGGGCAACCACAAGACTGCCTGAAAAATAATTTTGAAAGTTAATAAATCAGGATCTTGTTTTCGTATTTTAAAGATACGTGAATTGTAAGATAAATATCCCATAGACGAACTATTTCCGTCGGTCAGAAGTTTGTGGGTTTCACTATGGCATACTATAAGTTTTTAAGAAAGATTTCTCAAATTCATCCACCATCCATAGATGTGATATATATTCGTACCTACAATTGCCACTCCTGGAATTACTGCTTCTGGAGCCGTATTTACTCGAATTGGTCTCAACGGAGAAAAGTATCCACTTTGAGCACGAATTCTTTCAAGTTTATCGTTAGTTACTGAAAATGAGAAATAAAACTCCGTGAATACTTTGTTAGCGAAGCAGTATTTACAATACAAACATTAATAGATTTTCTTACCAATCACATCCAGATATGCGGTATACATACTGTCAGAATTCAAAGGACCATCTTGTGGAAGAACCAGCGGAACGTTGGGAGCATGTCGTTTTCTGTGTTGCTTGGGCATTGTTGGATTGGAATCTGACATAGGATACTGTCCGGACGGACGATACGAATATGCCGAATTTTTTGCATTGAAATCCTCTGGTGACCAACATTTGTTACACAACTGCCGTTTTTCATCGGGTAAAGTCACTCCATCGCCGATAATTATCATGCGACTTCGCATTTTATGATAATAATAAAAATCAGTTAGTTTATTAATTAATTGATGTTGATTGTTAATTGTACTTACGTATAATAATAACCTTACCTATTTGGATCCAGCATCTCTGCAACATATGCTCCGCTATTTGTTCCGTTGTGTACATACTCATACGTCAAAATATCCATCTGATGTGGAGGCTTTAAATCTTCAATCTTTTGTTCGTGTTTAAGTCGAACTACAACCACTCGGTAGCAGCATATCGTTCCGTTTCTCTGAGAAATATTAGGCAGGGTAACCATGAAATATATTTGCTGACTTTCACTTCGTTGGACAGCTTTCCAATATGCCTCGCTCAACTTCTCCGTGTCAGGAATGCTTGTTGGGGTTACACATGAACGCTCGACTTCTGCTCCACATATTTTTGAGCGAGTTTTTGCACAGATGCTGAAATTTAAAATAGGTAATATATCTCAGAGTTTGTGTAAACTCATATGCCGAAAATAATTAAGATCTATTTGAAACGATAGAACAACATACCTTACGAAGATCTCTGTGTTTGGTGGCTGGTTGGGGAAATCCGTTCTTCGCAACTGATTAGCTAGAACGGTTTTATTTATTGGGCCGACTTTAGCTTCGGCAAGTCGTCCGTGCTCATCGTAATAAGATGCATTTCCAAGCAACACTACAGAATATTCTAAAAT
Organism: Desoria tigrina; assembly: GCA_906901685.1. Taxonomy (NCBI): domain Eukaryota; kingdom Metazoa; phylum Arthropoda; class Collembola; order Entomobryomorpha; family Isotomidae; genus Desoria; species Desoria tigrina. Next base: position 13,504,697 of record CAJQTU010000004.1, read on the forward strand.
GATTCCTTGTGGATCAGCAGGGTCTTCCCAAGAAGCTTGGACCATTGATTCGTGTGTTCGAGAATCATATAGACAATGAACGGTCAAGTTTCGAGGAGCGCTAGACTTTCCATCCATAGTAGTCCCATTTACTTCATTGGACGGATCATCGCAGGTTCCCGTAAAACTAGAACAAGCTTGAACCTACACAGCAATTACCAAATTAAATATTATTAGTAATTGTCTTTAATTACAAAATGTTGCAAATTAAAGTTGGCAGTGCTTTGGGTACTTACTTGAAAGAAATAATCAGTTCCTGGTTTGAGTTTTTCAACCATGAACGGATTTTCATAAGCCGTATAGTTTTTATAAATTCCACGGGCCCCAAATGTCACATTGTAGAAATTGTAATGTTCTTTCACATTCTGGAATGTATCCCATACAATGGTTATCGTATTTGCCGTATATCCATTTACAGCAACAGTTGGCACAAAAAATGGGTCTATAAAGTGTATTCAATTCATAATCATGTATATGTTTAATTAATTAATTTCAACGATTATTGAAACAAATCGACAGGACGCCAGTTTGCTAATAGTCGTAAGTCGTAATAAGCTTAGTTTCTTAATTATAAAATTACTTTCTGGCAGAGTGACAATCACATCGTCTGCTGAATCTTTGGCTTGGCCGACTTCATTCTCAGCTAAAATAGAAAAGTTGCCGTAAGGTGTTTCAGGAAGTAACTCCTTTATCAAATGGTACGACTGAGAGGGGTCCAATTTAATCCTGGTTGGAGTTTTATCTCGCTGGGAGTACTAATATTAAAGAACCAAAAATTTAAAATACTGTGACTAAACTCGTCATTAAATTTAAGCTTTATATACATACATACCTCCATTATTAGTTTTGTCACTTTGGCATTTCCATTCAAAAGTGTCCAATTTGCATATATCTTTGATTTCCCAACAGCTTTTACCAGCCCAATCTTAACGGTCGGTTTACCTGGAGTTAACACAATTTTGTAAAATCCATGACAAACTAATGTGTTATTCAATACCTAAATAATAACGGGTGAAGTCAGCGTACTTTTTACTATCAAGTAAGTCATATTTTTGCCGTCATTTGTGCTGCAGATGTAAGAACCATTCATTTTAGGATTAGCATTGAGAATATCCAGCGTTGACGAAATCTCCCCTTGACTATGGCGATTCGTAGTTATGTGGTAGTTGGAAGAGTTTGTCAGGGATTCAAAGAGATTCATAAAATGCCACTGAACAACGTTAGGACTTGGACTTGGATAACCCGTCACTGTGCACACTATGCTTGCATTAGTTCCCTCCAGCATAACGTGCGGGTTTGTTATTGACACTTTGGTATTCACTAAAGTAATAAACCACACAAAAAATTACACGCCTGGATCATAAAAAAATAAAAAATAAATAATAAAAAATGCTTTACCATTGAAAGATAGATAATAGGAAATATTGAGCAGATCCCCCGAGGCTAGCTTGGCGTTACAAATATAGTTCCCAAAGTGTACAAATGATACATTCTGGAACACAAGGATCGCTTCCGGATACGGATCGTTTTTCCCATATGATTGTATACTACTCAAGTTTTTGTATGGGTTGGACCAAGTGAGCGAACTAACGGAAGAGTCATTTGTTCGGCAAGAGATTGACCGAGTCTCCCCAAGTACATCCGTTCCATTTGAGATAGCGAAGATTTTGGCATTATCACAATCTACAAAATCACATTTCATTATTAAATATGAAAGAAATTGACATTGATAAGTAAATAAATTACAACAGATATTAGAAACATACGCGATATCTGAACGATGAAAATGACAAGGATGGAAATCATTAGTTGTCTAGGACTACTTGGAGCAAATGTGACTTTCCAAAACATTGTAGATCACTAGGTCAGCTGAACTTCAGATTGTTAGTTTTTATTAAACAACTACGACGGACTAGGCTACTAATGAAGGTTGAGCTGTCTCATACTTTTTGTATATAACTGGTTGACAGCATTAATACAAATTTGTTCAATGAGGAGTTTGAACTATAATTGAGCTGTCGGAATGACACTTACGCGAATGACATGGAAATACAATGTCATTACAAAACGAAGAAGTCTTTCCTATCTTAACTACAATGACTTCCTATTTTCGTACATGAAACCTTGACCGATAGAACAATCAAAAAAATCTTTAACTGGTAACGATATCTTAGAGAGAAAAGCGATGTTCACAAATTACTCCATTAGGAAAGTTTAACTTATTATTGTGCTCTGCTTCCCTCGATTGTGTAGAGGAATGGGTAACCAAGTAACCATCCCCTCAGTCAAATGTCGCAAAGAAATATTAAGTATAGTACTATGAAGATTGGAACAGAAATTTATCCCCATAAAATATTAGCTATATAATATCTCCCGAATTATCTACAAACTATTAAATAAGAATAGATAAATATTAGGAATAACGAAAAACAGGAAACTAGTTTCAAAATTGGGAAGGAAGGGAGGTAGAGAATGTGGTTTATTCTATTCCGTACTAACGTCACTAGTGTAGACTAATTTTAACAAGTTATGAAGTCACTAACCACTAACCACGATAAAAAACCAAAACTTATCGGTCCAGCTCTATGACAGCTTACTCGAGAATATCTGCAGCCTACGAGGCGAGGTAACCAGACAGTACATGTGCAGTAAAACTCCAGTTTCTAATTAAATCTTAGTTGTTGATATTTACAAACTCCTGTATCCCAATACACAATATCTGATATAGCCAACAGTGCCAACACACATCTACACATCTACAGTTTAAAGTCTTATAAATTTTAAATTTGTGATCTGTAACCGATATGCTATCGACCTCAGTGACGATAACCGGGTTCTGCGGGCCGAGTTCTTATATGTCAATCAACTACTTTGTACTTCAGAAAACTTTTCCTTTCACAACTCACGGTCGCCGATTGTCGTAAGTCGTAACTTTCGTAGTGTATCTGTGGTCTCTGCGCTGTGGATGTGAACACTTGACGCTTCCGTAAACATTGTAACCTTGCAACGAACGCTGATAGATGAAAGAGGATCTGAGGATAGATTGACCGGCTCGACACAACAGGTCACACAGGTGACTATGACTGGAATCAAAAGAGAGAAGATTAATCGTTATATATACAATAAATAAACTATATGATACATCATCCACAATCAGTCCATGCACCGTGAGAACTTGTCTCTTGTCAAGTCACAACGCACAACCATTAACTCAATAAACAATAACAAATACACGAAGTTTAAAGTTTAAAGTTACCTTTTCCTCCCTTTTCGATGTCTCAATTCAATCCACAATCTTTATAAAGCCTTTATGCAGCTACTCCAGCTTGTCACAGTTTTTGGTTTTAAACTTTCAATGGTATTCTAACTCTTCTCATAACTTCTGTTATCATGTGTCATGAAAAACGCATCCAGCATCGTAAAACAATATAAAATTATTGATAATTCAGAAACTTGAACTTGTATATTATCTAATGGTAACCGTATATTGTATATGTTGTGTATGTACACTCAGCATCAGCACTCTGACTCAGGGAGTCAGGACATGATGACATGTTTGATTTGATTGTAAATGATCGGGAACATTAGCTCGAACGGAACTCATGGATTAAAATACGGAATCCGTAATTAATTATCCTTTACTCACGCATTTGACATTATTATTACACATAAAACTTGTTACTGAACTCCACTCCTGTTCATCAGGATTTAAGATTTATGATTTAGCTTTCCGGCCCTCCTTCCCACATCATCCTTAGTCCTCTCTGTCTTCTTCCATTCCTTATTCGGTTTCGGAATACCGTATTTTGTATTTCTGAGGGCTTAAAAAGAAGGGTAAAGTTATTGGAATAAAAATCTTCCTGTTCCAGTACGTAAAATACTGTTCCTCTTCAATGTTGTTGGAAATAGGGTTGTGTTTGTGTATAGCGGCGACTGGCGAGGCTTTGGGCTTTTCGGGTCCAGAAAGTTGATAATTTTGAGGAAGAAGTTTTGGAATAAGAGAGTTTGAGTTGTAGAGGCAGAAGGCAGCAGAGAGGGTCTAACGTCGCAAACTCGGACTTTTTTTTGTAACTCCGCCGGCCGTGGAACGGGAATCCAACAACATGTATTTCACGGACATGGATCTTGGAGGACGGAAATCATAATATTAATAGTCATGGCTGAACTTCCCCTTCCTTCTTCATCTCTTCTTCCTTTCCCATTTCCTCCAGAATGCTCCAGATGCACTTCAACTCCCTCTTAGAGCCAACCAAAATAAACGATTTCCCCCACCAACACCAGCAGCAGCTCCCAGTCTCCGCCTCCAACAAAGGGATTCTTTGGGAAAAGCCGAAAAGGGGAATGCAAAAGGGTTTGCATGAAAATGAAAATTACTGTAATTGTTCCAGGTCCACAAAATAAACTAAGAAAGGGCTGGCAATTGAGCCATTGCACCGCTACTTGCTTACCAGTGCAGTATAAGCAATGTTTCATTAAAGGGATTTCACAGTCCATTCCATGTGCCATGACCGATTTGGCTCACATTCGAACTTAACGTGTGTCGAGACGCATAAAACAAACTTTCGAAATAAAAAAATTAAAATGTTTATCCGTTCGAGAGTTAGAGCGCAAACGGACAGACAGACAAGGTCTTCGCTATAAGGGGTTTCACCCCTTAAGCTTAATAATGCAATCGTTTTCAGGTAGTGAGTTGTGAAGTAGGTCAGAACAGAAGGTCCGGAATTCCAGAGGCGAGCGCTACATTTTTTTAGAAACTGCTGGTTCTGGCGCAATTTACTATTTTATCACTCGATAATATCCCTGTCCCTATCTCTTTTGGCAACTCACATTCGCTCAAGTAATCACAGGAACCAAAACTCATGGATGATGGTATCCCTTTGGCTGGATATGACTTTAATAAGGCAATGAAGCTGGAAGAACTTGGGCTTGGCTACAAACTCAATGGTCCATTAAATGGACAAATGTTGGGGCCTCTGACTCTGATTCTGAACAATCGCAAACCCTTGCCTACGTCATCATTACAACTGTCAACATGGATGGGGAGGGTCCCACCCTCTCCATCATGTCGGACACTCTGGTACCCCTTAATCTCATACGCTAAAGGGTTACAGAATGTTACAAATTGGAAAAGTTAAAATGCCGGTAGAATTAGGAGTTTCCAAAATCCGGATCTTGACCCGAAATCTTTAATTTAAGACCCCTCCCTGTCCGTTCCCATCTTTAAGGGCTTAATTCCCGGAACTTCAATATTTTGGAGAGGGTCTCTCTTTTTGACTCACATGTAATGCAACGGGCCACAGAACCAGATGAACTGATGCTTTCGGGTTGCAGGGATACTGCTGATTTTGGAATCAGTTCCACCGTTTTAGGAAAGCTTCAGGAAATTCAAGAGGCAAAGTTATTCATGGTCGATCTTCAGTTATTGTGCCCAGTTTATTTTAAATCGGTGGTAGTTCAAGAGATTATCGACGCTATCGCCGTTCCCGAACTGTCATTCCATGCTAATTTGTGGTCGGAACTTACCAGATTCAAATAAATATGATTCATAAGCTACAAAATACAAATTGTAGCTAGACGAAGGATTCGTGCGAGCATAACTTATACATTAACTCTTAAAACATAACATTTTGAAAGCTTCTGTAAGTATACGCTCAATCACAAGACACAAACATATACACGGTGTTCGTGTAATTAGAGACGCAATCAAAACATGACATGCATCGTCTTAATTAATGTAAAATAAGAAAAGAATGCGTATTTAATTGATTACGTAGTTGATATAAGCAAGTAAATAATTATATAGAAATCATCATCATTCGTTCATCATGAAGTTCGAAATTATGTTGTACATCTAAGCTTTGACAAAAGCCTTCATGTGTTTAAAGGAAATTAAGTTAAGTTAGAAGTTAGCCGACGTGGCTACTTCCATTCTATTCGATTTAGTAAATTATGGGTTAAGGTGGCTGAGTGTCATGGTAGAGCAACTTGCAAACTTTATGGACTAGTTGAAAATTAAAATCTCGATGATCTTCATAGCCTTGCCGTATCCAATTTCATAAGGTTTCATGTGCCGTGATCACTAAAAACTGGACTTTAGATTCTATTTTTCAAACATATCATCGTCCCATTCGTAATAACATTCACCATTACTTCATCCGTCGAATGACGACTCAACCATCTTTTTTTAGTTTCTAAATGATTTTGTTTGACACCCATACGATTTTAAAGAGCAAGAAGTTTGGTTACGAAATTCTGTAGCCTTATTTTAGAAACGGTTCAGGGCGTTAAAAATAGTTTGCTCGACTGAAACGCTCATAGTTAATGTCGGATATCATTAGTATTTCAAAAATACCGTTCATGTCCTGTATTGAGTAGGGCAATGTGCATGTACTTAAATTGTTAAAAAATACACGGTTGATCTTCAAAATCATATTATTATAACCGAGTTACATGTCTATTAACTGACAAGATTTTGTGCGTTACTAAAATTGATCATTTATTAAAATGATAATTTATAAAATGAGAGAACACTATATGTTTTGCGTATCGAAACATATTTTAATAGTTCCTTGGCCTCTGCCCTACCTGCATTTTCTTACAAATCGGAGTTTGTAACGACTTAAGAATCAACCATCAGAGATAATAATAAATACCATCTCTATCTGAATTATTCAGAAACCTTGAAATCTGAATTCTGGATCTGTCGGATTCTAAAGCTGAGCAAACTGTATTATTGTGGTTGAAACTTTAGAGACTTTGATAAAAATTGTCTATTGAGTAGTTGAGGTTTGGATACTTGGTTTGATTTGACTAATAAATGAAATCTCCATCTCAAAGTCCAAATGTTGATAAAAGTTCTCTACGAATTATCTCCAAAATCTGTTATACCTTCATGGCAAAGAGGTCACCGAGGAGGAGTATTGGACAAGAAGATGACTGCCACTTAAAACCGGCTACGAGGAAATTAACGGAATAATTTCATATTGAATTAAGAATCCTAGAATGATAATTCCACGGCTTCAACAATCAGTTTGCTGAGGTTCACCAGACAAGGAAGAAGTTGTTTTGCAAGTGTTCTCATGCAATAACGAAGGTTTGCAAGCGGATTAACTGCAACATACTGCATAGGGTTACTACCACCTTCTTGCATACGATACGGTACAGCAAAATTGTTACATGAATCATTAGGAAATAGACTTCATGAAAATATTACTGTTGTTTTTTGGCAAGAAGGCATCCTCTTAGATCGGAACCTAGTGCCCAGTGTTTCCCTGTCATCCCTGTGTCTGTGTGAATCAATTGTCTAAGAATCATTCCATTTCATAAGTATTCTCTGTTTCTCTGTTGGGGTTTATAGTTTCTTCAGAATCAATGTCAACCCATCGAATCAGAATCGATTTCATTGTTGTTATAAAATTATAATCAATTTGTGTGGTGGAATTTTGATTTCAGCCTCCATCATGTTGTCTCCGAGCCCTTCATTTGTGTTTCCGCTTTTCTGTTCCTTGATACTCATCTCTATTTCGGGAAACGTCAGTTGCAAAGAAAGTGAAATATTCTCATCAATTTCTGAACTCGAGAGGTTATACAGGCATGAAGCCGAGGTGGTTGAGAAATTGGAGGAATATGCTACAGCCTTGGATAAGAACCTTGGCGTAATCAAACGGTGAGTTTGGACTCATTTGAGACGGCAATTTAATTCTGTCGGGTAACATAACGGGCTTGGTCGAGGTTTTCACACAAGTCCTTGATCCCTTCAAAGACTTCTTTCATATCTCATGCCAAGTCAGCGCAGTGATAACAAAAAATAAAGTTGACCAGTTATGCCGACGGAAATTAGCCTATAGCACCTTCATATTATTGTATACTTCCAATGTTGACACACAGGTATATTGAAGACTTTAACAAGATTCGCGTCGACGAGGAGAGCCCATCGGAAGCAGTGGCGAATCCATTTACAGCCTTCCATATTTTGAAAAGGACTGTAGTCGACTGGGAATATCTGGCAGATACAATTAAAAATCACACTAAAGCAAGTGGTAAGACAAAGATTAGTTTTAATATGCAAGCTGCATGGATAACTGAGAGTAATCCTGACACTCTAAATAGTCAACAGTCTCATATTCCCCAAATGGTTTTTATATTCGATTTTTTTGGAATCGGAAGACATTGTAGGTGAAGTAATGAAGAAGGGCGAGAAAATGCCAACCTTTGATGATTTCATTGGGGGATCCATGGCACTGGTTGGACTCCAAGATACGTACAGTCTTAATTTATCGGAGATTATCCACGGAACTCTTGGAGCTGATAACATTGTACCACAGAGCCCATACGAACTCTCGGGTAAATAAATGCATAGCACAAAAAAGACTGATATGCTTTTATTCCGGTTTAAAATTCTCTCTTCACTGTATGCAAATTACCTACTAAACTGGATTTCACCTAATCACAAAAACCTTACACATGGAACTTGGAAGTGATTAAAATTAGTCGTAGGATACCCCGATCTTGCATATCATATCCTGTCCTACCCACACTGTTTATTCAGAAACCCAATTGAATTTATGTGCTCTAACTGATGTTGAATTGAGTGAAAATATATGGATATTTTGCATTTATAGCCCGAGATTTATTGTTTCTTGGCAAAGCAGCGTTTAATAAAGGCCTGTACGACCGCAGCATAAGTTGGTTAGAAATGGCGATGTCCAGAGCCGAAGAAGAATCTCACACGGAGAGCCTGTTTTCACAGATTACAACCCGAGAGGAAATTCTACCGTTCTTAGAGACAACCCGTCGAGTGGTAATCAAAATAATATGTATTGCACTTTCGAAACCTAACGCAAATCTGAGTAGAAGATTTTTATATTTCAAACACTCTGAAAAGAGTGAAGCTTTTGGTTTCGGGGATATATCTCGAGCGGCCTTAAATGTTATACTCACGAATTCACGATGTCTCCTATTATATTATCCTATGCTACGGTTGTAGTCCGATTTCCAAAATTTTTGAAGTTTTTGATTCATAAAAATGTTTTTTTTATGGAGGTATTCAGATTGAAATTTTTCGAAATTTTTAAACTTATTAAATATAGTAAAAATCCGAAATGTTTTAAATCCTCGTCGGGATCATTCTTACAATTGTTTTTAGCTACGCGATCATCGACTGATATGATATCATATCTACCAATATTGCATTAACCGTTTATGTTCGTTACTTTGGGCTATTTTGGTTTAGTCGGCATATCCTGTATATGGAATCAATATGAAATTGGGGAGCTAATTTTTTACGTTTTTATAATTAGTAATACTTCTAGTTCATATCCTAAACGAATCAAGCATTTCTGAGAGCTCACTCTCTAATAAATTGCTTGTTAGAATTGACCACTCACCAGTTCGTGTTCGAAACCATTGGTTTCAATTTCAAAGGATAATTTCTATTATGCGGGTATTTCTATATCAAGATTTGCGGTAGTTATAATATGATATCAAATTTAAAATTACAATATGCATTAAAAAGCACGACGAAGTACTGGAAAAACGAGGACCCAATGGAGATACCTGGCAGACCTTCCCAAAGCCTGTAAACAAAAATCTTGCCAAGAAAAAGAAATACAATTCCGTTCAAACTTACAAGCCTAAGATATATACACCAATCAACCCAATAGAAGAAAATGAAAATTATAAGGCTCTTTGTCGTGGAGAAACTTTACGAGTAAGTTTTAAAGCTTTGTTTGTTTTAAAGTTGGAAAGGATACATTTTTACATTGATATATATATGCTAAATTTTATTGTTAGACTCCCAAATTAGATGCCCGTTTGCGATGCCGATATTTATCCAGACGTTTGACGAGATCCTTAGTTGGACCTTTCCGTATTGAAGAGCATTCCATGGATCCGTACATCATCACAATTCATGACTTTATGAATGACGAAGAAATGACAAGTTTCCGGGAGAAAGCTGCTTCACGATTAAAACGAAGTCTTCATCAAGGGAGGGATGGACATTATGTAGCAACAGACATTCGCACTAGCAAACAGTAAGTCACCATCGATCCCACATTTTCTTGAATAAAGTTATTCGAAACATCTCAAAATCTCAAATGTGGTGATTTCTGTTCATAGGGCTTGGCTTACCAAAGATGATGGAGATTTTGTAAACAAAATTAGTCAACGAATTAGTGACGCCACAGGACTAATTACCTTTCCAGAGAATGAAGCATCGGAACTTTTTCAAGTTGCTAATTATGGAATGGCTGGTCGGTATACTCCTCACACCGACTATATCACTGGAGAGGATCATATTAAGAGCCCAATCGAGCAACGTCGAGGAAATAGAATAGCAACCTTTATGGTTTATGTAAATACACTTAACTTAAATTACTAGTATGAAATTATAATTATTTTATGTTTCGGTGAAAAATAAAAACTAAATGCTTTATTTTCTAGTTAGAAGAGGTGGCAGCTGGAGGCTCAACAGTATTCCCATTGATTGGAGTGCAGGTGAAACCGAAGAAAGGGATGGCTGTATTCTGGTGGAATTTGAAGAGGGATGGATATGGAGACCCTCTAACCCGTCACGCAGGCTGCAGCGTTTTATATGGGAACAAATGGAGTATGGAAACATTTGAATTTAAAGGGATTGAAAGAATTAAAACATGTAATGATTCTGATTGATTTATCTTTTGAATTTACAGTCGCAAACAAGTGGATTAGATATAACTACCAGTTCCTCAAGGCTCCTTGTGTCCCGGAACCAGAGGAAGACAGATCAGCATCTTTCCGAATGCTACCATAATTCTCTTAATCGTTATTGTTGACTTGTATTCTTGCTGGCTCAAATAGTTATTTTGTGAGAGATTTCTTGTCATACCTGTGATCATAGCTTTAAAATTCATGTAATGCTTCAAATGAGTATTTAGGAAGTTATTTCCTACTAATAAATTAAAAAAGAATGAACCAATTACGAATCTTCTGATATTTCTTGCGTATAAGTTTAAATCACTTAAATTACTAAACCACGGAGATTCATTTGACCAATTATGCTGCCTCGAATTTGTTGGCTTGTTGGACTTCATTTTGTAATAAACAAAAATAAATGCAATTGGAAATTAGTAAAACAATATTACACCATTGATATCGCGGCCTCACTTTTCATATAACCATATATCCAAATATTGTTTATGTGCAATAATTGTAGGTTTAGCATTTTTAACATTAATTTATTTTGAAACATTAACAATGACACTCATATAAGCACATGAACTCATGGCATTTATAAATATTATTGCTAAAGTGTTACGAAGTATTCATTAACCTCGAAGTAAATAGAGAGTAATTTTATAAAAGTGTGAAATGGACAACTGGACAAGTGACAAGTTAGACTATAAAATTATTCTTAAGCGAGCTGAGCAAATTTAAAACAACATCAATGCTCGCAAGGATTACATGCATAATGTCAATAGTCGACATGTGTGCGACAAAATATCTTATTTTTAATGACTCGGTACAGGAATCTTAATTTTGAATCCGGAGATACTACATGGTGTACCATTTTTGATTGTAACTTTGTTTAGACAAAGGCCATCATTGGATTGACCTTAAAACTTGAGCCATTGCACTTATCTTTAAAACTAGAAACTGTGCAAACGCAAGGCCAATTAACAATTGACAGGCCGTACGGCCGTACGTGCCACTGAGCACAAATCCACGAGCTTCCTTAATATACTTACCTACATACTTCGTAATTTCGTATGCTTCAATTGTATTTATATTATAATATATAAACAATATTAAATCTAATTGTATTGGATATATTACTGATTTTTCCAAACTGACTGGGTTTTACAAATACAACTGATGTTAGGAATACCTAAGATAGTTTAATCTCTAATACAACACTATTAAAAGATATATTATAGGTAAAAATTAAATTTAATATGCTTCTCGATCTCGATTCAGAAAGATTCATAAATTCATCACCAAAACTTGGAATAGGACAAACACATCACAAACAAAGGCATCAGGGTCAATCAATCAACGGTTTCGTTGAAACCCAGACTTAAAAAAAATTGACACTTGCAAATTAGTAGAAATTTTGAAAGAACACAGTAATGCAACCGTGAAGTTTAAGTGATTGAAGTCAGATAAAACTATATAAAAGGAATCAAGTGTTTGAATTGCAAATGACTAATTGTTGTTTGCTAATCGTAGATCTTTGGAACTCTAAATTTTCAATTGGCGAATTCGTTGAAAGTTGCAACACTTGCACAAAATATGGCCATCCAACGGATAACATCCCCTACCTTCTGCTTCAGAACGCAGCAATAGTCCACAATCCTTAGTCAATCAAATCAATGTTTCATTTTACAACACGACACTAAATTTAAAATCCAATGACGCATTTAAAACCAGCTATTTTCTTACCTCACACTTGTAGCAATTCACATGGAAACTTCTATCCAATGCAACAACCCTTACGGTTTCTTCTTTTCCATGCTCTGGCATAATTGGAAGCTCGCAGACACTGCAACGTGGAGCAAATTTCCTAAAAAAAAAATGTTCATGTTCATTCATTTATTTCCGTACGCATGTCGCATTCAATAACATGCAAAAACTTCGATCAATAAATCAATGAAAAATTTATTGTTAAAAAGTAATGATCAGCGTATATTTTAAAGTATTTACTTATGGAAATCTTCAATGCAGTAAATTCGATTGGCCGCATCAATCGTGAACTGAATCCCTTCTAGACTCTTAGTGCAAATAACGCATGTGAAGCACTTTGGATGATAGGGTTTTCCATTAGCTCGGAGAATGCGATCAAGGACTGGTTCGGCACACACACAGCATTTTTCGAGACGAGTCTAAGTGTTAAAAAATCTAATGCTTTGTTTGTTCCGGATTAATAATATTGTTTTTGTTAATGACTTTCTGGCTAACTTTATAGTCACGCTCGCAGTAAGGTTTTCCATCCACATGGTAAAAGAATGACTTTCCTTGCAGTAAACAATCACAATCGCGGCATCGTAAGCAGCTTATGTGAAAAATCTTGTTCATCGCAGTACATCCGGTTCCTTCTCCAATAACTTGTTTCCCACATTTGGTACAAATTCCTATTAAACCATTAAAAATTGAAACTTTAATTTTATAGAAGGATCAATATAACGATATAGATATCATAATTCATAAACTATATAGATTGTCAGGTATATTTCAAGACCAACCCACCGAAAAACACTTCGTTTTTTCGTAGCGAATTCATCAAAAGATCTGTAAGCGCATCAATTTCTGACTCGGTTGAGGAAGGAATGTATTTGTCCGGTGTATCCAATTGACGTCGATCTAAGGAATTTTGAGAAGTCTTTGTTGTACTCGAAGCGGAAGTTAGTCTTGAATCTGATCGTGGGACGATTGGCTCGTAAATGCTTTCCACAGCCGAAGAACTAGCCTAAGTAAACATAAATATTGTGTGGTAGTTAGTAATTAATCCTCATAAAGTGTTTTCAATGAGCTTAGCCGCTCGTAAGAGCCCAATCAGACTTGTAACGGTTTGTAAATTATTGATAGACCATAGTTAAGATAGGAAATGGACATAAACTTATTTCGAACTTATGCTACTCTTCAAGTAATTCCGAATTTAAAGTTTGACAGAATTAATCGGGAAAAGCTGGCATTTACTCTAACGCTGTCAGTGTTTTATCCAACTTGTTCATACCAGAAAAAATAATTTGTAAATATGTCGCATATTGCAAATACGAACCTGAGAGTGGCTGGATGGATACAGATATGGTTGGAAATCGGCTTGACTATTGGAGTAATAGTCGTTGTTCCATAATGGAGGGACCATGGTTCTTCTAAGTTCGGAGTAACTGGAACTAACGGGCGATGGTGGGGGTATTAAGTCCGAACGTGGAGGGGGTGGAGGCAAATCTCGTCTCCGTTCATACGATTCTGCCATTGATAATCACAGAGACTTGGGAGACCCTTTACGGTGCGTTTAATTGCAGCAAATTAAAGCAAGTCCAAAATAACGTCACTCTATTGCTATTGCTATATATAAAAACAACAATTTTATAAATGAAAGTAATTAAATATTAATGCTTTACTATCTTGTATTTTATATATATTGCTATTAGCATAACTAAAGAACAGAAAGTAAAATAATTACCTGGCGACGTCAGAGGATAGGGGTTATAATAGGATACGACCCACAATCCAGGCACCTTATTTCAATTTGAATTCGTTTTATGTAATCAGATTTACGAGTTACGACTTATCAATTAGTCTTTTGTCCAAGACAATGTTTCACTGTGACCTGATTCAGTAATTAAACTAATAATTTCGATGTAGTAAACACAATACCTTCGATTCCTCTACAACTTTTAGATTTCAAAAACGCATGACGTATGAATGTATTAACCTCATTTAATATAATAATTTTATGAACTATATAGAGAAAGTCGGATCCATCCGATCCGAAGGCTAGAAGAAAGTGATGATGATGGTGATGATATAGTAGTGTTTTGTATTATAATTGGCTGAGTCTGTGCCGACTGGAGTGCAGTTCATATAAAATATATTACTAGAGGGTTGTTGGGCATTTTCACACCATTAAGCATTGGCTGTGTATGCTTTTTTCATTTGTAATGGTCAGTGGCATTGTGTGGAATGAGCAAACAATTCAATTTCATAGTTCCAAAAATTATCGTACTCGTCATAATATAATTCATATAATTTTTTGTGAATGCACACAAACAAAAGTAGTGAGTTAAATAGGTGACTCACTCAGTTTGGTTGGGAGATCTTAACTAATAATCAACCATTTGCCATTAGTCATTCCTATTTCGGCTATTTCCTTATTAATATTATTATGCTCCTGATAGTTCTGATAAGTGAGAATCTTTGAGTAATGAATAATGTTAGAGATCTTTCGAACTCACTCTGGCTGGAACGACCATCGCATCGACCAGCCCGAAAAATCTCAAACTCCAAAAATAACCTGTACTTACAAATGAACTTTAATATATTACGTGATTTCCATGCGTTCAGGGAAACTTGGCATTTCTATCTGCAATATCAAAAGGCTCGGGATCAATGTTAGTATACAAAAAGCAAAATTATAGCTCAAACAAAAACATGTGTTATTCAGCAATTGCTGAAAATATATCGGCATAATATAAGGAATTCTAAAATGAAGTGCTCGCAACTTTGAATAAATATTTTATTTATCATAGAAGTAAATCCGAACAGAGCTGTTGACATGCTGGGTGCACAATAATCAACTAGAGTGGATTCAATTAATGGAATTCAATTCCAGATATCTGTACCGACTGAAAATTTAGCACGACGTGTTTTCTTTGCATTTGGCCTTAATTGCAGGTTTGTTGCTAACCCAGCAGAACTCCATCATCGTGGTCAGTATGTATGTTCTTGAGGGTGTTGCTGCGAATGAGCCAATGTTGCCTTAACAAGTGGACTGCCAGGTCAATATTACCTGTAGTAATAGAATAATAGGTAATTTAAGAAACCATGCTCATTTATCGAGACTCTACAGTATTCACAATGGGGATGGGGAGTGTTTGTGGGATGTTTCTAAATTTAAAATTTATAATAATATTGCAGCTTTTAGTAAAGCAGGGACTTCGGCTAAAGAAATTTATTTATTCGATGACATATTATTCTATTATTTATCTTGATAATTGGCTTGTTCTGAATCATTAATACCAAACAATCACTTTACAAATATGTATTTACTATTTGTCAATCCAAGGTTAAATTGAACAATCGAATTGAAGCAACCAAAAATGCATACCCATCTTAAGGTGAATGTTGACCCCATGCATCAAGAACTCTAGGGGTGGATCGGTACCAAACTTTGAAGACCAAGACTGAAAGAAAAAATATATTGCATATAAATAGAAGTAGGATTGAAATCATAAATAAAAACTGTAAAAGTAGAGCATCATGGTTCCTAACTATAATTACAACAAAATTACAATTTCAAAAGGTTCACATACTCTTGGTTTCCTCGAGTTTCTTTTCTAAATAACGTTGTTTTATATTTGACTATACACTGAGCTTGAAAAAATTTTGATGAACAATTCTATGAATTTCTCAATTAATTTTCTTAAAATTTCTGTAGAAACTAATAAAATGGGTTGAATTTCCAAGAAAATAACTTTCATTTTGAAATCAAAGTTCTGCAACGTCCTTAGAACAAAAGAACGCTTACGGAACCCAAGAGAATACGACCCCTGCAATTACCATAAAAATTTCCAAGGCTCTTTGATACTCTTCATAATCAACAAGGGTAGATATTTGATGGTACGCTAGTAGTGCCTGTGCGTACAACTTGTTGTTAGGATACCATTCTGATAAAGATAAAAATTAACATTATAACATCGTACTTAAATATTATTATTTAAATAATTTACTATATTATACTATATAGATTTACCACGGGCACGATAGATTTGCGAAGTTAGTTGCTGGTTAATATTAGAAGCAGTATAATTTCCTTCTGACTCTTGATATATGTCATCAAAAGAAACAACCGGTTTAAATGACAGATCACAATTAATATTAGAACAAAATAATGCACTTAGTGACGAGACGTGTTCCCCCATAAGATGATGTGCTCTGCCTAAGTAAAGTTTAGCTAGGTATCTGTCAATACAAAATTCATAGATCAGCACATCTTAATCAAAATATACATGTATTTTACATATTGTGTGGAACTTTATTTAAAACCTCTTACGTATATCCGGTTGGAATTAGTTGCATCTCTAAAAGTTCGGTGCAACTTTTAATTGCCAAAGGATAATTTTCGATTTCCAATGCAACAAAAGCTAACGAACAGATGATAGAAGCCTGTAGATTGGTAATCTCTCTGGGTTCGGTAATAGGATTACTTGGCAGAACGCTTATTTGACCAGTTTTCATCCCTTCTGACATTAATATCAATGCATTTTGTAAGCATAACTGTGCGTATTCCAAAGTTGGTTCAGGGGGTCCATCCACGTTAATTCCTCGATTTCTATAAAGGATAAATTATATTATAAAATTTAAAGATGATTATACAACTTTTTACATAGATAGTTGTTTGGGCAAGAAGTGTGATTGATAAGAAATCATACCTAACTTTAGGGCTACAACGAGGAAAAATGAGCCTTTTAGTTCCAGATGTTTGAACGTACTCAGCAATGTAATTTTCATTCTCTGGAGATAGATTCCGATGCCATTTATTACACTAAGAATTAAGGAATGTACAATATATTTCTCATTAGAATAAATCGTTCATATACCATATAAAAACTTTTTAAACTTACAGGTTTATGGATATTGATACAAGCTTCTGCAACTCTCAATAGCAGTCTGGGGTTGTTGGGATAGTGTCGAACACAGCAACATAATTTAGGAAACGCTTTGACAGGATCGACGTGTAGCAAAGAAATTGCGAAATTGTACGCCACCTTTTTATGCGCTTCAAACAACGGTAGACAATGATCTTGCTGTGCTTCATCTAATTTTTAAATTATAAGGCTCAAAATTGTGGCTTCAATTTGATTTATTCAAATAAATTTACTCTGGTTACTTACCATACGCTGTTAAAGCCATGGTATAGTATGTGGTTGCAACGTTAGGCCTTAAAAGCTTGAATTCACAGCATGCTTCGTTATTTTTAAAGATCATGCTCAATCTAAAGTTTTTTTCACTGAAATATAAATAATAATAAAATAAAACAACAATAACTATGCCTGCCATGTTAATCCAATATAAAGTAGTATATTGAGCTCACTTTGTAGAATTTTCAGTCTTTATTATATTAATTCCTTCCTGGAAGAAAGTACTCATAGTTTTAGCAGCTTTCTTCAAGTTCCCTCTTAGATAATCATGATTAGCCTTCAAGCAGGCACCAATATGGATACTCTATTAATAAATACCGTCAAGTTTGATTTAATAAATAACAAGCATAATCCTAATGAAAAACTGTGAAAATAAACTTTTTTAATTAATTATTACCGGATGGTTGGTCCCAGTTAGCGAAAATAGCAGCTTACATTCCCGTTTGGCATTCCGTAGAGATCTCATTGATAAGAAACACTGTGTTTTGTACTGCTGGACTTGTATGGGCTAGTGTAATTCAGAATAAGATCATTTTTATCGTATTCTCCTTTATAAAATTAAAAGCACAACGTCAAAGGCTTACAAAGTCCAGGGTAGGTTTTGGGGACAGCGTTTTCAAATTATCGTTTTGTGTTTCAATCTCCTGAATTAAAGCGAGAGTTTTATCGAACTCTTGCGCCTTTAGTAAAGCGTTAATATGAAGAAGTACGATGTTTTCGGACAGGGGTTCTAAAAAAACTACAACACCGCATAGCTTTTGTGAGACTTTACAACTACAAAATCCATTCTAATTGATAATATACAATTTATAATTATATTGTAAATTATATTTTATGTTTGCTTCTTACCCGTCTCAGCGTCTGTTTTCTCAATTTCCTCTACTATGTGTAAAGTATTTTTATGTTTTCCATAAAATAGGAAAGTCAGTGCAGTATTGTACGCCATAACTGGATCCTGTGAATATGATTGCTGTTCTACAGCAACACTGGTTTTTCCGAGCTAAGAAGGAATAAAAACCCCGGAATTAATGTTGAAATCAAGTAAGGACATTCAATTCGTGTAATAGGGGACAACACTTTTCACTTTTGATTGCTAAAGAAACGGTGATCTTGGAACACCCATAACCATATATGAGTGATGGCCAGGTTCCCTTCAAGGGATTGGATCCATTCCAAGGGAAACCTCCATCACTCATATATGACCCATAACATAATGAATCGTCACAACTTTACAATTCTTGTATGGGACATATTTATTATATTAATATAAATTTCTCCATTTGCGAATTGCAATATTTTAGTAATAATTTACCTTCGAGGCAACAGAAAGTAGCTGTTGAAATAGAGCACTAACATCCATTCCACCTTTGTTTCGGAGTTCTGCAACAATTCGATTGAAATCGTAGTGCAGCTTCTCAGGCCACATTTCAAATAGGCCGGAGAAGTATTGGGCAGCATCGTGAAAATCTCCACTATCAAAAAATCGAAATGCTTCTTGCACAATATCCGACTCTGCTTCTGAAATATACACTTTCTGCGCCATCGTGCTCCTATAATTTTTCATACAATCTCTGAGGTCCATTCGCTGTCTACAGTCGCACGGTCGACATTGTCGTGTTTTTGTGGGTGGTTTAAGGGACACCGATCTTTGAAGAGGGAAGGTGATTCCTCCAGAGTTGGGCTCAAAAACTCGAGATTCTTTTCCCTGCTGATAGAAATCAAAATTCTTTAAACCCGTTTTATCATTATGATCCCCGGCTGGGGCAATGACAGATTTTGGCGAACCCTTACCAATGATAATGCCTTGTTGTTACCGGTGGCATCTTTGATAGGATTTGTTGCGTCTGGTGGACTTTCTTCAGATTGATTTCTCTGTGGTTTCTTGGTCTTTCCCCGCTTGTGTATATTTTTACTTTTGGGCATTATCTAAAAATATTATTATATTAAAGAAATTAATAGTCAATTAATAAAAAGGACACGTATTTTATAACATATAACGGGTTTATACCCGAGAACTTGGAAATGAACATAAACTTTCCAATGATCTTATCCAAGATAACTATTGATAACCCATTCATTTATATCCAAGCTTTAAAATAGACGCAGTATCTTATTGTTAGAGGTAAACCAGAATTTCAAGTGTGTTCATAATCCTCTTTTGCGAGCTCTACCTCTAACCCTAAAAAGCAAAAGCATTCATTTTTTTCATACGCTTTGCAGGGACCAATATATTTTATATTTCCACACCCTCTTCAGATTGTCTAGAAGGTTGAATGTACTACTTAAAAATCTATGGCCTTGTTTTTACTTGACCGCACCGGGGGGAGTGTAAGGTAAGCGTTGCGATTGCGATGGCCTTCAGGTTACACCTCCCAACCGGGCAAATCTTGACCTTTCTCGTCGACACGTCCCTTGCTTGATGGTCTAGCTAACTCAAACGGCAAACGGACACACCCAGGGTTGGAAATAAGAATTGCTTCGATAGATTTTTGAACTTTTGTTTATTATTGAAAAATTCAATTTGTCGGTCTTTTCTGCCAAAGATTTCAACTAATTTATCGAGTGCACAAACACATCGTTTTCTTGATTTTCTACCAATTACAAATTGTTAATAAAATTGTTACTGCATAACTGCCTCCGTGAGCACCCCCCCCCCCGTACCCCACAATATCCAAGTGAACTTGTTCATTGTTTGTGACTTGAGTTTTACAAACTCTAAAACTCAAGTCACAAAATTTACTAAATTTTCATCAGCTCGACAAAATTAAAGCACAATAAAACGTAAGGAAACTTCAAATTTTCAACATTTGACATTATGCATTGAGAATTGAGCTTAAAAAATACTAATACTGAATATGTGGTATCTTAAATCATACTCACTGCACGCGCGGCGAGTACTGCTCACTGCACTGGTACTGGTAATCTGGTATGGCATGGCAATGTAATAGTTAGTGAATGCCTGCACTAGAAATTATATATTTGATATCGTTCAAAAATTTAGAAATTCAAAGTTCCGGTAAGTTGAAATTTTGAATTTGAGTTCGGACTTGGAGTTGCAAACTTTCAACTCCATCATTTACCTTTTTTCTGATTCGAAATATCAAATATGAAATGAAACATGGAATAAATACTAAATACAAAATAATCAAAGCACAAATCAAAAAGCCGTTTCATCATTCATCATTAGCAGTGCAGAGTGCAGAGTGCACAATTAGCACAATGTTGAATGTGCAATGCTCGATTAATTACTTACCGAAACTTGAACTTTTGTTCAGTTCACTCGACAATGCAGTCAGTTGACGATTGATTCCAATTACAAGATTGCAAATTCAAAATCTTGAATTCCTGATGATGCTACGCTGATTACTGATTGATTTAGTGTTGATGATGAATTCGATTGATCTGGACTGGAGTCGTTATCGTAGTTTGTGGCGGTTGATCTACGTTGGAGGAAAGAAATGAAGAGTGGCGTGTGTTGCTTTTCCTTCTGGAAGTTTCTGCTCTGGTGTTGGTGGTGCATGGTGAATGGAACATGGCGGATGGAGGCATGGAGCAATCGGAAGTTCCAAATTTCCAAAGCACATTTGGCGCTCAGTTTTGTTGGAAGATACGAAGCAGGACTTCGAGTCGGGTCATCATGATACAGAACTTGAAGCTCTAATTAATTCTAGTCTCTGCTCAAATCACGTTGATCGTTTTTAATTTATAATTTATCGCCACTTAAGAATCCGAACAATTTGTAATTATTAAAAATCAGAATCTTGAAGTCCTCATTGCATTGTATATACACTAGAACTAGAAATTGATAGATAAATTAATCCGATTCTATTTTGCGAAAAATTTCCCCAGTAGTATCGATGACTAGGGATAGGATAAGTATTCGATTATATATATAGTATATTAGAACGATTTCTCGTTTTTACGAAAAGTTTTTACCAAAGTGTTTTGTATTTGTATTTTAAGATAAAATAATTCTAGTACCCCCATCCATGTCAATTTTAAGGATACGTGTGTTGTCATTGATTGTTGACCGGTTTGCAGTTTGAGGCAGCGGAAGCCTAGACGGACAGGGTAACAGGTTCGCGGCACCACATATGTGCAGGTGACGATTTGTTTTTTTTTATTACCAAAGACTAGTCTGATGCCCAAACCACATGCCAGCGAGAGTTAGGAAAAAAACCGTGGTACCTCCAGTCATCTGCCAGGGTAGCTAACGGGAGGATTTGATAAGGGTTTTTACTCTTGCCAGCATTCTCTACCTCCACTTTGACATACAATTCCCAGTCCCAGACAGTGTTTTTCCTAGTTACCGATGAAATTAAAAACTTGCAAAAAATGTCGCAGACGCAGACTATATAGCTCTGTCGCAGGCGTTACTCCAAGCAATCAAAAACCATGTTTTAAAAATTTATGTATAGCTATTAAAAAATTGTGCTAATGGCTTAAATATATGCCACTTTATCATTTATCCAAGTTATTCAGTGTTTCCGTTAAAATTCATAGTTTTATTTACATTGAATTCATATCAAAATTGCAAATTTAATTCTTATTAAAAAGTTGGATGAAACTTTAATTTAATTAAAATCTCTAAGACTACATGCCTTGCAAAATTAGAGAATTTTTTTTTAAATATAGATTAAAATTATATGCTTATACATATATTATAGCTTGCTTGACGAATATGTCTGCGCGGTGAGTACGTCGCTGTTTTTGTTTTTCCTCAAAAGTCTCCAAAACATTTCCGCTTCGGATTTTTATCCTGTAATCAGATTGTGACTTGTACAATAATTGTACTTGTGGCTGCACCCTCCTGTAGTCCCCAAAATTATTTGGATAAGTTCTACTTGGTACCATATGGTACCAAGCCCTAGATTTATGCACCCTGTAAAATCCTTAGTATAATAAATATCCTCAAGAAACCACAAAAATTTCAATATGGGAATTATAAAAATCCTAAATGTCGAGTTCCAAAAACATGAGATAAGAAACGCTTTTTCATATTTTTAGCTTCAAGTCATACTTTTTCTAGCTTTATGCTTTAATGCAAACAGTTGGAGCTGGAAGAGACAAAGTACAAGTAAGGATTGAAATTATTGAAAAACCCGTTGGTTTTTTATTGCAGGAGTGTCGCCTCAATCGGTGTGGTACCTCCGAACTCGAAATCCAGCTTCCAGGCGAACCTCCCTCTCCCTCCAATCGTCCAGACACAACTCTCTCTATTGACGAGGCACGGAGACGAGTCCTCCTGCTCCCTTCTTGTTTACTATTTGTAAAAATAAATAAACTCCCCATGTTCTCAATAACATACCCATTCAACTCTTCAACAGTCATATTATTACATACTCAACTTAAAAAAAGTTTTAGATAGATCTGGTACATTTTAAGCCTACAGCCTACAAGTCAAGCTGTCGTTAGATCTCTAACTAATGCAGAGTTGGAACTTGAAACCAAGAGATCAGTCAAGACACAAGGGACTTCATCATTGCTCGGTATATTCGTATAACGAAGAAATAAGATTCGTAGCGACCGACAAAAAGTACACAACCTACAACTACAACCTACTCCATTAAATAGGGTTCAGTCAGTCAGGACTTTGAAGAGAGGATCAGATCTTCAGAGAACATAATCATAATAATATTATATATATATATATACCCATCTTGCATCTTGTTGCATACAAGTCCACGATCTGCATTTTTTACAGATTACTCTGCAAAGATTGAAGATCAAAGATTCTGTGAGGCTGACATTAGAAATATACAGAATAGAGAGAGAGATAAGGAGAGAGGACGCGGCTCAAGTTACTTTTTCTTGATTTAGAATAGTCTTCTTATTAGTACTCCTTTTGTCTGTACTTTTCAACATCCGTTGCAGTTCTTCTAAATAACGATTTCTGCCTACTATCAAGTTCAAAGTCCTTATTCTTCTGGAGCATAGATTCAACATTGGACATTATTGTCTCTTGAAACTCCCATAATTCTTCCGAAACAATGACAATCTAGTCCAGGTTTCATTTTCATTAAATTACATCTTCCCTTATATAGTTGTTGGATAGATTGTAGATTCGACGGTCGAGTCGAAGCAAATTAAAAATACAAAAGACTCAAAGACCGTCCTGTCGGCTAGAAAAGTTATGGTGTGGTGGTACGGGCTGTGATTTTGGACTGTCAATGAAAAACAAAAGTTTTGACTGATTTCATCCTTAATATAAAATCATTGCATTAGCGTTATCCTCCACGGTTGTTGGTCCGTTGTCGACTTAAAGCAGTCGGATTTTTAATTCAGGTCACACTTGTGACTTGGTGGGTTTCTGCGGCCGGTGCGGTACCGACATTTGACATTGTTTACCTCACAAGATTAGATATAGTATTGAATATAGATATACGCACAAAATTGCACGTGTTTGTCATCCGTTTGTTTGCAGTTTGCAGTTGAGGAAGTAGTTAGTTAGCATTTGAACATTCATTAGAAATCAGGGTTATTGTGTATTAGTTTGTAGTTATCAGAAGTCTGTAATCGGAGAAACGGATTAAGAGGAGTGAGGTTAAAATAGAACGGGTAAGCATTTTTTTTGTTTTTGTTATAAACCTCGGGCTTTGTACTTTGTAGATATCCAATCTTTTATCGTATCGTATTTTTATGCATGGTTTTTTATGAATGTAAATTACAGCGTTTATGCTTATACCATAGCATTTGCCATCGCACGATTGCACATTGTGCATTGAGTATATTTGCCATAAACGATTGGGGCAATTTTTATTGTTATATATTTTATTATTAGTATATGGTCAATAGGGCAATGGTGAATGGGGCTTGTTTTTTATATGCCATGAGAATATGAGATTACATGAATCATGATCTGTAGATGTCTAAATTCATTTTACGTATATCAAACAAAGTTTTAATGAGTTGCATACAGAGAACAAACCTTTTCTGCTTGACTTCATGGCTCATGCATTTGTGTCATTTAGTTAGCAGGATGTGAATGTGGAGTATTGGGTTTGCATGCGGTATTGGCAAGCTAGAGCAATTTTGATTTGTTTGAATTAATCAATCTCAGGTTTCATTTTTATTGCACATGAATTTCATCCGTTTTCATAATTTATCAATCAATACTTTGTAATTTCATACTCACCATATACATATAATATATGCAGAAAATAATTATAAATTGAGGTTGATGTGTCATATTCTCAATAACTGCTTTAGTAAAATACTCAATTTTCATTGTGTATTTGTCGAGAAGAGTGAAGAGATGTTTTTGAGTCAAAAGCCCCAAAGTTTCCAGGAATGTTGGATTTGACTTGACACCATGGATCTATGGATGTGTTCGTTTTAATGCACTTGTTTACTTGAGCTAGTTATATTGGGAATTTGAGAAGAGCACTCTGCTTCGTATTTCTTGGAAGAATATTAGTATATTAGTTTAGTGACACCCGAAACCAAAACCCGATGTCATAATTAGAGATATTACAGTCCATATATTTTATTATAGGCATCTCGATTTCAATAGTCTCAATGCATCATTAATCTTTCATTAATTTTCGATCTGTAATTTAAAAGAATAATAACCTAGGCGTTTCGCGTTTTTCATAACTTAAATAATCATTCGTTTGTATATTTATTTTATTTTTCAGGTATAGCAAATAAATAAGTTCCAGTCTTTAATAACTTTTAAAGATGTCGGCGTGTTACGGATGTATGAAATATGGAGTTATCTACGTAGCTTTACTGTTTTTGGTATGTGACGTTAATCTTATATTTGACATATTTTTTTCTTCTGATTGCATCTAAATCTAAATATCAAAGTGTCAGATTTGTTTTAAAATAAGCCAATTCTATTTTCCAGGTGACTGGAATAGCTGTTGTCGGTGTTTCAGCATACCTATTGGCAGAACAAGAGACGTACTTAGATCTTGCCCGATCCGATGTAGATTCTTATTACTTGACGTATGGAAAATGGTTTCTTGTTGTTTCGGGATCACTGATGTTACTTGGAGGCTTACTTGGCTGCTGTGGAGGCTTCAAACAATCATCAACTCTCTTGACTTTGGTAAATAATGTCGTCTACAATTTTTTGGATTTTCGTTAAAAATCGGTTTATCGGTAACGTCAATGTTTGTTTCCACAGTTCTTCGCAATTGTCCTACTGATATCCTTGGCAGAGCTTGCGGCTGGAGTTTATTGTTACTTGCACCAAGAAGACTTCGTAAATCATTTCCGGAATCTCATGAAAAATTCAGTTCAAAATTACTATGGAGTAGACGAGGTAACTATTCAGGGCCAGAGCGGCATAATACTACTTTAGAATTATATTATAAATTGCGTTTTGAACATTTTCAAACACGTCAAAATTCTATTACAGGCTGTTACACATAGGTATTATAATATTATATGTTGCAATATTATAAATCAACTAATCACATTGTGTGTGTGTTTTTTTAGTATCGGACAAAGGCATGGGATATGATTCAAATGGAGGTAAAAATACATAGACGTTGTTAATGTTCCAGTTGATATTTAATGATTAGACCAGTTAAGTTATAATTGTTGAATTGTTGTATTCTAGATTAACTGTTGTGGGGCAACAGGATTCAGAGATTACAGTTCTAATATCTTGATTCGACAAAATAAGATGCAGGATTCCACTGGAGCTATTGATATGACACTTAGTGCCAATGCTCCCTCTTCTTACATGGTCCCAAGAAGTTGCTGTCATGATATTCCCGAATCCCAGTGCGACAAGGCGAGGACAATTCCACTCGCTGCTGCCCTTCCATTGATTGGTGATTTTTCGACAAGTTCTTCTATTTACAAAGAGGTGCATAATCTTCCATATATAACATTCTAATAATCCGGCTATTGTAATTGGACTGACTAATTAATTAATTATTTAGTTCTTCAACCTATATTTTAAAGAAATTGGATATTTTGTTAATAGTAATTTATTTTTTTAGGGATGCGCAGAGAAGTTTATCGACTGGATGGGACGCAAAAGTCCATATTTAATTGGAACATTAATCGGAATCGGCTCAGTTCAAATTCTCTGTCTGTTGTTCACATGCATTCTCATTTTTGCATACCGAGCTCGGAGGACGTACAAAAACTAAACGTACATTGAATTCTCTATAGTTAAGATAATATGCCCTCCACCTTCAAAATCAAAAATTTCTCGAAGAAAAACATTTGAAACAGAAAGCTTCGAAAATTCATGAAATTAACTTACAGTCTGTCTTAACTTTCCACGATCAATGTTCGATTATTTACAAGAACATTTTTATGGCTGGATTGTTTGGCTGTCCAGATTTTTTTACCTATCTACATTATCCACCAATCTTGCCGTATATATTTATCATTGTTTATTGTTACAACATACGGTTGACGGTCTTCAATTGTTCTAGAGCGATGCACCATGCTAAACTCGTATATTGTGCACATCAATCCATAGATTTTAAATGACGTTAAAGACTTTCTTTTGTAGTAACTTTCAGCAGCTTTGGTAGTGAGGAATTTTTTTAATTTTTGTTTTTCTGTAATCGACTTTTCAAGTCGCAAATACTTGTTAATATTTTGTACTCATCAATTTGATAATGGTTTTGTATGGTTAAGTGGAAAAAGTTTAAAATTCCAAATTGTAACCTCATACGATCAAATAAATGTATGCTTCTCATAGCAGTGCAGTGGTCCAATGTTTGGTGTGACTTTGTTTTGTTATTTATGACTTCGCTATAGTTTTCATGACGGATTTTTGAAACATAGATTAACATTTTTGTATTAATTTTTTGTTGGTTTTTTATGCATGCTATGTCGGTAATGAGTAATAAATATAATGATTTTAGACGATCAAGACTGTTTCGGTCTGTTTGTGCTCTGTTTACTTTTTCATCAAAGGAAATTTAGATGGAAATTAAATTTCCATCAACCAATGTTGCAGACCGATTTGCAGGGCCAACCTATCGAGAGAATTTTTTCCCCTAAAAATTCTTCGACTAGTGATTCAGCATTGGCTTTAGTTTTGTAAAATTGATTCCGGATAAAATCGCAAAAAAAAGGGCACACTGAATCCTAAATTAATCAAGAAGGTTTTTCTAATCATCTCGACCCGTTTATCCAGTGCCGTGGGTGGGATGACCTCGTCAACCCGTTGTACCAAATTAGACTGGGTTTAAAAAACTATGGAAATTTTGATTTCCCTATCTAACCCAATGTTAAAAACTAGTTTACAGGGGGGGGGGGGGGGCTCCCACAACCCCAACCGATCGATCATTCGAACTAATTTTTTTTTTTAAATTCCATGATAAATTCAATATTAGAGATGGTCCTTCGATTTTTTATGTTCATGTTAGAACTACCTTATAAACTCAGTTTAATTGAAAACACTGTCATCAAAAAGCCGAAATGTTTGTAACTACGGGTTTTGCCGGTGTGGTACAAAAAAAATTTAAAAATCAAAACATTTATTAAGGCATTTTTAGAAAAAAAAATTAATTCGATTGATGGATCGGTTGGAGTTGTGTGAGCTCCCCGTAAACTTGTTTTTAACATTGGTTTAGATAGGGAAATCAAAATTTCCATAGTTTTTTAAGCCCCATAGAAATATTTTTTGAACTAAATTAAATTTTTAATCCCCTAATAATAATAAAAACTTTAAAGCGTTAGCGAAATTCTGACGACAAGGAGGGTCTGCAGTCTTTAGCACTTATGAATATTATTATTATAATACTACTAGGCAGCCACAGGCCCGATATCGGGCCTTAAAATTGTAGATAAACGTTTAGTGACAGCCTACTATATTATCCAATTGATCCAATTCTATGGTGGCGACTAATTTCAAACAAAAAGTTTCAGGCGTGAGCCACAGCAATTTTTACGATTGCACATTGCACCCTTAGGTGAAGATACGGACACCTCTGAACGTTGCCCTACTCGTTGTTGGTTATTTAAACCAACGCCGTTGTTTAAGGGTTCCGATCTAGAACCCTTAAAACATCCATTCCCCAAGAATTCCCTCACTGTCCTATCTAAATAAGTACTATCATTGAACCCTGCCCCAAACACCCTCCATCCCTATTAACATACAACACTAAACCCTTCTAATCACTAATTCACATTCAAAAGGAGATACGTCCTCACTCCGTAAATTTGGCAATGACCAAAATTAGACCTTTTGGCCGTCTGAAGGTCAGGTTGCCAAAATTTTGAAATTCCAGCACAACAGAAAGATTTCTCGGTGAAAGAAGTTGTCAATCTATATGTCACACGATAATTTCGAAATTTCGACGACTTTGACCGTTTCAAGGTCAAGATGTCAAAATTTCAGAATTCCAACATAGCCAAAGTATTTTCCAAGGCTCAGCGGTGTGAATTTATATGTCACACGACCACTTACATACAATATTACGCAAGGTCATGTAAGCCTAGGTCACAGAATTTCAAAAGGTCATATAGACTACGCCAGTTCAAAATTTTTTTAAGAATTTTTGGTTATTTCAGTTTTTTTTGAAAAGTTAATCCAGTAAAAAACGTATACCTTTGGTTTTAAACAATTAAATTAAACAATGTGCAATGTTTTTGAAACAACATCTGCACCTCCATACTTAAAGCCCTAAGAATGAATTTCTGAAGAGATTTCGATAATTTAAACAGATTTAAAGGTCATGGGCTCAAAATTTTAACTTAACCGAAAGTTTTCACGGTGGAAGGAGTCGAGAATGTGAATCGCTATATCACACGATGATTTAGAAATTTCGACGACTTTGAATGTTTAAAGGTCAAGGTGTTAAATTTTAAAATTCCAACTCAACCAAAAGCTTCCTCAGTGAAAGAAGAATGTAAATCGATGTATCAGGCGATGATTTAGAAATTTTGGTTGGAGTAAGGGAAAGGGGACCATTTCTTCAGAGTCCTTTGTTGCCACCATTGTTGCCACCAAATGTTGCCACCAGTGATTTGTAGCCATCAAAACGTTGCCACCTTCGATTTTCGTAGCCACCAAATGTTACAACCATCGATTTTGTAGCCACCAAAACGTTGCCACCATGGGACTCAGAAAAATAAATGTGTTGCCACCATTGTTGCCGCCGTATATTTTGTAGCCACCAAATGTTGCCAACATGAGATATGTGTTGCCGCCAAGAGATATGTGTTGCCACCATTGTTGCCACCACCGGATGTTGAAAAAATAAATGTCATTACCGTACAGACCATCTCAAGGGTCACAGGGCATGAGTCCCATGGTGGCAACGTTTTGGTGGCTACAAAATCGATGATGGCAACATTTGGTGGCTACAAAATCGATGGTGGCAACGTTTTGGTGGCTACAAATCACTGGTGGCAACATTTGGTGGCAACAATGGTGGTAACAAAGGACTCTGAAGAAATGGTCCCCTTTTCCTTATTCCAACCGAAATTTTGACGACTTTGACCATTTGAAGGTCAAGGGGTCAAAATTTCACAATTCTAACACAACCAAATGATTTCTTGGCGAAAGAAGTTGTCAATAGATATGTCACACGATAATTTCGAAATTTCGACAACTTTGACCGTTTCAAGGTCAAGGGGTCAAAATTTTAGAATTCCAACATAGCCATAGCATTTGTCAAAGTACAACAGTGCAAATAGATATGTCACACGACCATTTAGGTACAATATTACATTAGGTCAGGTTGGTCAAGGTCACAGGTCACGGAATTTTAAATTGGCATATAGCCTACAGCATTTCCGAATTTTTTTGAGAATTTTTGGCTATCTCAGTTTTTTGATAAGTCAACCCAGTAAGAAACGCATAGATGGAACATCAGTGACATACAAACGGCCACTCTTATGTATATGGATTTATTTTTGTTTTCAAACTTTACGCTTGTGAACGTAAATGATTTATAATAATAGGAATAATTTACTTATCTAAATATCTATACCTATTATATATATGAGTGATGATTGCAATTTATATTTTCAATGATATTAATAACGAACATCGGTCGGCACGTAAGTAAGTTTCTATCAAAACATAGATGTTTTATGCAAGAATTAATCACATTCGACGTGGTAAACAGTAGTTGTAGTATCTAGCATGATAAACATTGTCTCTTACAATTAATTCGAAGACGTAACAATCAGGATTATTGGCTAAATTACAAGGTTAGGTGAAAGAGTATCACTGACAGCAGCGATCGGCTTTGCTCATGCATACGAATGTAGTAGTTGAAAATATTTCGACATCTTTGAAATTAAAATCAGGCTTTGATAGCTGCGGAATGAGACAAAAAATTAGTGTTCTCATAATATTCAGGGTTAGTCGGAAATATGACTACACTCCGTGAAAATAACATGACTAACATACACAGATTACGGCGCAATTATTATACTGACATCGAATTTAAATTGCTAAAAATTCTGTACTGTAAATAGTGGTATTTTCCCTTCGTTTGCATATTATTGACTCACTCTGCATATTTATGCGACGATCATCGGCCACAATATTTCAGGTTTCAGGATAAGATTAGATTAAGCATGATGATACGTAAAGTAGAGAGGAGATGAGGAAACGCTTGGCTTGGATCGCGCGATCGGAAAGAAAACCTTGTTGTTAGCGAATTAGATAAAAATCAGTCGTCTTTGCTCCTCGATGTATCTTTATCCTCAGTTTCCTCTTCGTCGTCAGAATAATTAGTAGGCTCTTCTCCTGGCTTGAGCAGTCTTCCAACAACATCGTACTTATCTACAAAATCCCAAGCATTTTAATTTACTTTGTTTAGATTTATTCCGAGTTTAATTAACGCTTCAGAAAAACTTACCTGCGAGTTGTGCTTCCCATTCCTTAACCGACTCCATTTGTTGGCTGTCGAGATCGGATAAATCATCGTACTCTTCCTTGACCAAGTCCGTTTGGAACATTGCCAAAGCTCTAGAAGCATCGTGCCCACCAAAGGAAGAGTAGGGGCCATCTAATTTAGATAATTTTAATTAGTAACCCATTATAACTATTAGAAGCAAATTTACATTTATATATTTTATAGATTTTTCACCAGGTCCATAGAAGCGCTTTCCTTTCGTTACATCAAAAATCTTTCCATTAATGGCTACCAATATCCGCCCATCGCCCTTGGTCCCGTCGTTCTGACGCAGTTGCTGAAGCGACATGTCCTGTTTCTTCATCTTGGGAAGGGGTGGGTCTACTTTAGTCATACTATCACTGTCCTGACCCTCTTGTCGTCCTTTTATAATCTTATAGACCAGGAAGAGTATGGCAATTACAAGGCCAATATTAATAGGTGATGAGGTTATCTCGCTATAAAGGTCAAACAAAAGAAATCCCCCCGCATCTTCATCTCCTTTGTCAATCGTACCTTGCTCTTGTTCGGAACTCATATCTGTGAAAAGAAAATTTACAAGTCAGACATCGAATTTATCCTTTCATACCCAACAATAAGCATACCATTTCCATTTTATCAGTTTTGACAAATGTTTAATATCATGCATAATTAGTTCTTGACAACGTTTCTCTTTTCTAGGATGGTAGGAGAAAGCGAAAGGGAAGAACATTGCCTTACCATCTTGATTAAGTATGCTAAATTGGATTTATTTTATATAGTCGTTGCAATAGTAAGTACATAGACATTTTTGACGGCAATCTACTTCGATTACGTAGCCTAGTCTTCCGGAAAGTTTTTAATAGATGTTTGTTCATTTGGAATTGTAATAGAGGTACAAGTTTAAAACGAAATCTGGGCAATGCATAATTTGTAAATATGTTCCTTAAACTTGAACCTAAAAGTTTTTACAGACCTCTAGCTCTGCTACCCTATCCCCTACCCCGTGCTCCGAGTTTACATCAAATCTGAGATCTGCGGTCGGACAAAAAGACAATTCTGGGAATTCATGTGAATTACACAATAAAATAAATTATAAGCAAAATAAGCATCAAATTGATGGAGATTTCTGTGAAGGATTTTGGATTGTCAGAATATTGAATTCAGGATTCAAAATTTTTGATAACTATCATTCTTGAAGGGATAGATTTCTAGTTTTAGTGCAGTTCACAAATTAGAAAAATCTTTGAGACTTTTGAGTATTTCGTGTCGACTCACCTTGTCACTTTTGAATAGTTTAAGGTTGTAGTAACACTATGCACTACTTTCTAATTATATATCTTATAATCTTATACTACGTAAATAATAATCGTACGTCAAAGCTGTCAACTACAAACGATCTAATGATTTTTAGCAACCGAGTTAAGAGCTCTTGGTCTTAGCCAATTAGCCAACTAATTAGATTTGATTTAAACTTTTAAACTTCTAAAATCTGCAAGAAGTTTGCTATACGCGGTTGACGGTAGTATATGAAAGTCACAGTGCACACGAAATAAGAGTATGTATGTACTACTACTTGCCTTCCTGCCTTAAAGCTTGATAAAGCCGCTTTTGTGGCTCTAATAAATATATGTGGCTGTAGAGTTTCTTATGTACGATTTAGCAGAGTAGGCTGATCTCGCTCTTGATAGTGTACTGGGAATCGGGTTGTGAAATTTTAAAAATTTTAAATTAAAATAATGCAAAACTGAAGCTATATCAAAGATAGCAGAGAAAGGAGCTTGGATTTGGTTGTGGAATTGCAAATGATTTGGTATTTTAATAGTTTTTACTACTTGGTTATTGTAGATTTGATGGAGTATGGAGTAGTTTTAGTTTTTAAGGTTTTATCCTCCTCGTCTCTCTCTCTCTCGTACTTTAATACAATGATAAATCCTCCAAAAAGTCACAAGTTGTTACATTCATGAAGGACCACTTCTACTTGCTCTTTTACTTACTGCTAAACCTCAAAACATTTGATGATGCTACACTGCCTTCGTCGTCCGTGTGATCCTAATATATATTCTGTGGGAGAATAATACCATTACATATTTCCATTACAATTACTCCAGTCTCCATTCCATATGCATAGATAGATAGGGCCTGCCTTGCATAGTAGATAGTAGTACGACAAGGACTTGTTGTACGTACTTACATATAGTACTTGTACGTGCTATATAAATATTAATGTAAAGTAATTGGGATAAAAAATATTCAAAGTCCGAGGGACGGAATTTCCATCTCACGAAATCTCACCTCTCGCTCTTGCATTACATAACATCTATCCCTGCTTCAGTCTTCACACAGTCCAGAACCAGAACCAGTAGAACCTGAAACAGGAATCTCCCATCCATATTCAATATTCCAGTCATCATCACCATGAATTATTTTATAGTCCTCCAAACTCCATTCATTTTAACTAGAGTCGTCCAACCATGATTATCATTTTTTAATTTAAACTGCATTGATGGAGTTGCTGGACGTGGTTGTATGGTCCCCACGTTGCGCTATGCTGATAAAACCATGATAAAACACAGCAAAGACCCTGTATGTGCAAAAAAGCCAAAACAAAAATGAAGGACGAAGCTGCTTTTACACTTTGCATGCATGCCGATGAAACTACTTACCTTACTATATGATTATACATTATGAAGTGACAATATTATGCGAAATCGCAAAAATTATCATTGATGATATTGAATCCGGATAAAATGATTGTAATTTTGTAATGGAAATCTTGATAGTATGTTGAATTCAGTTTTATAAACGCTTTCATATATATTGTGTTTGATTTCCTTTGGTTTTTTAAGTACTTCAATACAACATCGAAGGTACATGCCGAGTTGTGGAATTTGGAATTTGGATGCCAATTCCCCACTCCTGTGTGAATGTTACGTTATTTACCTCGTTGATATGATATGAATGATAATAATAATGATGATATGATATCCTCGCCAATGAAATTTTGTGAGTATTCAATATTATCATCGAAGTAATTATCAAAGCACTGGATTCTCGGATGCAGGTATCCGTAGGCTCATAGTCTGTATGTATGGGTTAGTAGAAAATGCGTAAGCGATTCTGCAGGGTCGTGTTAATTAATTCAATAAGGCTACACTTTGTAAATATAACGAACCCCTGTGGATATCAAATGGTAAGCTTATCTTATCTCATTTCTGCAAATTTTTGAGTTGTTATGATATGGTGTGATTGCAACTGTTTTGAGACTTGGTAGATGCTTTTGTTTTTTATTATTATACCATATCGGACTCATATCCTATTAAAATGTTCATGCATTAAATTGCAAACAGGAAGATTGTTTTCAGTTCGGTTTCAAAAGCTCCAACAACTTAAAATATGCTCAATATATGGTGCTTTATTCATTATGCTTTGCAATTTATTTTCTGCCCTGATATTCTGATTTCTGAGTCATAGTTTCGGTAATAACGCTATAATTTAATTCTGAGGACTATTATATTATCCATTTCTATGGTCATAATAATATACATGAAGTAGAACAACGCTACAAAGAAATTGCAAGCGTTTAAATAAAATTAAGACTGCATGCACACAATTGCGGATGTTGTCTTTAAGGGGAAATTAACCACTCGTTGTTGTTATGATTTTAAGCAATAAATATTTCAAAGTTTACTTGTTATAAATATAAATTGAAGATACCAGGGAAGGAAATGGGCCCTAACCTATTCATGCTATATTTGTGGACAAGGCAAAAGCTTTCGTTTTTTAAGAAGATACACGATACAGGAAGGAAAATTTGACTATCAGATTGGGTGTATATGTTTATCTCGTTGCCTAGAATGCTTCCAGGGATTGATTATTGATTGCTGAAATCCAGGCTGACGTCTTTGCAAAAACTGAATTCATCAACTAGACGTTTAGAACTAGAAGCCAAATACATAGATCACTGGACCAGTAGCCAAAGCTGGCATGAGTTTGTAGTTTCGCTTACTCATACATTTTAGTAAATAAGATATTTTGCATTGTGTGACAAGGTTTATAGTATTCATTTGTCATTTTGTTAAAGGTTGTTTACAACATTAACTTTTAGTAATCTTTTTCTACTAGTCAAAAGAATTGTATTTCACTTTACTCGCTACGAACTTGCGTTCATTTTTAGTTCTTAACGCATATCTGCATAATGTACACGAGTTCGCATTTCCCATGAGTGATTCATGAATAACGTGGATTACCGTAAATAATGAAGTGAAACGCTGGTGGAAAATAGTATTACTTCCCGGCAACCTAAACAAAATTTCCCGATTTTGGGGACCTCGTTTAAGCAAAAATATTTAAATTTTATGTAAAAAACCGGAAAATCCTAAAAAATGACCTTGATTTCCCAATTTTTCAAAAAAATCCAGATTTCCCAAACAATTTCATGTCAAAATGGAAATTTCAGTGCATTTACTTCCTCTGCATACAAATGATTTGAATTAGTAACATAATATTTAAAGTCGACGACGGCTGTACATTTATTCCCTTGTGATTTTATTTTAAGGATTGATTCTTACCTGGTTAGGGGTCGTCAACTGAAAGAATTGTGAAAGAATGTGTACATGCAAATTACCGTAAGAGATACAATTGATAAGAATAGCTAATTGGAATCAGTGTTGAATGAAAAAGCCTGGTCAACAATGATATACTGGACGAGGAATAAGATATAAATATGAAAACCAAATGAAGTCATGCAAGATGCAAGAGCATGACATAAAGCAATGATGATGATACTATAAAGAAGGCCTCAAGTAGCGTTTATCGTGTATTAAAATTTAATAGAATTATTTTAGTTTAGAAAAAGCCTTCTTAAATAAGCCCCCACCCCTCCCATGCAAACCAATGAAATGTTAATGAATTTTGGCCTCTTGAAAGCTTTGTGAAATTTCGAACACTGAAACTAATTCAAATCTTTAATCTGCATTTGAATATTTGATATGGACAGTGTACAAAAGCATTTTAATGTTCTATGAAATAAATAATGGTGTGATTTCTTACAGTTGTCAGTCAAATACATAGAAGTAAATAGATGAATGATGATGATTCTTTATAATATGTCTATGGTCAAATACTATCACTTTTGACAAAACATTTAATCTCCGTATTCTTTTTAAATTTTTCTGGACTGTTCCGCATTTTGAAAAATAAAGGCACACCATTTTAGAGAGGACTTGGAATACTCGTCGCCTCTTATGAATCTGATTCAAAAGGCACCAAACTGTTGAGGGAATGCTAATCGCAAATGTAGTATATATGACCGTTTCCTATCCATGTTTCCTTCGGACTTATAACTTTATTATGTTGTCCAACTATGTCATAACTTGTCCTGGGCAACGGTGCCCAGTTCCCTAGAGGAACGTTTAACCACTTTTAGGGACTGTTTAGCAGCTCCTCGTGGGAACCCGGTTAACCTATCCTGTGGAATGGATGGGATAGGAGTAAGATAGGCGAGTGATTCTTCACTAATAGTCAGTTACTATTTAATAGACGGTTACTTACACTTAAAGTAAAAGGAAGAAAACTCCCTTAATCAATGATGAATCCGAAGCAAATAAATTCAGCTATGAACGGTTAAAGTTTTAATAGCCTGTTTTTCATTACACCTTTGTCACCATTTGTCGAAATATCGACAACTAGAAAATCAAACTATTAGTGCAGAATTTACAAAATCGATATACATCTGTACAATAATATATATTTATGGGTATATCAATCAACGGTTTCTTTAATCCTTCTTCCCTTGTTACATTAAGCCATTATTCTTACATTTCGTCATACCTTGAAAATATTCGGATATCGAATAACTGAGCTAACTTCAATGTTACCAGTTTCCATGAGATTTCTAACCACACATTAACATACCAGAATGTCAAGGCTTAACGTACAATATACAAAGAAATAGTACTAGGTTTCAATTATAGGACTAACAATTGTTACCATTTAACCAAGTAAGTATGAATTTACTAAGGTTTTCCTCGTGTTAGATTTTTAAAATGGCATAAATCCATTAGAGCATGATCATCACTTTACTTTTTCAAAATGTTATGGTTTCATTAGTCAATAAT
The DNA here is from genome assembly GCA_906901685.1 of Desoria tigrina. Classification (NCBI taxonomy): domain Eukaryota; kingdom Metazoa; phylum Arthropoda; class Collembola; order Entomobryomorpha; family Isotomidae; genus Desoria; species Desoria tigrina. The sequence continues at coordinate 13,542,287 of CAJQTU010000004.1, forward strand.
AATAGTTACGCGATGAATTCAATGAAATCACATTTAAATTGGTATTTGGATTTATCGTGTAGACGCTGTAGCTATTTTACTTTTCGTTTTTCCTCAGTTGAGGAAATTGAGAGGCCTGGTAATTAATTACAGGTTTACATAACTCATGATTGAATATTTATAAAAATCTAAACATTTTAAACAATTCTACTGGAGTTCTTCATTTACAAGTTTTTCGAAGGAACACTAGCGCGACGTCGCTTGGTGTTTATATCTTATAGCGATTAAATAATTTTATTTAAAATATCTTAACAAAAGACTAAAACTAACTCTGAACCGAGTTTAAAAACGTCTGCAACAACCACTATAAAAAACGATAAAAACTGGCAAATTAATTAAATTTTAAATTACTGCAATAAATTACAAATACATCTATACGAACCCTCCTTTACCATAACATCTTGAAAAGTGACTTCATTAGTCCGTTTTCTTTTTCTTCTTGGGGGCAACCTTTTGATCTGGTGTTGCGACTTCACTTTTCCTTTTTCCCTTCGCATCACCAACCTTGCTTGGTTGGGTGGGAGTCGGCTTCGCACTGCTTTTTTGTTTTTTCTTGTCTTGCTTCTCTTTCTCTTCCAGTTCCTGATTTTCCCTCTCTATTAAAGTTATAAGAGTGTTGCAGCGTCGTTGGAGCTCCATAGCAGTTCTTGACTTAATAAACCAATCAAAACGGAACTGAGGAGCAGCCCTATACGATGATAAAATCCATGACAATCACATTTTTTAAAAACTAAAAGATTCCTTAGTAATCTGTATATTCTGAATATAAACAAAAACGATTTATTACCTTACTGCTATACGCAACTCATCGTAAACATTTTCTTTATCGAAACCAAGTTTGTGTAGCATACAAACTAAAAATCTGTCTTCTTCTTCCGTATAATTCTTTCCCTTGTTAGTTCCATAGGCAATTCTAAGCTGATGGAATGGTGCTCGATACCTTGTCATCTAGGAGCAAAATAGGAAGTTGACTATGTATGAATTTACATTTCGTTTCTTTGAAAAACTAGGTTATCATTTACTTTGGCATCCAAGGCTTTTTTAATACTTGCGCGACGTTGAATTTTAGCTTCACCCCGTTCAATCTGAGCCATTATACGATCGATGTCTTGAAGTTCATGACAACGCTCCCAAAATACTGCGCTGTATTCTATAACTTCCTCTGGGGTTTTTCCTTCCACTTCTTTGGCAATGTTTTCAATGTCGTCTCTTCCGTATTTTTCATTAGCCTTGATAAATTGATTAAAGTCTCGCTTCGTCCACGTTGTAAATCCCTGAGAACAATAAGGGATAATCAAACAAAATCTTTTTATAAACCTAAATTAAACGAAGTATTAATTTTTACCTTGTTTAAGAGGCTATCCCTCTCGGTTTGTTCATCTTCACTTAATGGAGTTGCTTCGTCAATTTTTTTCTGTTCTTCACGTTGAACTTTTGCCGCGTCTGTGCCCAATTCGGGGTTCCTAGGGACCTTTTATACAAAATAAAAATACGAATTAAAAATAGAAAAAAATCATGGTGCAAGCGAATGCGTTAATAGATTAATACCAACCTTGTATCCAAGAGTTTTTCTGTAATAATATATCTCTTGGTCTAACAATTCAAAAAGCCTGGGAGGAAAAAACTGGAAATCTTGAACAATCGGAAGTTTAGGAGGTCGTGGAGCCTGTAAAATTGTAAACATTTTGATTGTTAGCCCAAGCACTTAATATTAAAATGGTGTTTTAAAGTAAACGATTAATTTAACCTTGGGTGCTTTAGGTTCCGATACACGAAGAGCTTCTCGGAAATATGCATCGACTGCATAATTTGCTTTCCTCTCTCGCTTTGGAGGTTCGATCCAATGACCAAGGAAAGCCTTTTGTTTTTCTCTGTATCAAATGAAGAGATATCTTCATATATATTTCATTACTAGATTACTAACATTTCACTTAAAATACTGACCTGTAATCCTCTCCTTCAAACTTATAAACAGATTCAGTTGGAGCATCCATTGTAAAATTTCGAAGGGATGACTCTCCCAGCTCACCAAGCTTGGCATTAAGCTGTTCCGTCTTTTCTTCACTTTTAAACAGAATGGAGTCAATGTCTTCATCGGTTATTTCGGAATCCTTGGAAGCAAATACATGATCGGCTCCGAATCGAATGATATTCAGCATCTCATCCTTATTTAATTGGTTTGTTTTTGCGTCAACTAGACGACCTGATTTTGTGGAGAAGAAATTCGAAAGTTAGTAAAATGAATTGTGACTATGAGAAAATAACCAATTTACAGAAAACTTACCCTGTTGTATAACAAGCTTGTCCAACCGTAATTTAACTTCTGCCCGCTCAATAATCTTTTCTTCAATAGTATTCTCTGTGATGAACCTGTATACTTTAACTTGTTTGGTTTGTCCGATACGATGGGCTCGATCCTAAAATGTGAAATTTTGTAAATAAAATAATTTTACTGTACTGAGTGGATATTAAATTTATATATCTTCATTTGAAAAGCACATAAGATTTACCATAGCTTGCAAATCCATTTGTGGATTCCAATCAGAGTCAAGAAGGATCACAATATCAGCGGTGGCCAAATTGATTCCCAAACCACCAGCTCTCGTGGATAACATAAAAAGAAACTTCTTACTCCCAGGTGCATTAAATTCGTTGATTTGGGTCTGTCGGTCTTCGTGGGGTGTTTGTCCATCCAAACGACAATACTGAAAAGATACATAAATTATTAATTAGTAGAGAATGGACCGCTTTCTCCAGTAGAAAACAGGATATTAGATATACCTGGAAATTCTTCCATATAGCATAATCTTCCAGTATGTCAAGCATTCGAGTCATCTGACTGAAAATCAAAATTCTGGAATCTTGGGCTTGGAGTCTCGGAAGAAGTTTGTCGAGAATCACCATTTTTCCACAGTTTGTTACTAAATGAGTGTCTGTAGTATAAGGCGGTCCTGGCTCGGCTCCATCGAACAAATACGGATGATTACAACATTTTCGCAGCTGCATCAAGATGTTTTGTAGTCGCATTTTCTCCACTTTACCGGCTCCATTGACGATATCAATATCTTTCATCAATACTTTCGTGTACCTGACAAATTATCGTCATTTGTATACCATTCAATGTACAGATGCAAAATTTCATTCCTGTAAAAACAATGTTAATAGTCTCACCATTCTCGTTGCATTTTGCTAAGACCTAGGTAAACTTTCATCTCCTTCTTTGGTGGCAGTCGTTTTTCGACTTCAGATTTCAATCTTCTGAGAAGAAATGGGCGGAGTACAGAGTGGAGCCTCTCGACTAAAACGTTGTCGCCCAAACAATTATTTGTGTTAAACCACTCGTCGAAGTCCTAAAAAAGATGGTTATCCTTTATCATGTATTTCCCTAGTATTAGTTGTGATATGCGAAATAAAATTAGTAACTTATTACCTCTGAGGAATTGAATACGTCAGGCAAGAGAAAATTCAAAAGAGCCCAAAGCTCATGCAAATTATTTTGAAGTGGGGTTCCAGTAAGGAGAAGACGATTTCCGGACTTGAATTCTCGAACATATTCAGACAGTTTTGACTTTTCGTTTTTGATACGATGAGCTTCGTCAATGATCAAATATCTCCATTGGAACTTTTTAAACACCGATTTCTCTTTGATGACCATTTCATATGATGTTACACAAACATCCCATTCTCCTGGCATAAGGATATCTCGTATCATTGTAGCCTAGATAAAGGTTCATCCATATTTGTATTTTTATTTATACTATATTTATTGGGATTTTAATATATTAAGGGAGGAAATACACTCTGAGGAGGGTTTGGAAAATGGAAGATGGAACTCACCCGACTTTCTTGATCTCCAATTAAACAAACCGCACGAAGGGAAGGACACCATTTCTTAAATTCATTCATCCAGTTAGCTAATGTGGATTTTGGAACAATTACAAGATGTGGTCCTATGATACTTCTGTAATGCTTCATGTACCTTTATGAAAAACAATGACTCATTCATTCTTATCTGCTGTAAAGTGCTGTAAGAGACTTACTACATGTTTAAAAATACAAATTTTAATTTTCAATACCCTAAAAGGGATATCGTCTGTAAGGTCTTTCCAAGACCCATCTCATCAGCCAAAATTCCATTCAGACCGTTTTCATACAGGGATATCATCCAGTTTAACCCTCGAACCTGGTAGTCTCTCATCTCTCCACCTTTAATGTACGGCGGTGAAACGTCGAAGCTAATGATCGTTTTGACAACGGCTTTTGTATCGGCCATTAACTCCTCGTCTTCCTCCTGCTCAGTCATCCGATGTCGATGGCTAAAATTTAATAATTCGACAAATTGATAAAACACAGATTTCTTTAAATTTAACCCTATCACAAACTAATGCGTAACTATAACTGCTTTTATCTTACTCTCCAGCCTCTGACATTCTCCGGTTTTCCAACTTCCGTCTCTGACGTTCCTCTTTAGTCGGTTTAACTTTAAGAGGGCTTGTTGGGGATTTATCTCTTCCATCCCCTGTCACCATGAAATGTGCAAAGATTTCCGTCTGTTTCAATAGATACTCAAACCGTTTGGCGTTATCCCTTTCCTACAATTAAATTATATGTTGAATTCCATTGTAAAAATTCATTTATGAATAACAGTTCAAATTCTAAAGTATGCTGACCAGTTTGGACTGGAAATCTTCAACTCTCTCTTTGGAATTCGAGGAGCTGGTTCCAGTATCAGATGAGGAGCTCTAAAATTCAAGTAAAAATGACAGAAGATGAGAAATTAATGTCCATTATTATGTTAATAAAGTATATAAACCTTATAAGTATACAAACTAAATCATTTAGAAGTCACGCTTACGGAATTTTCTCCATTATTCCCAATGTCCCCTGCATTATCTTCCATCGCCATAATTATGGATTATTTCGGATAACGATTTCAAACTTCCAAAATAAACCAGTACCCAGTCGGGTATTGAAAAGTATCCAAACGTCCTCAACTAACTTCCGTTATTTTCCCCGTGTCTTCAGAATATTCAACGTGAAACTACGGGGTTTCTTCCAAAATCTCCCAAAATATGTAACAGAACACTGAACCAACTCCAGATTCTTTTCACCTTCACCTGTCACTTCCCACTTGTGATTGTTTGTGATATTGTGATGGACCTGAAAATATATGAAAATTGAGCCAATTAGCTTACTCCGGTCGAAGGACTCGGAAGATGAGCTCTAAATCTGAGAAAGTAACTCTCGTAACGCACAACGCTTCCTAACCATGTCATCGCTTCCTTACCGTTTGTCACTTTAGCCAGCCGAACAAAGTAAATTGTCGATTGAATTTGACTGAATTAATTCGGAATCTAAGGGCGGCAAATGTGAGACTGTATGTTACTAAGCCTGAAGTGTTTCTGTAGTCAATGACGCTCGCTCCGGTCATACAGAGCTATGCACTATTATACTAAGATGATCTCTGCCGAATAAAAAAATTGACGCTGCCCTCACTACTAAAATATTAGTACAGACTGTAGTACGGGGCCTCATCATCTGAATCTTCATAATATCCCCTGCATGTATAAAACAGCCAACCGAATCCTTGGCAGCCCTTTTTGGCTGGTTTTACCATTTTACTTGGATCCATCCAACTACGGTACGAAGGTCCACCCTTTCACCTTTAAACCAGCAGCTCTCGGAAACTCTGAACCACTCAGCAATCAGCATTGAGAGAGGAACAACAACTCTACAGAGGTTCCTCCTTAATAGCCTTGGGACAATGAAAACAAGTCAAAGATACGAACGCCGAAAGGAAACGAAGGGAAAGTCGACGTTCTTCGATCGGGATATTGGAGTCGGTACTGCTATACAGCGGCATTCTTCCTTCGCCCCGGTCCTTTTCCTCTCGTTATAAAAATAATGCTCGTTTTTTCGTACAAAGCGTCCCCGATCTACGATCAGGATTTCACGATCCTGAACGCTCATTTGCCGTTAGCGTTGTTGTTAAAGGATTTAGTTTCTATGAACGTGAACGGAGTTTTAAACACTGCGACGTTAAGGAAGGCACCAGCATCATGAGGGCCATCGTTTTTGTTTTGTCCTATTTTAATCTTTAATGCCAATGATGTGTGTAAACTGAGCCGTCATGTTTTCAAAGCTTTTCATGTGTTAATGTTTTACCTGAAATGATTTTTATTAATCCATCTGATCATTGATGGAGCGTCATATTTAATTTAACGCAATTGTAATTTTGCTTGTACCGGCAGTAGTAGTGGTCCCCATGGCCTTCCAATGAGCAGTAAAGATCCTCCCCGTCGTCCTCATCGCTGACTTCCGATTCGGATTCTCCATTAGGATAGTACTTATTAGAACGGCCAAGAATTTATACGCATTTTTACAAATGTTTAGTAATTAAATGGAAGTTTTAAAACCCTCCTCAACAGAATCAAAATATAGTATGACTTACTCTTAATCTTAATCGGTTTCATGTTTAAATTATGAGACCAAAAGATTTATATCTCATCTCTCATGCAATATATTTCATCCTGCAATTAAAAAGGGTTAAATATAAACTTGCAGGTCTCATTAAAACCTACCAAGAAAGTAGCAAAAAAAAAACTTCCTAATTTGATTCCTAACAATCCTAACTCTGAATTAAATCGAATCGCAACTATTCATACAATATGTGCACAACTTCTGCTCTAAAACTTATCCAAGACATCTCAACTATCTCAAGACAAGATTTTCTTAGATTCTTTGTGTCCAATTTCAACGTTAAATCTCAAACGTTCCTTGAAAAAGCGTTATCCTTTATCTTAATAATAAAAATAAATTCCCTATTTCAAGAAGGCAAAGCAAATATGCTAAATCAAACAATGGCTGAGCTTGAATCCATCCCAATATTGGATTAGTATTTAAAAAATCAATATAACATAATTAATAAGATCTACAAAATCTACATAATTGCTCTCACATAGATCACGTATTCATCGTAATTCGTAATCAAGTAATCATCGAGTGCAGACCGCAGGCGGACGCGATACACTAACTGAAATGCATTAACATAAGGTCAAACGTAGGAAAAAATTAAAAATGATCAAGTGAAATTTATTTTCTACAAAATAAATGTGAAATGAATTAAATGAAATCAGTGCAATCATTCATCATGGCTTGTATGGTTACCGTTACAAGTAGAAGCATATATAGTGCAAAGTGCAATTGCAGTCATTTGCAGAGTGTGTGCCCAACTCAACTGCCTCAAAGCTAGGTAGTTCTCTTGCAGTCTTTCATCGTGCTTCTTTTATCCTCTATCTTCTTTTTTTGGCCTTTCACATTTTCTTACAATTATTCCAAAAAATACCGACGAGATAGACTAATAAAGTTTAAACTTTTATGCAGCTGTCTGTAGCGTAAGACTACTCAAATTGTAGTCTCTAATCCTAAATCTAAATTAACCGTTTCTGACATTCTGACTGAACTTCACTTTAAATTTTTGTGTCTAGCCAAACATCACAAATAAAAAAAGATTCAAAATTATGAATTAAAGATCCAAATCAATCAGGCAGTTCTAACTATAACAGACTAGACTTATAGCTATTTTGAGCTTACAAAAATCAAAAATAAAACGTAACATCAATGATAAAACCTAAAACATCAGTCAATCAGCCATCCTACTAACGTTTAGATTTTATAAAACGATAAAGACAACACAACTACAAAGAAAGGCTATAAAGCTAGTATATACCAACACACCAACTCAAACTAGAAGAATTGTGAATTGCTTGTTCTTCATTTCACATATTTCAATTAATTTCAAATTTGAAATTCAAATTTATTTGTGATTCCTGAATTGAAGTTATACTTTAGTGCATTCTATATGCTATAGTGTATAGCAAGATCAGCAATTTAAATTCAAACCAAGCCAAGTCACAAGTAAGTCGGGTAAGTCCTAGCACCTATACAGCTAGTTCATAGTTTATTTGTTTATTTAGACTTTCAAATTCATTCGCAGTTAATAATTGTTTCATGATCATAATTAGGGGAAGGACATGGTATGACAATCTCGTTCGTCCCGTTGTGTGCAATTGCTATGCCATCAGTTACAGGTATGAATGTCTTCCGTATACTTTAATTCCAATTTATGCATTAATTACTAACTATAGATATTAATTGCGATTTATAAAAATGTACGATAACTTAATAATCCCTCACTTGACCCACTAATTTTATTACAGGAATGGAAGGTGTGGGGGACCAGTTAAATGGTCATCAGCATATGACGTATCAGAATAATTCAAACGTAACCAACAATAGTAGTTCTGCAGGACAACCAGATGAAGTCGTGGGTATCCGGGATGTATGGGCACACAATATGAGAGAAGAATTTCGTATCATACGAGGGCTGACCAAATCTAGTTATAACTACATAGCTATGGTACTGCTTTTTAAATTTGAACCGTCGTTTGCAAGACCATCATCATAACTTGATTTCTAATGACTGGCTATTTTCTTGTTAGGATACCGAATTTCCTGGTGTTGTTGCTCGTCCAATTGGAGAATTCCGTTGTCCCTCAGAATATCAATATCAACTTCTTCGGGTCAATTGTGATATGCTTCGTCTAATTCAACTCGGTCTCACGCTTATGGATGAGCATGGCAGTACACCTCCCGGCGTTACCACATGGCAGTTCAATTTTAAATTTAACATGTCGTACGTAGAAAACAAGGATTTCGTTAATTGATGAAAAGTATAAACGTAAAACCTAAGTACCCATTTGTTTTACAGGGAGGACATGTATGCCCAGGATAGTATCGAATTGTTACAAAATTGTGGGATTCAATTTAAGCGTCATGAAACCGATGGAATTGATCCTATGAAGTTTTCAGAACTTCTCATAACTTCAGGGCTTGTTCTAAACGATACGATTAAGTGGGTTTCGTTCCATAGGTATGTCGGTTTCAGTTTAATTAGTTAAAATTAAAAAGCTTCGGAAGATATAAAGAGTGCTTATATCTAAAAAAAAAATTCAGTACATCGAAATTAGTGATTAATTTTACTGATTATTGACTAGATGTTGTCTCTTGGTAAGCAACGTGTAATTGAATCTCAATTAAATCAGTCTATTATTGATTATGTTTCAGTGGTTATGACTTTGGGTATTTGTATCGACTACTTACGGATCGACGGTTGCCTGCGGAGGAGAAAGAATTTTTTGAAAATTTGAAAGTATTCTTCCCCTTTATTTATGATGTCAAGGTGAGAGGAGTGTACAGTTTGATATATTTTACAAAATATGGCAAATGTTCTGAATTTGTTGAAATATTTCTAGTATCTTATGAAAAGCTGTAAAAACTTAAAAGGGGGCCTGCAAGAAGTTGCAGATGAATTAGAAATTGAACGAGTAGGATTACAGCATCAAGCTGGGAGCGATGCATTGGTTACAGGAATGACATTCTTCCGAATGAAAGAGGTAATTTTCTACTAGTACCATTTAATACTAGTTAATATCCTACTGTTATCTAACCAAACGATTTTTAATCACTTGCAGATGTTTTTCGAAGATAATATCGATGATGGTAAATATAATGGTCATGTCTATGGTTTCTCGTCATCTTATGCTCAAGGGAGTGAAGCTGCTGGGTATACACAACCTCAGGCCCAGCAACCAGAGCATTCCACTAGCACGAGCGCTTTTTGATCATTTGTCTTAGAATATCTAATCCGTATTGTTTGTTTTAAAGAAATTCCAGAACGAGAAAATAATCTAATAATAATTGTAACTCTTTCACAAAATACAACTTTTTACTATTTACTTTTGCGATTTTTATGATCACTCCGTTAATTGTCATTCACTTTAGGTTTCATATAATTCTACGTTCCTACTACTTTTCTTGAACGTAAGTTAAAAAAATTGAAATCTTAGAACAACAAAGCTGCAATTAGTTATCGATATCATCGGTCGGTAAGATTGAAATAACCGTTTCATGTTAAGAAGTACAAAATATTTATTTTTCGACTCGCATAGCATTCACACACAGTTACATTTATACTTAGAGCATTGCAGTTGATGAAGTAGGGTTATCATAATATATCATTAAATATGTACGTACATCTTCACGTAAAATCGCCTACAATGACATGTAACTTTCTAAATTATGAAACGCAGGTATTAGGTATTTAGTGTGATATTGAGATTTTAACTAATCGCGACATCTCGATGACTGTCGAAAGGTTTTGCACTGTCGCTAAGTTAAGAGTTGTTTTAAGAAGAAACTGCTGGGGAATCGAAGTCCATACGAGAGTTGAGATTATCTACATCCCCATCCGAAGCGTTCAACATATTTAAAGTGACTTCCGAACTTTTCATTGGTGAACTAATGGGTGTCTGCTTCGATCGAACAGGTGACGCCGCTGGAATTTTCGTCGGAGAACTGCTTGTACTACTAACTGGACTGGAAGAGCTGACTATAGAGTTTGAGCCTGACATCGTCAGCCCCATGTCTTCAAAGGCTTTCTTCTTCAGAGCAACTCTTATCTGCGAACTAAAAACAAATAGCTACGTAAGATAATGTTTGTCGTAGGAAGATCTGCAAATTCTAAACCATGTATTTGTTGAGAGAAAGAGTTCAGACAAAGAAAATGAGAGAAACTAGGTAAAGTATAGGAAAATTAAGTAGTGTATTTTAACAAAAGCAAGATGCATGTCTTACACGGTCCTGGATTTTATACGTTCACAAATTTGGTCTAACTCCTCTCCAAATTTCGCAATACAAGAATGTATCATTTCTATTTCTTCGTCGGTCCACTTAGTTCTACGACAAGTCAACACAAACAAACACATCCCGTCATTTATGTTATAACAAGTTAAAATTCATACAAATTATAATTCAAAGACTTCGCCAATTTAAAGCTTATTAAAAAAATGTGCATTTAAAGTGCACAATGTGACCCTAAAAGCCTCGCGTGTGGTATTTGTAAAAGATTTGAAGTTTGAACATAAAACTGTTTAAGAACAGAGTAGCGATAATTTAATTATGTATGTAGTTCATTGCAAATGTCTCGATTTTAGTGTCTGTGAAAGTTTCAGTCGTTAATTTGTAATTAATGAAACAAAGAATGAATAATATATATTATTGATAAATCTGAAAGACAATAAAGCCGAAAGCCATGACCCATAAACGATAAACAGTCAAATGTTTCAAAATGTCATACCCGCCGGCCGATTCATTTGGAGGATGCAATTGCATAGTCAGTTCCCCCAACTTACTGAATGCAGTTCCAGCTGCCGCAAAAATTTCACCAACCTGAAATAAATAAAAATATTTAATATTCAATATTCTATATTGCATTGCATTGTAGATTAGTGTATATTGGCTCGCATCTTTGCAGTGTGCAGTGCCATTAAACTAGCCGTAAAAACAAATCAGGATCTTCCAATTTTTAATTATTGTTATGTGTTATGAATTAGTTTGTAGTCTTTAGAATAGACAATGGCAATAGAATCGTGCCTAAAATTATAATTCAAACAAGTCTCGCAAATAATTGAGAGGTTGGAATAGGACAATAATTTTTGCCTGCAGCGTGAGGCCCCAGCACCAGGGATAGGGAACAGTACATTGGGGAGGTTTTTCGCTACTTCAGCCAGCTAGCTGTGTGTGTGCGGCTAGTGTTCTGAAACCGTGAATTGTCCCATCTCCCATGTGCCATGGCTGCTATGCTATGTTGCGAATTGCTTACCTTGGTAGCAGAGTTCATTTTGACAAGTCACGAGGTCACGACTAAGAACGAGAGACGGTTTCTTGCTATCTCCTCTTCCAAACACTCCAATCAATATTATGTGAGAACTCGGGAAGACAATCCACAATCCAAAATCAATGTAATTTTGATTGTTGTAGGCTGGTGAAATGATGAATGCTGTATGGAGTGAGCAGGTCAGTTCTGTCAGCAGGGAAGGCAAGAATCAAATGAATGTGTTGATGTAATTTTAATAAGGAATAAATACACAATGCAAAATATGCAAATGCCGAATAGAATAATGAATAACAAATAATGTTGTTATGATGAAAAAACCGTCTTACCCTAATGTGCTCGTGTTTCTTTGCCTCGAGTTTGATGTGTAACGATCTTGACAGTCCGTACTCGCCACTCGGTGGAGGGAGATTAAGGACTGAAATAAATAAATTTGATAGTATAAATAATTACAGTACAACCGCCACAACGTCAAATCGCACCGCCTATTCCGAATCCACATGGAACAAGAGTGCTTGCAGATGGAGCATCCCTTCTCCTTTACCCCGCTGTAGCTGTTCAAGAAAATATCCGTCAAATTATATTCAAATATTTTCGGCACCAATTCTTTGTTTCTTGTTTTGAACTGACCAAGATCAAACTGTTGCATCGTCTTGTATTTTGCATTTGGTTGTATTCAAGAACTTAAACGTTACATAATTAATGACAATTGAAAAGTGTTGGTTTTGGGCTGTAAAGGAAAAAGTAAAACTACGTACGACATTCTGTTGCTTTGTAGTTTTCGTCACTTATCAAACTTCACACTTGTAACGTTGAACGTGGTCATTGCATTATTTTGGTCACAGTCACTCTATGGTCTAGTCTGGTCACTCACTGTGGAAGTCGTCTCAAGTCCAAAATCGACTGCAGTGTGTAGTGAAAGTCAATCATGTCAAAAAGGAGGGGATTAAGTTTGGAGGAAAAACGTAACCGGATGTTGGATATCTTTTACCAAAAGAAGGATGTCTTTCAACTGAAGGTAAACGAACAAAGTTTATCATTTATTAGAGTTCAAAGTTATTACATATTAATGATGAACGCAGCTTAGGTTGTGCATGATTGACAATATTTGGCCAATATTGTGGGAACTGGGAACCAATTGCATTGATTTTTACCTCTTATGTGGTTTGTGATCGCTAAACCTAATTTTGACTGTTTGTCCCATACAGGAATTAGAAAAAATCGGGCCTGCAGAGAAAGGTATCGTGTCTCAATCCGTCAAAGACGTAGTTACCAGCCTTGTTGATGATGGGTACGTGGAAAGCGAAAAAATTGGAACATCGATATACTTTTGGGCGTTTCCTAGGTAATTAGAATTATTTGTAATATTAAAATATTGTCTCAATCGGTAACCTATAGTTTAAATTATTGTCATATGATTTTATTTTGATAGCAAAGCAACGCAGATTCGGAAACGGAAATTGGAGATACTGGATGACAAGGAAAATGATGTTCAGGGTAAAAATGAAGAGATTGTCCATGAATCCAAACGAGCGAAGGTACTGTACTAAGCTACCTTTCAGAATAATGTTAATATTAATATGACAACTAAATTTAAAGATCTATTCTGAACGGTAAATATTTAATATGAAACTATTAGATAAGCCGGAACGACACGCCAGAAAGAGAGGAACTCATTAATAAATCTATCCAACTGAAGCATGAGCAAGATCGATTGAAGAAGCTCGTAGAGCAGTATCGAGATTCAGACCCTGAAATAATTGAAAAAGAAAGAAGTGACATTGAGGTAGCTCCTTAATTCCTCATTTTGTAATGCTCTCGAAAAATACCAAGGGTTGGAGGTTATGATGTCAACTTCATTGATTTGTGTTTGTTGTCCTCTCAGGCCGCTATTTAAAACAAACCCCTACAAACCCAATTTCCCTACAATGGGGAGCTAGCTAGAGACAGCTTAAACACTATTCAATTCGGATTGATTTTTTGGCTGTTAATACAGTAGACCGTTTTCGCATATAATTTAATTACGAGAAAAGCCTTCGATAGTGTTTTCTTAAACTATAAAATCTTAGTGAAAAATCTAAAAAAAATAATTCCATAAAGCCAATATAATCAATACCTATGTATTATTTTTTTTCAACTTCAAGGATTATATCGTTTGATTTCTAAGCTATGCAGCACCTGTCGTTTATAGCGAGTTCATTATAAGTTTAATTGCTTTCTATTTGGAATAGGACGCAATCGCTGCAGCCAATCGATGGACAGACAATATTTTCTCCTTCCGGACCTGGGCACAGAATAAGTTTGGAATGGAACAAGCTCAAATCAATCAGCAGTTTGGTATTTCAGACGACTTCGATTATATTGAATAAGTGTTTTTTCTAATCTAGCGTTAAAAATGTTTGCCTCGTCAATTGCTAAAAATGCTACGTTGTATGTAAGTGCCTTATTCCATGTTCATGTAATTCAATTTGTAGAAGACGATAAAATATTCACTACTTAAAACTGCTTTTATTATTCTGTAGATATATATCTTCTTCTCCCTTGACCATCTTTGAAAATAGTAGTTCACTAAGAGACAATACTAAGTCGTGGTTTACAGTAGGGTTCTGAAAGAAACCAGTTATTCGCTCTATTGTCATATCCAAACGATTTCTCCCCCACATCCAACGAACCCAAGCTGTAAAAGTAATGAATTTCAATATTGTACTGACTAATCGATTAGCTAAAAATAAATTAATACTATTGACAAATTTTCGTCTTGCCTGGAATTCGCCTCCTGAGACAATTTTTTAGATCCGATTCCGTTATAGACTCGTTTAGCATTTCGTCGCAAGAGTCAGGATCTGCCTTCAAGCATTTTGCAAGCCATTCCAAGTACCCAAGTACCGCTTCTTGGGACAGAAATACGTCAATCGTTTCATGTACGTAGTTTTCTAGGGACTTCCCACTAATAGACATAAATGTTGATACTGAGGCATTGTGAGGCCGACAGTTAGGAAGCCACAATACATCGCAGAGCAGTTGTGTAAGGGCAGCAGCTAAAGGGTACGACGAATTTACACTACCGTCTTCCATCTGGTCTGCTATGAGAATGGATGTGTAAAACAACTTGAATTAATCAAAAGGCCAAAATCTATTTGCAGTTTATAATTTGAGTTTGAGAGTAATTAAAATTAGCTAACTGTCTGGAGCAATGTCGCTATTATTCGATCCGCCATGTGAAGAGGCAAGTTTCTCATCCGAATCTTCATAGCTTTCATCGGAATTGTTGCATTTGGTAAACTTCGGAGCCAAATTTTCTATCCATTTCGGATCCTAATTTACGATTATTTCATTTAGAAAACTTTTTTAATCCCACACCCGAATAAGTCCCCATACTTCTATTCACTAGAGTTAATTTTCCCATTATTATTTTGTATAAATTATTTGTAGCTTATTGTTAGAAGGACTTATTATTAAAATCATAATATTCTTTTGAGATTAAATACGAAGAAGCTTACTGGTGGTGAGCTGGAATTAGTTTCCTCAGGTGAAAGCTTCTCATGAAATTGGAAGGACGGAATGGAGTACTCTGGTTTATTATCTGGGGGAGTCCCTACCTCCGAATGGGGGGAAGGTGGAGTAGACTCGAAACTAGGAAGCACGTCTCGAAGCGTGTTCATGACACCAGTAAATTTTCGTGCGAGCTATTTTTATCAAAAAATGACATTGTAAATGGTCTCCACAACCCATTTCATTCACGGTACATTTAAAATTGGAAATGAAACATTACCTTGTCAAGTCTGTCGGATAAAAGGTGCTTTGGGTCATGTACGTCTAAGGGATCAAGAGAAAAGCTATCATCACCGTACGCCATAAACTGAAGAACTTCGCGACTCGTCCCAAGAATAGGATGATAGCATATTTGTTGCAAATAGCGTTCCAGCATCGTTTTTCTAGTAGCCGCAGCGTCAGACTTTGAAAATGATAAATTCAGCCATCGATTTGGTGCTTTCACTCCTTTCAGATGCGGTTTCCAAATCGTGTGCTCTTCTAATTTAGACTGAAGAAGGAGAAATTCCTTAAACCGTCGTTTTACTGTTGTCGTTCTCAGGATAACTTTTGGTGGCTGGTCATCAAATTTTTCGTCAAAGTAAACTCCTTCATACTAAAAGTAGAGAAAACAACACAGTAGGATTAGTAAACAACGGTAGGCAATAAGGGAATTTTTTTACTAAGGAATGCTTGGTATTCCCGTGTAATACAACTAATTTACGAAACCACTAATTTAAAATAAATTAAACGCCTACCTGAATGCAATAAAAGTCGTACTGGCCTCCTGAATCGTTGCATGACTCTACTTTCGGAATAGCAATATTGAAGAAATAGCATTTCAGTTCGTGGACTTGTTTGTCCATTATTTGCCTAATCATCCAAAGTAAATATTCAATTAATTTTTCCCAATCTATTCATGATGCTTTAATTTTATTGCAAAAGCTTAATATTCGATCATACTTCTGGTTGATGGGATTTGCATTGGTTCCGTCATGTATTGGATTGTAAGTAAAATCAGGCATATGAATTTCTTCCAGTGACTTCAAGTTGTCTTCGATTAGTGTTTCTTGACACGAATCGTTGGGATCAGGGGAGGCACACGAAGAAATATCCGATTGAGACGTGTCGTCAGTCCCCAAGCAGTTTAAATTTTTCTTACTGTCCCTCTGTTCCAAGAGCGATCGAAGTTTTGCAATGCTTGTGGCAAAATCTTCCGGTTCCTCGTAGACTGGGGACCGGTTTGGTTTTTTGTCGAATTCCAGGTCATTGTTGGCAATTTTCAGTTCATGATTACAGCTTCGATCTCCTCGCTGGGGGCTTGACCCTTTATCTCCATCCACAGATAATGTGCCCGAGTCAGTAAGTTGGTTTGGTTTCCTTTTCCCTGCTTCGTCGAATGAATAATAGTGTGAAGGACTTGAATTCCGCGACAAGTTTCCTCCTTCTCTCTCAGGAGTGGAAGGGTAACAAATATCGGGTGAGCATGGTTCGGGAGAAAACTCATTGATTTTAATGGATTCTGATAAGCTATAACTGATATTAACTGTCGACGTTTTCTCTGGTTCGAGTACGTCATCTGCAGTAACTAAATGATTGGAAATAGTTTCAGAAGGAGGTATTTTTGTATCTACGCTTGAATTGTCGTGATCTAAACTTGGAGCTTCAAATCCAAAAGTTGGGCCATGGTCCAATCTATAGCTACCGGCTGGAAGTAAGGGAAGAGCCGTCGTTGGTAAAATGCCACTTAGGGCGATGGAAACGGATGGAGAATTAGAGGAACCAGATCCGATTCGGATCCGTGGAGACCTTTCGCCAACTTTCTCCTTTTCAAATGAATCTGCCGAACAGACATTTTTTTGATAGTTTTCCTGCTTTATTAATGCCTCCTGTGTATCCTTCCCGAAGAAAAATCGGGTATCTGAATCGTCTTCAATAATTTTACTAGCTGTTAAAATCTGGGTTGGGGGAGTAACTCCAGCAGACGCACTCGACTCGCTTTGACTTGGTGTCGGAAGAGGAGAGCTGAGTTCGCTGGGAAGCGTTTTTGGCCCAGTGTCAAAACTGTCTGGCAATGGAGTTGCAGGAGCGGAACTGTTCTGACTACTACTTCCGGCTAATTCTGCCAGCGCACTGCTGGATGAAAGCACGGTTATTAGATTGTTGTTGATCCATGATGGTTGGCAGATGAAATCTGCATAGTACAAGAAACAGCTTTTCACAAGAATTCCTGACAGGAATTGACAAAGTAAAGATGATTGGAGGTCTGGAATCACAAGAACTTCTAAAAGCTGACTGATCATGTGCTCGTAACGATTTGCAACTTCTGTGCTATCCTGCAAATATGGATGCACAAACCTAAAGGAAGGAGAAAGTAAGTTAACCCAACAAAAAAAAGTATTTTTTACGC